>OX453090.1:19996306-20596306 GCA_949708635.1 Hirtodrosophila cameraria | reverse complement strand
CAAATAACTAAAACCGACCTTAAATTGGATATTTTAAACTACCTCTGAGTCGTTCTATATATTCTTCTGTATGCTTCGATATTAATCTGCTCTCGAGTTTGCGCTCAGTTTTCAAACGTAATTCATTAGTTTTCCAAGTACCCGATTAAATAAGTTGATTTCAATTGAAAAGTTAATGCCTTAAGGACATATTCGTTTCCTGCGCAATTTGTTAGCGCACAATATTTGCAGGTCATTACGAAGCTATAAAAATGAAACAAAAACAAAAGCTGACAGGCAAGTAAATGCTTATGAGCAAATAATAGCTACAAATCTGTCAGACAAATGCTGATGGCTATCTACAGCAGTCTATAAGCTGGAGTTCTCTACAAATCCCATTTGAGTGTTTCAACCACACACACACACAAACACAAATTAAGCAGCGTCAGCGTTAACGCCCACACGACACGACACGACCCTTGGGATTTTGATTCTGATTCCAAACCGAATCTTTGGCAACATCAATCACTTTCATTGAATTGCCAAAAAAAAACCATAAGAAAACAAAAATAAAATGCCCAAACGAACAGCAACAACAAAATGTATATAGTTCTTCAGTTCTGGCCCGTTCTCCAACTATTTGGTGTATTATATAATCGCTGAGGCTGCTTATTAAGTCATTCGAATGAGCAACAGGCGGTCTCGCATACCACTGCTTCACCCTTGACCATGACTACAAAATATAGAAAAGGCATATTTATATCCAATAAATACAAAAAAAAAAAAAAAAACATAAACATAAACATACAACTTTCTTTTGGCTAATAAGAATTTATACGTTTCGATTGGCTCTATTTTTCTATTTTTGGTTGTTTTTTGAAAGCGAATTATGTTTTTAGTTTTCAGTTTTATTTGGCGTATTTAGTCGTATTTTGATGTCTGCTGAAATGCTTCAGCGATTTTTCGACTGGCTTTGAGATCGCTGTCAAGTTCGCTGTCTAAGTCTTTTGTTTTTTCTTTGCAACTGAGATTGCGATTTAACTGCCCTTTGTCTTTTTTTTTTTTTGCGCAAAAATATCATAATTACATGTAGGAATAAGTATATTAAACAGAATAGCATAGAATGGAATGGAATGAAGTGGAGTGAAGTGGAATGACAAGTGAAGTGGAAGTGGATGTGGATGTGAATGTAGAAGTGGAAATTGCTCGTCGTTCTGTTCTTCGGGGCCCAAACTCAGCTCAGCTTTAAAATACACGCAGCTCCTATATATGTGTGTGTCTATGCTTAGAATAAGTTTCAATATTGCCCAAAAGCAATTTGAAATTTGAGATTGAAGGTCATTCGCTTTAAAAAAAAAAAAACTGAACAAAAACTTCCCCAAACACAACAACATCAGAAATAGAGACTTTTTCACAGTTGGTCTCATAATATTAGTCCTGTTTTTTATAATTATCAATCGTTAGGAAGCATCCAATTTATTATTAAATGTTGATTAAATTCAACCAATTTTTTGACTTGCAAAGTTCCCAAAATAATAAATAAATATGTAAATTTTCAAAACTGAACCGACTTGGTGTGCTCTTGTTTTCCAAATATTTCGTGTCGATTTTTCAACATAATTGTTTTAATTATAAAAAAAACCACTGATTTTACTTCTGTTTGAAATTAATATCATAATTCCAGCAATCTTTACTTGTTAGTTTTCCCAAACATTTTTGGGAATATGCTATAAGTATATTTCCAATTTTCATAAATTTATGAAAAATTAAATGAACGATTTTGATTTTTTGTGCGTATTAATCCAAATTTGATCAAGTACCAAAAACGCATTTCATTTTAACTTTTAAATTTTTGGACTTGAACCCCAAAAATAATATTGAAAATAACTGCAATCTAAAGTATTTCAATATAATCTTAAAAATATCATTTGTTTTATTCATAGTCAGAAATAAATTGTACAAATTGTGCTACACAATTTCAGCTCTCATGTGTTATTTTTATATTCAATTCCTTATCTTTCTAGCATTTTGTTTTTTTTTTTTTAGTTTATTTAAAAGTGGCTTTCATGCAAACAGTATGGAAAGATCTTAAAACTATTATTAAAAATGATCTTGATCTTATTATTTGTAGCTGCCATTGTTAATTGTTAGATTTATATTTAAATTGATATGCATTTGTTTATGCTTCCCTTGCGGCTTGCGGCTGTATTTTCTAACCTGAGCCACCCTGTGTTTAATACTTGCGTTCCTTGGTTTTAGATTCTTTTGCAGGCCTTCTGGCATATTGTTGCACTCGTAGGTGGGGGGCTGGGGGCTGATTCAGTGGCTCAGTGGGCTCTGCCTTAGCGGTTAGCGGCCAAGAACTTCACACACTTCAGCGCACACACAGACACACACACATACACAAACACAAACACAGACGCAGACACACACACAATATAAAGTTAGTTAAAGTTGGCAATGGGTAAATTATATAACAATGTGCAGCGCCTAAGCCACAAATTTGTTGTAGACCAAGCAAAAGTACAAGTTGAGAGCAACAGGAATGGGCGGAAAAATAAAAATAATGAAGATAAAAACAGATGAAAAAGAAAAAAGAAGTAGAAGTAGAAGTAGAAGTAGAAGTAGAAGTAGAAGTAGAAGTAGAAGTAGAAGTAGAAGAAACCCAAGTGGAAGTGGAAGCAGCAAAATTCAAAGATAGCTACCTAGCAAAAGTAGCAGCAAACTTGCAGCCTAGCTAAAGATCATTATGAACATGATAATCATGTTGATTATGATGATGATGATGAGGATGAGGATGCCGTTTCGCAGCGTTATAGTTGACTTTGGGCGTTGCTCCGCACTGGGCTGGCTGCCATTTGTTCAAAGCAAAAGCAAAGCAAAGTCAAGGCAACAAGCAGCACGAAAAGTGGTAGAACCAGTAAAAAGAAGCAGGCAACAACAACAACAACAACAGGCAGCACGATTCTTGGCAAGGGCATGCCACAAGAGTGCTGTATGTAGATGGCCACAAGAGCTGCTGCCAAGTCTAAAAGAACAGAACCAAACAGAACAGAACCAGAGCCCCAACCAAGTCTCAAGTGCAACATAATAATGATGATAATGATGATGATGATGATAGTGTTGTTGCTGTTGCTGTTGCTGTAGTGTTGCCACGGCCATAATTGCTGTTGCAGAGTCTGTGATTTGGCTCCCATGCCCACCTAAAGGTAAAAGGCAAAAATTTCAACACACACACACAGGCACACTAACTATTTATAAATAAGCTATAGATAGTATGCTAGAGTTGGCAACAGTTATCGATTGTATTTTCTACAAATAATCGATATCAAACAACTTTTTATATGCAATCAACAAAATTATAGATTTAACAAAAATATATCAAAAAGGATAAGGCCGCCTTAAGTCAATCAAAATATTCAAGGATTCTGACCAAAAACAAACAATTTTGCCAATTTAATTGTACTATCGATAACTTAATCTTAACTATGCTTAACTATGGAAGCGCGACCTTAAGACAAGGTCTGCTGTTAACAAATTCATAGAACAACAACAGCAACAACAACAGCTGCTACTAAATAAGTAACTGAACTAACTTCCTGTGCCTGACCAAAGCCACAATTCGCAATTCGTTTTACATACATATGCATACATACTATACATATGTATATGTATATGTATATGTATATAAAAAAAAAACAGACAATCGATTTTGCTATCTTTTCATTTCATTTCACTTCACTTCATTTCTTTCTTCGGGGCGTTCAAAGTAAAAGTCAATAAATTCAAAAGGAAATTCATTGATAAAGTCGCTGCGATAAGTCAACATTGCCCACTTAGCACTTGATAACAACAACAATAATAGCAGCAGTAACAATAACAACTACAACAACCAGGGGCCATGCAGCTGTTAGAAGACGGCCAAAATACAAACTGCCCAAAAACAAAAAAAAAAAACAAAAACTTTCAGAGTTCAATTCTACAGTTGATGCACGCAGATGTTACAACACGCGGCCGGAAGTTAGCGAAAGGTTGCAAAAGTTCTTCTTCCTCTTTTGTTTTTAACTCCGACAGTGCACCCTGTAACCCTCTCTATGCCTCTTTAACTTGTAGATAGCGTATTCAGCGTTAAAACAACAAAAGCAAAGCTCAACTTCGATCATGTTTATGCAATTGCTTAGTTTGATTCTATTTATTTTGATCTAAGGCAGAACTGAAATCCTTAATCCTTGTTAAAGAACCATATGAAAATGTATACGATCTAAATACGATAAAAATGAAAAAAAAGTTTGGCACTAAAAACATTAAAATACTAAAAAAAAAAAAGTACATTGATTGAACTATTCTTTGTTGTATTAACTTGAATTTCTTAAAGAAAAACTTAATTATAAATATAATATTATTGAAATTCAAACTTAATAAGCATTTTCAATTCGAAAAGTTAAATTATTTCTGTAGTTTATTATTTGGGAAGCTAAAAAAAGACAACAAACGTTGAAGTCTCTAAGATTTTATTTATTTTCTCATAAAAAAAAGTTTAAAAACTTGCTCAATTTTTATTAGTTTTTAGTTCAAATTCAAGTTTTATTTTAAAACTTGCGATAAAACTGACCAAGTTTTAGTTTCTAGCTGGACAATTTGAATTTCTTCAGCTCCTTGAATGCTGCTAGCAAGTTCGTTGCCTAAGTCATTTGTTTTTTTTTTTTGTTTTTTTTTTTTTTGGTCTTTTTCTGCACTGAGCGCTGTGAGTCTGGCATTAGTTTTACCTGCCTGTCGGACAGATAAACAATGCAGTTGTCTACCTGTTTAAGGGCTGCCTCTACTGTCTCCCTCCCACTCGCTGCGTTGTCTATCTCAGTCAGAGTGGAAATCAAACAAAACAGGAAAAAGAAGTGAAAATAAAACAGAGATTTGACAATCAGAAAAACGAAACAAGACCCAAAAGCAAAAAGGGCAAGAATCCTGCACACATACACACACACTGTGATCAAATTCAAAGCTGAGATTTATTTGTGCAGTGAATCAACAACAACAACAACACACACGCACACACACAACCAATAAACTGGTCTCAAGTGCTGCGCTCGACTGCGTTTCGCGCATAAGAATAAAAATACTTTTTTGTCTGTGTATTTGAAAAGAACAAAAAAACAAAAAAATAAATAAATAAAGAATAATAATAAAGGAAGCGAGTTTTGTTGTTTTGCTTCTGCTGCTTCTTCTTATTTTGCTTACTCTTCTTCTTCGTCTTATGGCTGGTATGCGATGACGACGTCGCAGCAGTTGAAGCTCAAATACCTGACCAGGCCTCGCCTCTGAAGACTCTTAAGACTCTCTGCGGACTCAGACGATGACTCTTCTCGACTCTCAACTCTCCACACTGACTTTGCCTTTGGCCCTGCCCTGCCCTGCCCCGCCCTGTACTCCTTGTGTGTGTTGTGTGTGTATTGATTGCTCTCTGTCTGCTGGGCCCCTGGGCCTCAACAAAACTAAAGAAAAAAGTAAGTAAGAACGTTGCAGTCGGGTTCTCCCGACTGCGATATACTCTGTTTTCTGTACGTTTAATAAATTAAATTTTTGGTTAAGACTTATTATACATTTATAAACTGTCCTTAAACTTAGGTAAAGTACGTTTGCTTAAGTTATTTTAAAAAACAAAAAAGTTTTTCATGCAAAAACTTCTTTTTCAACCTATCGTTCCTATGGCAGCTATAAGATATAGTCGTCAGATTTTGATGAAATTTTGTCAGCATATATAAACTGTTCTTAAGCTTAGGTTAAGTGAGTTTGGCTGAGTTATCTTGAAAAACAAAAAAGTTTTTCATACAAAAACTTATTTTTCAACCGATTATAGTGGTCCGATCTGGCCGATCTTGGTTGCTGTAGCTTCACAACTGTGCAAAAAGCCTGCGTTCATACAGCACACGGACAGACGGACGGACGAACATTTCACAAACCCAATATACTCTTTTTTCCATTTTGGAAAACAGAGTATAAAAACACCCTGTCACGGCCTCTGTCTCCCAAAGTCATCTTTCAGCTTTAGCATGAAAATGCATTTCTTGTGCTGCAGCATCTCTTCTACACACTCCATCTACTAACTGCTTATAGCTGCAACGTTAATTGAATTAATGCATAAACAATTGTGGTTAACCTGAACCTGAGCTCTAGAGTACCGTTTATTTGCATGTACCCAAGACATTCAAAATAAGAGTACTCGTATACCTTTGTCAGTTTTTATCTGTTTTTTTTTTTATAGATTTGCACATTTGCTTTTGTTTGATAAATTTATACTTGAGATAGATAACAAATCAATAGCTTTTTAGTTCAATAATCGATATTGAAAAATTACAATCTATCGATTAATCGAACCATTTTTTTTTTTTAGTATCTGTACTTTATACTTTAAAAAAGGAAAACAATAGATTGTTATATAGTTGTATTAAACATGAAACAGGGGTTCCTTAAGCACATTCTGTTCTATCAAAATATTCAAAGTTTTTAAACTATATCGTAAATGAGCAAAGGTTGTGCTGTACAAAAATATCGATGATCGATAACATGCAAATCGATTTCACAGCTTAGCAATTGATTGAATAGATAAGTCGATTGTTCTTCACAATCCTAGTTTCTTCTTTATATAGTCTTCTTTCTTCTAGTTTCTAAATTCGCTTGATAAATTGTATAATGTTAACTCTTAAAGTTTCTACATTCGCATAGATGGTCTGCTTTTCTTTCAAAAATTTGCAACCATTAATAAGCAAAACTAAGCCATAAAATCTCGAGCACGAAGCTAATTGAGTTAGCCAGATTTTGAAATTCGCCTAATTGATACTTACTTATATGCGAATATTCAGTCACATGGAAAGAATTTGCAAGCTCTTTGTATTAGTTTCTGGTTTCTTTTATTTATTTTTTGTTTTTGTTTTTCGCTTTGTTTTTGACAACGTTTCAGTGTCAATAACTTGTAAATTGTTTTGCTGTATTTTGAGATTCAGTTATATTTATGCATATAAATATTTATTTACTCACATGTTAGTATCATATTATTATTATTATTATTATTATTGATATGGAAACTCGTTTTTGCTTTTTTTTTTTTTTTTTGTTGAGAGGCAGCGATAAACCACAAAATTATTGCATTTGTTTGTGTTTTATATAGCATACATGCTTATTTAAACAAATTTAATTTGCGATTGAAACACGTTTAACACTCTACAACAACAACAACAACAATAGAACTTGTTTCCTATTTTTGTTAATAAAATATAACTGTTGTTTTGCTTAACGCGAAGACGAACGAGTTTCGCATTCCGCGTGCTTCAAATTCAATTCAATTTCGATTTGTTTCGATTGTTGATTCTTTTTTTTTCTGCCCTCTCTCGACTTTCAATAAAGAATAACCGTAAGAGAGCAGCAAAGCAAAACCAGAGAGAGCTAAGTATTTATAACGGCGCCTTTATTCTCTAGCAGTCATGTCCTTTTCTTTCAAGATTTGTTTTCGTTTAGGACAATTTTCAATTCTTTATTTAGCTGACTTTTACTTCCTGTTCCCATTTAAAATGGGAAAAAGGGAGTTATAAAGTACTGCAAATGTATGTAACAGGCAGAAAGAGGCATTTTCGACTATATAAACTGTATATTTTTGATCAGCATCAACAGCCGGGACGAACTAGCCATGTCCGTCTGTCTGTCCGACACTCGACTTATTTGTTTCTTCTTTTTTTTGAATTCCTTAAATTGTTTCAATATCAATATTGAGTCAGGTCGGGCTGGATGAAATATTTAAATGAAATAATATGGAACTTAGCTGTTAGTTCAAAAGAAGCTGAGAAAAACTCAAGTCTAGTCAGTGAATTCTATTTCTAAATGTAGACATTATATGCATATATGCATACATATGTATATGTAAGTATATGCACGAGATTGTTTAAAGTTTTTAAATTTATTACATTACACGCTTTAATTTGTTAATTTCAAGTGTGTGAATTGTATTGTGAGGCTATTATAATATTGTTGCTGTTGCGGTTGTTGTTGTTGTTGTTGTTGTTGTTGTTGCAATGCAAATTGTGAATTTATAAAAAGAATTTACAAAGTTGCATTGTTTTAAGTAGCAATTGAAATGCATTTAGTTATTGATTAAACAAATTATGGGATCGTTTTACATGATTTATTTAACTTGTATGCTAAAAAGTTTCCGCTCGATAAATGTCAATGTCAAGTACATTGTTATTTATTCTCGTTTAATAACCAATATACAATGTAACAAGTGTTCAGCTCAAGGGAAGATTAGTTATTATATTCTTCATATATATCAGAATTAAATAAAAATTTCGAAATTATATAAAGTTTCTCAGCTAAGAATTTTTGTAATGGAAAATATTAGGTGTATCCTAAGCTTTTAGACGGGTGCATAGAGTAATGAAAAATAAAAAAAAAATTATTAAATATTGACCAAAGTCTTAATAATCTGTTAAATAAAAAAAAACCTTAAAAGTAGAAATTTATATGTTATTTTTCAGAATATTCTTATATACATATGTATTCGATATTCCAAATTATCAAGAAATAATGCACGCAAAAAGCTTCTTGCCAATTGTTATGTCAAATGATGCGAAATCAAAAAAGCAAAACAAGATCTATAAAAAAAAAAAAAAAAATAACAATTTAATGACAATATCAACAATTATGCACACACACACACACACACACGCACATACAAAAGAGTCAACTAAAACAGATAAAGCAATTCAGAAGATACAAAAAGCATTAAACAGTTTCATACACGCCTACATACACACATACAGACACACACACACACACATGCATATGCACATGCATGCACATGTAATGCACACACTAGTGTCATGTATTTTTCAGGTCAGGGTTGACTTGTGACTGACTAAATGAATGAATGAATGAAATGAATGCATGAATGCGCCCCGCCAACTCTCCCTTCGCTCTTTAAATTCTCTGTGTAAGTGTGTGTGTGTGTGTTTAACTAAAACATTGACAATTTGTAGCTACAATATAGTATAAACGAAGCTGAACCGCTATAAGCTACCCCTCGCACTCCGCGAAGCCACCCCTCATCAGATCCTCTTTCTCTCTCACTCTTAACTGCATTGAAGCCTGAACTGGTTATGCACTTGACAACTGGCAGCCAACAACAACAACAACAACATCAACAACAACAGCAACAACAACTGCAGATGCAATCCAACTGTTGATGCTGCCTCATTAGAGCCGCATTGTGCTGAACAAAAAAAAAAGTTGATTTTTTTGGCAATGCTTTTTAACATTGAAAACTTACTCAAAAATTCAAAAGTTTTTGGATGTGTACATTTTTCCTATTATTTCAAAACAGGCGACAAACATTGCGCTTTTAATATCTTTATTTTTCTTGTGTTTTCCCTTTTTGCTTTGTCTCGTCTCGTCTCGTCTTGTCTCGTTTCGTTTTTGTTTAAATCTTTGGAAATTGTGCAATTTCGCACATATCTTTCGGCCCGAATTTGTCAATATTTGACCAATGAATTTTTGTGAAATTTTCGTTTGAAATCGTCGTCGTCGTCTTTATAATTTTACATCGATTTGCATAAAACGGCAATTTCAATATCATGGCGCGCTATGTGTCATCCATATCCGATTGTAATAAGATGAAACGAGCTTTGAACGTATACGTTTAGACTATGAAATACTCTGTAATGCTTCAGAAGTTTTTACAATTCTAAATCGCGCTAAGATCCGATATAGAAATATTTAAATCTATGAAAGTATGTGAGGCTTGAAACAAGAAACATTTTTCAAATGAACGAAATTTTCTATAAAATATAACGATCCCTTTTTGCGAAATGAATGCATGTCACATTTTTTCCAAAATTCACTTTTTGATGCAAAATTATTAAAAAACTCATAGCGCACCTGGTTATACTATTTTTTTTACAAAAAATTAAAAAAAGAGTATAATTATTAGGTCAAATATGTAATACACTATTTGCATCAACTTATTTTAAACAAAGCAAATTAAAAAAAAATACTCTCCTGAACAATTTAGTTTTTGTAACATATGTTCATTTCGCATAAAGGGTTCGATATAGTAAGTAAAATATCTATTTTGGTAATCGAAATCTCGAGCACATTGTTGTAGAGTATATGCATAATTATAAATCTAAATATGAACTATATATTATAATATGAGGCTGCTGCGTGAGGCATATCAGCTTAAAGTTAAATAACAAACAATTGTAAATCGTTTGACAAATTGTTGCTAATTTGTGCACAAATCATATGGCTCTGGAATTGCCCAATTTAAGTGTGTGTGTGTGTGTGTGTGTGTGTGTGTGTGTGTGTGTGTGTGTGTGTGTGTGTGTGTGTGTGTGTGTGTGTGTGTGTGCGTGTGTGTCACACCCCAATTGATTACACACACAACAGCACAGCAGCTACTATCAGGCTATCAGGTTGGCAATGTCAGCAATTTCAATATCAATATCAAGTTCGTTGCCTAAGTCTTTTGTTTGCAACGCTGCGACAGCGACGTCGACTGCAAAAGAAATTGACAAGAAATCAAAAGCAAAAGCAAAATCACAAATCAAACTCATTTCAAACCATAACTATTAAAAGCTGCATTTAAAATAATATTTATCAATATGTGTATACAAATATCTATATAATTTGTATTTGTAAGTATTAAGTGGTAAGCACACACACACACACAGACAAATACACACACATTGAATTGAGTAAAAAAATATCTACCGGTTTTCAAGGTTAGGCCCCGCTTTAACTGTATTAACACCGGGCCGTAATCACAGCAGCCGCAGCTACAGCTACAAAAGTTACGTCATAAATGAACAACACACACACAGCGCGCCAGCAACTATAACAGCAACAGCAGCAGCAGCAGCAGCAGCAACAACAACAAAAGACGGCGACAACTTTTGTTGCGCTTGTTGCGGTTTTGGCTCATTTCATTTTGAAGCTGATCAAAAAAAAGAAAAAACTGAAACCCAAACTGCAGCAACAACAAACAATTTTACGCATAATTTCATATATGTAACAAAATACAGCAAGAAGTGTGACGGAGAAGCAGACAGATTGACAGAGAGAGAGGGCACTAGCTAGAGTCATTTATATGCATAATGTTGTAAGTGGGAGTTTACTTAATACAATTTTGTAGCTGTTGTTGTTGTTGTTGTTGTTGTTGTTGTGATGCTTAACTTGTTTTCCATTGATTTTTATTATTATTGTTGTTGCTGTTGCTTTCTGTTAATGTTATTGTTGTTGTTATTATTATCGCAGCAACAACATTCAAAATGTGGGTCAAAACTGGTAGGTAGATCGTTCAAGAAAAAGGGTCGCCTGCAAAAATTTCATACATGCATAGTTAAATCAGCAACAACAACAATAACATCAGCAACAACAACACTGCAAATTGTCGTCTGTGTGGCAATAAATATTGAAGCAACAATTTAAAATGTAACCAAGCGTTGCTCATCATTAACATGTTCATGCTCATAATTAAGTTCTGCTTTGCATGTACATACTTATATGTAATATACTTACATATATACATATATATATATACATATATATTGACACATATATGGCATGAAGACTGGTGCTGTAATCATTGCCTGTAACGGTTGAGAAGGTCAACCAGATGCGGTTGTTTTCATTTCAAGCAAAGAAATCAACAACAACAACAGCTACAGCTATAAAACAATGACAACAACAACAACATCAATAACACACACAACTTTATGCTCTCGCATAGAACGATTTCTTATCAGCCCTCTTATTGAATCGCAATGATGCTGGAGCTATAATTGCATAACTACCGATTAACGGCTATCGATAGTATCGATATTTTATTTTTGCTTATATAAATACTTATTATTAACTATTGTATAATAACGACAATATCAATATTTATATGCAAAATAGCTAGAAATTAATCAGATATCAAAAATCGAAAAATATTCGACATTTCGATTTCAAATTTTTGTCTAACGCGCTCTTAAACGTTGCAGCTGTATTGTATTGTACTTGTGAATCTCCAAATTGCTTACCTTATGCAAATCAAGCGATTACAACTATTTACAAATATTATATAGTATTTCAATTGCATATTTTGTAATCTAACACACATTTTCTTTTTTTTTGTTGTATTTCGAAAGTCGTTGTGTGTTCAATGCTATTGCTCACTTGAAAGTTATTTCAATTTCCAATGCAAATCAAAAAATGCTCGTTGCTCAATAATGAAAATAAGCTTTCAGTTTCAGTTAAATAAAATTCTAAGCGAGAAATTGAGTCAGCAACTTGACAACTATTTACAGATTGCAGCAGCAGCAGCAGCGCATCGCCAACAACAAAATACAAAAGAGATCGAGGTCGGCGTAAAAATAAAAGTGCAACAAACTGTGTTTTGCTAGGATAAAAAACGAAATGTAAAAAAAAAAATGTAAATAAACTAAACAAAACGCTCGAAACGAAAACCGAAACGAAACAAAAACCAAACAAAACTTTTGTTTGAAATGAGCAAAATGTTAACGCAATTGCGTTAAATGATTTGTTGTAGTTTTTGTGTGTACGAGTATGTGTGCCAAAAGTAACTAAAACAACGACAGCTGTGCCCCGTTGTAAATGTTAATGAGAAATGCACGAATAGTCGGCTCAGTTCTATGACTTGGGGTATGAGCCAATATACTTGCTCAATTACTGTACTATGATCATTTGTAAAAGCGAGGGACGTTTCATAAGCAGCAAATGTTGTAGCATTCGAGCAAGGACATTTTGCAAGTGTTTTTAGCTAAAGTGCTTATGAATTGCCACATTAGAAAGAATTGTGTAAATCGAAAGCTTTAGTAACTGTAATACCATATTTGTGGCGCCCGAGTAGGGACACTTTCAGAAGTTAACAGTAAATCGTTATAGAATGCCTCACAATAAAATATTAAGTATCCGAATGCCACACAATAAACTATTAAGAATCTGAAAATCTGAAATCCAACAATAATGAACAAATTGTGTGGCGCCCGAGCAGGGACATTTTACAGTTAGCTTCTGCAAAATTGTAAATTGTTCTAAAATGTCTCACAAACGCAGTACACATGCTCACAGCCACTTTGTATATATATTTTTGTGGCATGGTAGAAATTTTGTGAGAAAGATTTTAGCGTCCGAGCAGGGACATTTCACAAACCCAATATGCTCTTTTTTTTTCAAAAAATTAAAACAACAAAGTATAATAGGTTTAAAAAACAAATAGAATAACACGAAACCCTTTGATAATACTTACTGGATTCGTTTTAATGAGCCACCCTCGTATATGGCATATGGCATTAGACATATAGTATCTCTCATTGGCGCTTATTGGCGGTAACAATTAGCACAAATACACATGCGCCTTGTATGTATATCAGACATTGTCAGTCTATGCCATATTCAGACAGTTTGTCAGTTTTGTCTCATTCAGCGAATTGTTTGCATTTGCTTTTGCAGTTGCAGTTGCAGTTGCTGGTGCTCTTGCATTGTGTTTATAGTAGTAGCTGTTTAGCATGCTTCTTTGTGCAACTCACATACATACATACAGACACGCACGCTCACACATGCAGCAATTGTAATGGTTATTATTATATTGTTGTTGTTGCTGTTGTTGCTTGCAACTAAATGGCAAACAGCAACAGTCATAAAATTTAGGTCAACGCATATATGTAATATATTCATACCAAAAGCGTCGCTTAGATGTTTGTATGTATGTATGTGTATTGGTCACTTTGAAGCGTGTCGAATTAGAAATATGTTGACAAACTCATTTACGTTTTGTTTACTGGTCGCTGCTGTTGCTGTTGTTGCTGTTGTTGGTGTTGTTGCTGCTGCCATTTTTGTGCCCCATTGTTTGTGCAACTTGCTTAACGGAAATACATTAACAATTGCGCAAGCCTCCAAAGCAGATGAACAACATCGCAACCCATCCTAAGCTTCATTTCGAAAATAGCACTCAACGCAAACAAACAGCATTCTGTTAATTGACAGCATAGAACATTATGTTAACAGCAATTTAACATGGCTGATAGGAAAAGTGCACTGTCTTCAAATGCATTCGATTAACTGGCAGCATATTATGTAGTATGTTATGTTAACAGCAATTTAACATAGCTGTTGCAGCTGTTAGTAAAAGAGCAATGCGGTTGAGTTGAATGAAAAGGCTTTTTAAGCAAAATGAAATATGAAACATCAATTAATACAGATATGTAATCAGCATCAGAGCAAAGGAATTTGTTCTTGTCAACTATACATATAATACATATTTAGCTTTTTAACTAAAAAACACAAAACTTACCTTATTACAATTGAAATATAAAACACTTTGTAATTAAGAAATGTCTAAAAATCTGCTAACTGTTTTATGGCAAAAAACAAAATCAATTACAAAATATAGTATCTATACTATTACATTTAAAACCATTACGAACATTTGACAAACACAATATACTCTTTTTAAATATAAGAACGCAGAGTATATGGTAAAAATAGCTCAATTGCTTGATATATATTCCAATGTCTGGCCACTTAATAAACAATGTAAACGAGTTAACAAGCAAAATGAATCAAGCAAGGTTAACATTGACATTAATATCGCAAAGAACAAAATTAGAAAAGAAAAATAAAAAATAAAAATAAAAAAAAAACCAAAGCAAAGCAAAGCAACAAACAAACAAATTGAAGCACATAGATAGAATGCAGCGGCAAACGAAAAAAAAAAACTAAAACTAAAACAACTGTAATTAGCAGCTGCACAAAACGTTGCACATGTTGTTGTTGTTGTAATTGTTGTTCTTACTATAACTATGTCTAAATGTTTGTGTGTGTGTGTGTGTGTGTGTGTGTGTGTGTGTGTGTACTAAACGTTGTTGTTATTGTTGTTGTCAAGCATGTGGTTTGCAATTTAAGACGCGCTTTGAGCTTGAAAGCTGTCGTCAGATCTGAGGCCACAATTGTAGTATTTCAAAAGACAGAATCTTAATCTTCACTCTTCAGTCTACACAGTCTACAGAGTCTACACAGTCTTCGGTCTTCAGTCTTCTGTCTTCAGTTGGCGTCTTTGTCTCAGTCAAGTCACCATCTGCAGCTCGAGATCTATGTGGCTCTGGCATTTGGATGCTGTCGATATCTCAACAAACACATCATATAATGCATTCCCCTATATGTGTTTGTGTGTGTGTGTGTGTGTATGTGTGTGTGTGTGTATGTATGTGTGTGTGCACATGCGAGTATTTTAGCTCGTACATGCTGCAGTTTTGACCTTGAAAAGCGTCAGCAGCTAAACAGTAAACAATTTGTGCAGGCAGCCTGGACCTGGGTGGGGGGGGGACAGTAAAGTGCTGCACGGGGGGTTGCTTGGCAGCAAGGCTGCTGTGTCATTCAATTTGGATTTACTAGGTTAATGTTAATTTAAATGTTTTTAGTTGCACATATTACATTTTTGTTTTATGTTGTGCGACTTTAAAACAAAAGACAAAAGGCAACGAACTTAACTGGCCAGAGACAGTAACAGACTGTCTTTAAAACAAAAGACAAAAGGCAACGAACTTAACTGGCCAGAGACAGTAACAGACAGAAAGAGAGATAGAGAGAGAAAGAAGGACGAATAATAATGCTAGAACTAGAAATAAAGCGAAATAAAGACATTTACAGCATGTTAGATCAGTTTTAAGCACTTCTGTTGCGCTTTTACTAACATGTCTGTTAATAATCTGTTAATAATCTGTATAGCTGTTGCTTTAACATATGTAAATTGAAATATTATTACAGCCGCTTAAGAAAGTTAACTGCAAAATTAACAGTGATAAATATGCTGTAAAATAATATGCTGAACAGCTGTTACTTTAACATCAATTCAATCTACATAGGAGAGCTTAGGCAAATGTACTGTTAATAACTCAGTCTTAACAGTTAACAGTCACATTTTGCCCAGTCTCACTTAACATTTATGTTGATAACCAAGCACAGCTTCTAAGAAAGTTCTTGATTTTTTTAGCTACCTCAACACGGCGGCGGCAATTTTCAAAGAACACAAATTTTGAGCAAAATTATAAAGTTGCCAAAAAGTAACGCGTCGGCATTTATAATGTATAATTTAGAAGCCTCCCAGCACAACAACAACAACAATAATCAAAAAACAACAATGAAGATGAAATAACCAGAAATTGAGCAAAATATAAGAAAACAAAAGAAAAAACGAGATTAAAGTTGACTTTTGGCTGATTTTAGCGCATCGATAAACTTAATTGCATGGCACTTAATGCATTTTAAAGTTTGCGCTCGAAACCTGAGAATGATCTTATATGCTCCTATATGTATGGTGTGTGTGAATATGTGTGTGTGTGTGCGTGTGTTTCAGGACTAATAAAGACCTTGGACGGCCCCTATCGATACGCTGTGGAAAGCCCTTAGAAATCGAACTATCAACAGCTGCCCCGAAGAAACCTAAGCCCAAACTTAAAAAAATCCCAGACCGCAGATACCGCAAAAAAAAAAAAAAAAACAACTTTAAGCCAAATGTTGTTATTGTTGTTGTTGTTTTTGTTGTTGCTGGGGCGTTAGAGACAAATTCATTTAAACGCAGCCCGCTTAGGCAATAAATTTATAGACTGCCCTCAAGCACTTAGAAACCGAAGAGAGAGAGCTTAACAAAAATGCTAAAAACAAGAACAAAAAAGACAAAAAGGATCGCAAGGATAGCGATCCTGTGCATTAGAATTGCTAAATGGTAAATGTAGGGGAGCTGTTTTAAACTTTTAATACCGACACATACACACCAGGGACTACATAATTTGTAGCACCCGTTGAGCCTGTAGATGGGATGAAGGATCGTTCGGAGTCCGAAAGGATCGCTTTAGCGCTTACGATCGCCTGATTCGCATTAGGTCATTTGGTCAGAAGGCAGAAAAGCACCTGTTAGATACGGACATGGGCAACACTGTGGCAACTGTGGCAACTTCCTTTCATTCAAACGGATGCATTCATCAATTTGACCAACAACAGGAAGCCACAGACGCTACCTTCTGTTTTCCTTTCGCCGCTGTTCTTTTCTTTTCTCTCCTTTTTTTTTTTGGCAAATCATGTGCCCCGGCATTGACAAGGGTCGAGAGAGCATCTGCCAAAAAAACAAAAGGTGGCCACTTCTTCTTTGTTGTTTTTTTGCACACATTTGAAAAAACGCACTTGTCATTTGAGGAACTGTTCCCAAAGCAATCCCCAAACCGAATCCACCAATACCTGAACTGAAGAAAAAGATATATAAAGAAGGAACCACTCTCAATGAACACCAAAATTGATTAGCTGTCAGCTAATCGCTGACACTACGTATTGCTCCACCTATCTGCCAGTCTACCTGTCTCATTCCCTCTCCATCTCTCACTCTCTCTCTCTCTCTCGCGCTCTGCCTCTAGCTTTTAGGCTTGCGCTTGTCAACGTCGCGTGCTTTTCATGCTCTATTAAATAACTGGACAACAACACAAAACTAGGTGTTTTATTTGTTTACTAAGCTTGGGTGGTTGGGTGGTTGGCTGGTGCCTGCCCCACTGTGCGCTGCAAGATGTCAACTTTCAGCTGGTTACAATTCGTTGCTTTGAGTTCAGGGCCAATATGTCAACCTAGGTACAGTTGACATTGCTAAACTAACGTTTAATAGGTTATGCAATAGCTAAAGACCATTCAAGGTTCGAAAAATATTACAAGACACAAATTTATTTAACTACCGATTTATTAAAATGTAAACATTTGTAATTATAACATTATAATATTGTAAATTATAAAAGCTCAAATTACGTACATGTATCAAAAATCTCAGAAATATCAGAAACAAAATTCCATTTAATTCCTTTTTAAGAAGAAATAAAGTCGAAAATTGACATTTCATTGAAAATTAAATAGTTCCCATCTTGAATTTGGTTCTAAACTAAGACAAATTGAACCATATGATCGCACTTTTACCATTGAAGCTGAATGTATAAATGTTTGTATGTACTTATGTATGTATGTAGGTATGTGTATTTGTATTTGTAATTGTATACATGGGTATATGGGCAAAGGCGTGCGACGACGTGTTTAGCATTTGCAATAAAACAGAGAACAACACACAGCAACAACAACAACAACAACTACAACAACGACAGCAAAAGCAACAACAAACGATGCTTGGGATGGGTGTTGGGTGATGGGCCAATGGAATGGTTGGAGAGTGGGTGTTCGGAGGGAGGGGTAAACAAACGCAGAGAGGAGTGTCGTCATCGTCGTGCATGCCGGGAATTCAACATTTGAATTAGCTGTAGAATACGTTTTGAATTTGTCTATACGACATAACAATAACAACAACAATAACAATAACAGTAGCAAAAGCACATTTTTCAAAAACATCCTCCATACATATCAAAATTGTGTTTTAAGTAGTTTTCCATGGGCCTAAAGACGACAACAATATTGAAAACGTTAGTGCGATGGGTCAAGGGGAAGGCGGAGGGGGTAAATGTTTGCAAGCCCGGACAGCTGTTTGCGGTGGGCGTCTCGTCGCGTAAATTACAAACAGGCACTGAACTGACACCCGCATAAATGTAGAATAAAGCTTCACATATAAATACACATACACAAAGATAACAACAACAACAACAAAAACAGCTAAATTGCAGATTTCAGTTATATGTATATGTCAGCTTGAATACCCTTAACAAAAGCTTACACCAATTTTGATCATGGCCTGTTATATTAACAGCCATAGCAATGTGTAGATACACACACGTACATATGTATGTATGTTCATACAAGAATACATATTTGCAATCGATAGCAACTTTGTTGCTTATGTGAATTATACCCAATGTTGTATAGAGCATATAAATAAAAAATAAAAAAAATTAAAAACAAAAGCAGACGCAAAAAGTATTACAAATTCTAGACAACGACTTCGACGCTTTGTTTTGCACATAAACATACATACACACATACATATGTACGTACAAAATGTGTTTATATGTATGTTTGTACATGAAAAACTTTTGTGGTATTGGCGTTGATTTTGTTTTATTATACACACATACACACATACATATATACATATGTACATACATTTGTACATTGTATGTACAACCTTCGTTAAGACGCATTAAGCGCTAGACCAAAGGGAATACACACGGGAATATCTTAAAAGTTCATGCACACTCAGTAAACAATAAAAAAAACTGAGCGAAAAACAACAACAACAAAACACAACATGTAAATCAATTATTGTAAAGGATAAAACGTACATTGAACCTGCCAGAGAGAAAAAGATGCGAGAGAGAGAGCGCACGATAATGCGAAGAATGAAGACAAAAGAATGCTAAAAGATTTAGCAATGTTAAGTTAGTGTTAACAGCGCGCTGTTAAGGCATCATGTATGTATGTATGTACATATGTATGTACATGCGTTAAATGTTGATTTGTTCATATGGCGAGGTCAGCGATCCTGTTATTGTTATTGTTGTTGTCGTTAACTTCAATTGAAATGTATTTCCTCATAGCAAACAAACACAAACAAACCAAATTTGAAGTTAACTTAAACTTATTCGCATTTTATGTATGTATGTACATACAATGTACATACGTATGTACAATGTAATTATAAAGCATTTAACAATTGCCTTGACCTTAACACAATAAAATAAATTACAGCAATTACAACAACTAAACTGAAAGCAAAGCCATTTTAACAGCTCGTTATAAAGTTGTTTAGGTTATGTACATATGTATGTATCTATGACTGTGTTTATGCATGTATGCATATTCAGACATATGCATGTACATATATAGAACAGCTGACAACAGTTTACATTCATGTTAAGTTTACAGCGTGCCATTAAGCTAAATGCGCATTGTTGTTGCTGCTGCTGCTACTAGTGGGTTGATGGGCGTAACACACGTGTGATTTGCTTGCAGGCGTTTAACTAGCCCCCTCCCCTCATTAATAAATAAATGGAAAAACAACATTTTAAATTGCACTTGGCATACCAATTTATTGAATTAAAATCAAATTAAATAACCATAGCAAAAATATATTGTGCGTTTCAATTTGCAACAAGCAACACCAAAATAATCAATTATGCTTAATCAATTTTGTTTAGGAATTTATGGGGATTTTTAGGGAAGGCAGGGGGAGCAAACGTACAAACTAAACGTCAAATGTTAAACGATTGCCCACCCTGCCGACAAGGCTACAGTGGCTGTTAGTTGGCCCAGGCGCACTGTTAAGTGGCTTGTGACAGTTAGAATTTAGTAGCTGCGCAGCAAACTGCCTACCGCGTGGCTGGCGGCCATGACCAACAGACAAAAGCAACAGCGGCAGCGCAGCTCGATGCCTGTTAGGCATTTCAAATTGCGCGCACACATGTGTACACGAATGTTATCATTATTACATACGTATGTACATACATGCATATGAAAACTGCGCGTTTTGCATGCCATTAATGTACACACATATACAACTTTATAAAGGGCTGACAGCAACAACCACAACAACAACAACGCCTACGCATTGTTCATTGACAAATGCACTGCGGCATTACAGCAAAACACGCGCACAAACAAAACAATTGCAAAAAGCCTTGATCTTGATCGCATGAACGTAACAAGTACACACACACACATGCACAGAGAGACCTGGCACAACGGCCACAAACAGCGGCAGCGACGCGACGCTGCTACGTCAACTTGATTGCCATTGCAATGGGAATGGGGCTGTCTGTTTTTGCTGTTGTTGTTGTTGTAATTGTTGCTGCTATTATTTATTGCACTTGATTTGATTTGATTTACAGCCAAGACAAGTTTTTTTTTTTTTTTTTTAATATATTAACCTTGTCTTTGCCTGTTTCGTCTGTTTGCTGCAAGCAACGACGCGACGTCGAAGGCGACTGCAACGGCACCTCGCACTTGCACTTGCCATTTGCCGCTTGAAGTTGTTAATGTTGTTGTAATTACAATTGCATTTCATTAAATCGTTTAATTCCTTTTTAATGAGCGCATGTGTGGTGTATTAACACTTTTTTTTGGGCTGCGCTCAAAAGCACACAGAAGAACAGCGTACTTGCCTTTTTATTGTCATTGCTCAATGCCAGTGCTGCCAAGTGTTATAAATAGCTAAAAAGAGCTAACTTAACCCAAAAATATCAAATTAAAGTTATATCAGGGTGACAAACGAGACATTCTCCAGTATCTGCGACACTCTCACCAGAATTTTATATTTCCCTTTAAATAAATTCATCCAGTATATTAAAAAATTTAATTAATTTCTTATAATTTCAATTTGTTTGGAACCTTCAAAAAGTATCGTCTGGTCTAAAATAACTTTACTAAGAAAATACATTTACTCCTTCCAAAGCATTTAAATTAAATTTTTTTAAGACGCCAAAGTATTTCAAATAGTTATTGAAACCTTTTTTTTTTATTATCATAGCACTTTTTCAGCAATGTTTGTTTTAAAGTAATACAAAAGTTACAAATATCTGATTTATAAAAAAAAATCCAAAGATTTTCAAAGCATTGAATTATCCAAAATAAGAATCAAAAATTCTATGTTGCAAGCGATTTAAATTTTTTAGCTCACTTTATAACACATTTTCTTTTTTTATTTGTGTCAAATTAAAAAAAAAGGAATATAAAATCAAAGATTTTTAAACGCATATTATATAGAAGTTTCCAGTGCTTTTTAACAGATAGGTTTCATTTTAAGGATTCTAGAATTAACTCAAAAATCTATCCAATTTTAAATGTTTGCATGTAATTTTCAATCGTATTCCTGTTATTAGTTATTAGTTTTATGTTCTATGATTTTCAATATTTGAATTTAATTATTAAATTCCTAAATAGCTTTCGTGTCTAATTGCACAAAATATTTGACAGTGTAAATTTCAGTCAAGATTATGTTCGCATATGTATGTATATGTAATTATGTTAATTAATTGAGTCAGTATGTATAGCTAACTGTATTTGTCTATGCTCTTATTATTATTGCAACATTATGTTATTATAATTACGCCGTTATACATACGAGCACACTTGTGGGTGTTAACACAAGATCAAGATTTGCAGCACAGTGGCAACCCCGGCAAATACAGTTATGAGTTTTGAATAGCGCCACGCCAAAGAATGAAGGATAGAGAGATAGAAAAATGCATACATACACTCGCCCACATGCCAAAAAAAAAAGAAACCGCGAATAGAAATACATACATAAATATGTGTTTGTATTGGTGCCAAAGTTTTTTTTTTTGTAGAAAAAGGAAGATGCGCTTACAGTTAGCAAGTGATCGTCGTGGCCACTGCACGGTTAATTTCACTTCGGTCGTTTTTTCAATATTCATTTCGTTTCGTGGTTTCGTTATTTAATTTTTGAATTCTCTATCCTTGTTACTCGCATTTGACAAAATTGCCGCTGCATAATTTAAAGCAGAATGTAAAATTCATGTTATTCGGGCTTTTTTTTATGTTTTTGAACGTAACATTTTTATTTTTGTTTTGCTTTCATATTGCATTTTGACTAATTGTATTTTCTTTAAATTTCTTACGTTTTTTCGCAGAAAATAACGACTGCCTGACGTCAGCAGATCTATTGCAGCGTTTGAGCTGCAGTAGCAGCAGCAGCAGCTCCACAGCAGTAACCTCCACCACCACTACCACCAACAACAACATCAGCAGCAGCAGCATCAGAACACCAACCCCCGCAACAGCCACTAAAGACTGCGACGATAATTCGTTAACAGTAACAGCAACAGCAACAACAAGCAGCATACCAAAAGAAAACGTAGACAGCCCAAAGCAACAGCCGCAGTCGCCGTCGCCGTCAACGCTAACTGCGCCGCCAGCCGAGAGCGAAGCTGAGGAGGAACAGGAAGCCGCAGTCGACGCTGACGCTGACGCTGACGCAGACGCTGAAGCTGACACCGAAGCCGACGTTGACGTTGGCATTGAGGTGCCAAAGCCGCGTTACTACGGCGCTGGCGTTGTGCTAACGCAAGCGCAGCGCAAGGAATATCCACTTGATATTGCTAGCAAGTGTAACAAAGATAAAGAGAACGACGTTGACGTTGACGTCGACGTCGAAGTTGACTGCAACGCAAGCAGTGGCAACTGCAGTAGCAGCAGCGACAGCGATGACTCTGACGACAACTGCAAGTTAATTGTTGACGAGAAGCCGCTATTGCCAGCTGAGCAGCCGCTATCGCTGCGCATGCGCAGCACGCCACCAACCGCTGAGCAGCGACCGAGTCCGCCGCCACCGCGTGTGCCTGCGCCCGCCGTACGCTGCAGCGTCATACAACGCGCACCGCAAGCGCCCACACATACGCAGCAGCATCGCGACAGAGACCACCATCAGCAGCGTCAGCAGCGTGAGAGAGAGCGCGAGCAGCAGCAGCGCGAGAGAGAGCTTTTATATCAGCGCACGCTCGATCTTGAGCAGCTGGGACCCGAGCAGCAGGAGCCAATTGATTACCACGTGCCGAAGCGGCGTAGCGCCAGCTACGACAGCGACGAGGAGCTTAACGCGCGTCGCTTGCAGCGAGCGCGACGCGTGAGAGAGGCACGTCGACGCAGCACATATTTGGCAGCGCGCGTGCTGCAGCTAAATCCACGTTTAGTGCGCAGTTTGCCCGGCATTTTAGCGGCAGCGGCTGGACACGGACGCAGCAGCAGTTCGGGTCAAAGTTTTCAAACGAGCTCTAGTTTTGGCGGCAGCGGCGCCGGCAGCGCTGGTAACGCTAACGGCGGCAGCAGCAGCAGCGGCGGCGGCAGTGGCAGCGGTAGCGCTGGTTCACCCAGCAGCGGTGGTGGCAGCGGTAGCTTTGGCAGCGGTGCCGGCGGCGGCGGTGGTGGCATGGGCGGCGGCCGTGACGGACGCGGCAATTACGGACCAAATTCACCGCCCACCGGCGCATTGCCACCCTTCTACGAGAGTTTGAAGAGCGGTCAAAACGCCGACGCACAAGCGACCACGCCCACAAGCAACGCCCAACTGTTGCATACAAATTCGAATTTTCTAATACAGAACGCTGCTGCAGCCGCTTATATAATGTCCGGCGGCGGTCAACAGCATTATAATACAAACAGTTGCAATAACATCGGCGTAACAGGAGGAGGAGGAGGAGGAGCAGGATCAGGATCAGCAGGAGGTGGTAGTGCTGGAGTTGGAGGTGGAGCTGGTGCTGTTGGAATCGATGGTAATAACATTTTGAACTTTGCCAACGGTCTCGGCAATGGCAATGGCAATGGCAATGGTAATAATTATAATGAAATCAATTCCAATTCCAAATTTCATAATTTACATTCGGCATCTGTTGTGGGACATCCTTTTTATGGCGGCAATCCATCAGCCTATGGCATCATATTGAAGGACGAACCGGATATTGAATATGATGAGGCCAAAATAGATATTGGCACATTCGCACAAAATATAATACAAGCAACAATGGGCAATAGTGTTGGTGCTGGTTTGGGCATAGGTATTGGTGTTGGTGTTGGTGTTGGCAGCAATAGCAACAACAACACCAACGGTTTCAATGCTAGCGCCTATGAGGATGCCATCATGTCGGATCTGGCGGGCAGCGGTGCACAGTGTCCGAATGGTGGCGCTGTCGTTGATCCATTGCAATTTACGGCAACATTAATGCTTAGCTCCCAAACAGATCATCTGCTCGAGCAGCTGTCGGATGCGGTGGATCTCAGTTCGTTTCTGCAGCGCAGCTGTGTCGATGATGACGATGACAATTCGACAAATAGTCCACATCATCGTCAGGACTTTGAGCTGGTCTCGACGCCATCGTTGACACCCGACTCGGATGCGGTCTCAGTGACGCCGCATACGCATGCTGCACAGCTGGATGTGTTGCATGAGAATCTGTTGACGCAGTTGACCAACAATATGTCGCGCAACAATAACAGCAGCAGCAACAATGTTTATAGCGCTGCACAGCAGCAGCAACATGTTGGCAATGCGCAGCAACATTTGCAGCAGCAGCAACATGCTGCACAGCAACATTTGCAGCAACAACAGCAGCAGCAGCCGCCACCTTCGTATCAGCATGCCACACGTAATTTAATGCAAATGCAGCAGCAACATAATGCCAACAATAGCAACAGCAACAATAACAATAACAACAGCAATAACAGCTATCATCAGCAACAGCCGACGCTGTTAGCACAGCAGCAGCAACAATTGCTACAGCAACAGCAGCAACAACATGTGCATCAACAGCAGCAGCATCACAATGCCTACCAACAGCATAATCTCTATACACAGCAGCAACATCATGCACAACAGCAGCAACAGCAACAACATCATTTCCATCAGCAACAGCAGCAACAGCAACATGCCCATCATCATTCACAGCACAATGCGCACCACCAGCAGCCGCAGCATCATCATCATCAACAACAACAACAACAACAGCAGCAGCAGCAGCAGCACCACCAACATCTCATACACAACAGCAATGACAACAGCAATTTATCGCTGCCGTCGCCAACAACAGCAGCAGCGGCTGCTGCTGCCGCCGCCGCTGTTGCTGCATTGCGTCCCATGTCCAGCAGCAGCAGCAGCAGCTCCAATCTACTTGATGCCAATACAGCAGCTGTTGCAGCTGCCGCATTGCTCGATACCAAGCCGCTAATACAAAGCGTAAGTTCAGAATATATTTTTGAGGCCAGCAAAGACGGCGAGGCGGCAACTGAGTTGGAAATTGCACCACTCAATTATTTGTTGCTAAACAGCAGCAACAACAACAACAACAACAGCAGCAACACAAGCAGCAACAACGACATTAACACAAACACTAACATTATTAGCAACAAGAACAACAGAAACAGCAACAAGAACAGCAACAAGAACAGTAACATTAACAGTAACAGCACCTATAACAGTAACAGCACCAATAACAGTAACAGCACCAATAACAGTAACTGCACCAATAACAGTAACAGCATTAATAACAGTAACAGCACTAATAACAGTAACAATAACATTGCCAAGCCACTCGGCCGCGCCAAAGCAGCCGCCTATGGCTCAACTGTTGTCACATTTGTATCAACTGTTAAACAACCCACGGCGCTGCATCCGCAGCGTCATGTGCATCGCACAACCCTACGCTCGCTGGCGAGCGCAGCGGCTGCGACGGCAGCGGGCCTAATACCCCCATCGCCAACTATTTCGGTGCTTAACGAGAGCAAAATGCTGCAGAGGCGGGTAAGGGGGGTACAACAGCAAAATTTTTGGTTTTCAAAACATTTAGGGTGTTCACCAAACCCTCGCAACGTCGCAGATCGCAGATTTGCGACGGTCACAGCAAAAACTTTCAGTGAAATTCGGTGCATGTTGTTGTTGCGACCGTCTGCGATCTGCGATGCTGCGAGGGTTCGGTGAACACCCCAAATGTATTTTCTGTGTTTGTATTGTCCCATCGTTCATTGTTTTGCATGTGTTTTGTTTATTGTATTATCTCAATATTCCGATTCGCAGCTGTTTTCAAATACGCAAAAAATGCTTCAAATTTAGCATTTAAGTCAGTCGGCTTATTTTTCAGGCATGTTTCCATTTCCGATTCTGTTCAAAACTTTCGGAATCGGAATTTATTGGTGGCGTCACGGAAATCTCTAGAGATTTTCGGTTGGTTTGCATTTTCATTGGCTCATATAAACAGCCCATGATCAAATGATTTGGTATATTTAGTTTTTTTGACTTATGGAAGAAACACTGAAGCTATTTCAATTTAATTGTTACCAATTTAAAGCCAAACTAAATATCATAGATATCACAAAAACTTCATTTCTGTGACACCTAAGAATTGTAATCCAATTAAACTTTGGTTGGAATAGATTTAAATTCCGCACATCGTTGAAAAACTAAAACGTTTTGTTTTTGTGACAGTGAAATTGAAAGTATTTCAACAAGTCTTTAAATAAGTACATAAAATTCAAAACGTTTTCGGAAACGAGCCTGATAATTTTTTCTTTCAATACTGACTTTTTTTGTTGGATGGGGATTTGTATAATATAGTTATGCGATTCGTATAGTTTTATATAATTATAGATAAAATTTTATTTTAATATATATTATAATCTGCACTTAAAAGTTTTTTACATATCGAATTTCATAACTATTGCATGAAAACTAAACGAATGCTTTAATACTAATGATTCAAAGAATCGTGAAATAAACTTCAGTTCAATTATCGATTCAACATAATAACAATCGTGAAGAATAAATCGTTCAAGCGCTGTTTCAAAGATAAAAATTTAGTGTATTTTTTTGTCATTTATACAAACACTTAAAAAAAAAAACAATTTAACATTTGGTTTTTGTATAGTTTTGTTAAATGCAGAAACGAAGCATGGTATTTCCTTCCAACTTCCTTTTTTACTTGTCTAAGTTTCATGTTTTGTGAAAAATATTGATGAAGATAATTGATACTTGATACACTCTTCAAGTGTTTTTGAAAGATGTAAGAAGTACTTTTAGTTTACATAAAGTTCTTTAAAATGTATTATTTTTGTCATTTATTTCAAATTTAGATGGAAATGCCAGACAAAATATGATACGAAAAATCAGCTAACATGAGCTTAAGTTTAACATTTGTTGAAATTGACTTAATTTTGAAAACGATATATCAATAGCTATGTTTCGCTTTGATTAAAAAACACAAAATTTGTTTAAACATTTTTTTGATGTGTTAACATTACATTAACATCTATTGTAACACAACAGCTAACAGTTAGCTAACATGAATTTGTCTCTTAACACTATGTTAAAATGCCTATGTTATTATACACCTTTTTTAATTTTTTTTAAAAAAAAAGAAGAGTATATTGGGTTTGTGAAATGTCCGTCTGTCCGTCTGTCCGTATGAACACAGGTATTTTCCACAGTTTTGAAGCTAGAGCAACGAAACTTGGTATACATGTTGGTATATACCATAAGCAGACAAAGTGTCAAGATCTCCCCTCCAACCCTCACTCCTTCCCCCACAAACCGCAAAAACCTATATCTTCCACAGTTTTATAGCTAGAGTAACCAAATTTAGCACAAGGGCTACTTATCACATCCTTGATTGGTCTACTGACTAAAAAAATTTGGCCACGCCCACCCCCGCCCCCACAAATAAGCAAAGTTTGTATCTCCCACACCCCTTTAGCTAAAGTCACCAAATTTTGCAGGTAGAATTCTATTGCCCTATTAAATAGATTGGATAAAAATAATTTTGCCACGCCCGCCTCCGCCCTTGCAATCGAGCAATGTTTGTTTCTCACAAACCTGTGGAACGGGCCCAACGAAATTTAAATTGATGTCAAAACTTGAAAGATTTTACCAAAAATACAATTGCCACTCCCACTTCTGACTCCGCAAAGAGACTAAAAAAAAGAGTATATCGCAGCCGGGTACATCCGACTGCAACGTTCTTACTTTTGTTTTTCATAGAAGCCTAACAAACTTTTAATGTCACATTAACATTTACAACCTACTGGACTCGTGCCTCATTTGGAGAGTATTAGGGCTTCTCTATTTAACAATCATCAACTTATTACCCTACTAAAAAATTCATCACTTACATTATGTAACAACTAAAATGCAGTAGAGCTTAAAATGCATTATTCTAATGCAGTTGGGGCCTATATATTGACTTTCATTTGATGTATGGTTTTTTATAATCGGTGCTGTGCAAACTATGGTCAATTATTTGATCTCACATCGAAAAAATTCTACTTGGAAAAAATTTTTTTTTAAAAAGTTTACAAAAAAAACTCTGCAATAGAAAAAAAAGTAAAAAAAATGTTTAGGGAACTCTAATGTATTATAATTTTCAATATTAGCTCAACTGCACGCGAAAAGTGTCAGATTGTTACATAGTGTTATTAACCTTACCTCAGTCTACAAATATATAGTTATATGCCAACGCAAAGTTATAATTTAAATATCTAACAGTCATCTTTAAAACGTTAAAATTAAATATCGGGTCGAAAGCTAGTTGTTAGTACTAAATTTGCACTCTTGCCCATCCCCAGCCTTTATCTGTGTGTTGTAGCGTGTCCTGTTGTGTTGTGTTGTTCTTAAGTTTTGTGCTTGTATTGTTTAAGTATGTAGTAAAAGCTAAAGCTTAATTTAACAATGATTTAATGATTATATTTTCTCTGATTTAAATAGTTGGGCTTGCCGCCAGATTTACAGCTGGAGTTTGTAAATGGAGGACATGGTATTAAGAATCCGCTAGCCGTGGAAAATGCGCACGGGGGCCATCATCACCACCGCATACGCAATATGGATTGCATCGATGATCTCAAGCATGGCCACCAGTCGCAGCAGCAACAGCAGCAGCAGCAACAACAACAACAACAGCAGCAGCAGCAACAACAGCAGCAGCAGCAACAGCAACATTCACCACAACAGCAGCAACATTCGCCACAGCAGCATGCGTCGCTGCAACTGGCAGCAGTAGTGCAGCAACATCATTCGCTTAGCCAGCAGCTTAACAACAGCAACATTAACAACAGCAGCAGCAATGGCAGCAGCAACAATCGCAACAACAGCAGCAGCAGCGTTAGCAGCAACAGCAGCAGCCAAGGCGATACCTTATGCCCCAACAGCGGTGCGGAGGATGCCAACAATAAGTTCGTTTGCCGCGTTTGCATGAAAACATTTTCACTGCAACGTCTGCTCAATCGCCACATGAAATGCCACTCGGATATCAAGCGCTATCTGTGCACCTTCTGTGGCAAGGGCTTTAACGACACCTTCGATCTTAAGCGGCACACGCGCACCCACACGGGCGTACGACCCTACAAGTGTAATCTGTGCGAGAAAAGCTTCACGCAGCGCTGCTCACTCGAGTCCCACTGTCAGAAGGTGCACAGTGTGCAACATCAGTATGCCTACAAAGAGCGACGCGCTAAGGTGAGTCTTTAGAACATTTAAAATGCACTTCAAAACTGATGTGCCTACATAAAAAGGAATACCAGTACCTACATCTTTTTGAATCTCAAAGCTTGGTGAACTTTTCTAAATTGGAACTTTCTTTTTGCTCGTTTTAGATGTATGTGTGCGAGGAGTGCGGCCATACCACCTGCGAGCCGGAGGTTCACTATCTGCATTTGAAGGATAATCATCCTTTTTCACCGGCGCTGCTAAAGTTCTACGACAAGCGTCACTTTAAGTTCACCAATTCGCAGTTTGCGAACAATTTGCTCGGCCAGCTGCCCATGCCGGTGCATAATTAAACTTAAAATATAAATTATTTATAGATAAGATACATACTTAGGCTTAGAACAGATGAAACTAACTAACCCTAACAAACTAACTAATTAAAAGAAACCATTTAACTGAATAATGTTAATTAAGTAAACATTTGTCGACTTTAAGCTGTTCAACAACGTGTGACACTGAAGTTTTATGAAAACTGCCCACGAAAAAATGGAGAGATTATGTTTTTTACATGTATAATATATATAATATTATATTAGTTATATTACCTTAACTAAGTGAAATGAGTTATTTTTAGTTTAGCTCAAGAATTTTTCAACAATATATTTCTTTAAATTTAACACTTTGCTGTGCAAACAAAAACAAAAAACAAACAAAACAAAACAAAAAAAAAAAACAAAAAAAAACATTTCACAAGTTTTCGATTTGTTAATACTAAACAAAAACAAAAAATCAAACATTTATCTTATACATTAGATACATGCATATCTTGGAAAGTCCCAAACTTATTTTATTCGCTTAGTCAAAGTTTTTTTGGTTATATATATATATATATTATATAAATATATAAATATATATATATATATAAATATATAAATATATATAAATATATAAATATATATATATATATAAATATATACCTAGTTATAGATTCTTATTATTCTTATATATGTATACATTTTTTTTGAACGCAGTTTTTTTCTTAAGTTAAGCTAAGCATTTGAATGCTTAAAGCAAACAAATTATGGATTATTCTTTAGTTATCTTTTCTTTATCTTATCTGAAATGCTGTTTACTGATTAGCGAAATGAACAAGCTGCAAACTTTGCATTTATTTACAAAAACAAAAACACGAAAAAAAAAAAAAAACGTACATGCATTAAAAAAATCATTGCAACTTCAAGCTACGAAGTTCTAGAACTTAAGATTATCAATATACACACCATTGTATGTATTTATTATTAAAAATTTTCAACACATCACAAATCCATTGTAAAGAGGCATAAAAACAAAAACAAAAACAAAATCAAAAAAAAAAAAAAAAACAAATGTAACGAAATGAAACGTAACACAATTAATTACATTTTAAGTGCTTAGCTGTTTAAAGTAATAAAATTTAAGTTGAATTAACTTACTAATTAATTGATTAATCAAACTGCAAACTGTATGCTAATAATGCTGTTCATAAATGAAGTCAAAGCGCAACAAAACATTAAACATATTATGTAACATACTTGATTATTATGTAATTACAAGCTTTTAAGCCCAACACACACATACACCTACTAGACTCACCTACACACCCTACAATCTGAGTCTAACACAACGTTTTTAGACCTGTTCCGGTTTTTAATTTCGAACGATTTTGCGAGGGCTGATTTTTTTCTAATTTTGACTTTTGCAAACTGAATTCACTTGCCTTTGATATAGAATTCATTTCATTAACCCAAGTGAAATAGTGAAAATTAGAACATTAATTTACTCGTGTAAATGTTTTGGGCAAGTGAATTGCCCTTTCAATGTTCCTATTTTCACTTTTGACAACATTTTGTGATTTGAATTCAATTGAGAATGAGATAGAATTCAATTCATTAGCTTAACTAAAGTAATGAAAATCGACACATTTTACAAAAATTAATTAACTTTCACTACATTTTTCAAACAAATGTAGCCTGTACAGATCTGTATATATATTGAACATTCTCGCATTCATATTCACATTTGAATTAGGTTTTTTAATTTATTGATTATAGCTGAACCACCAATTTTACTGAGAGAACAAAGCTAAAAAAAAAAAAAAACTTTAAAAATGAGTTAAAATCTACTTTCAGATTTATATATATAAATATGAATGAATATGTGAATGTGTTTCAATTTAAGGTGTTACTTTATTTGTGAACAGCATTTTGAGAATTCTCGTCCAACATAATTCATATTATATATTTTATTTTGTATTTAACTTGTATTCGCATCTGAACTAGGCGCAGATCGGTTTTACGAGCTACAAAGGATACAAGATCTAACAGTTTATCAGTTACAATTTGCTTGTAAGATGCATAATAATCCATTAACAGGAAACACACACACACACACACATACACCACACAAACACATATGTACACACAGAAAGAATACAGTAAACTTATTTTTTTGCATAGTTCTGTAAGCAACAACGGGTTATTTGTGCAATCGCTTGGTGTTGGTATAAAAAAACAAAAACAAAAAAATTATAGAATATTAGAAAGAACAGTTAAGCAGCTAATTTGTGTGTGCCACGCCCACCCATCTGGACGCAGCACACACATACAAACACACACACCCACACAACCTACTCACTCATCCACACACACACACACATATATATATATATATATAGCTATATATATATAGTTTATATAGTTAGTATCATTTAGATCTTTCAATCTTCAAAACATTCTCTGTTTAGCTTTAAAAATGAAAAACAAAAAACTCATTCAAAAACTGTAATTTAGTACGGTCTTAACTAAGACACACATACATTATTATTATGTAACTTCCATATGTGAAACAATCATTTAAAATTTTATTTAATTAAACACACGAATTTTAAAGGCACGCTTGCAAAAAATTTCGAAAAATATTAAAAACGAGTGTCTTGAAGTTTTGCGTAAACAAATCGAAAAAATCAAAACATTGAATTAGTTTTTAATTATTTTTTTTTTCTTAAAATAACTATTATATATACACACTTATGTATACTATATAAAGTTTATGAGAAGCAAATTATATATAATAAATATTGAATATTACAAAACGAACCACGGCTTTGTTTTCAGTGTAAAAATCATGAACTAACATTTTATCGAATCGGAAATCACACAAATGCCAATTCTTTTCTTATATTGAACATTATTATTTATATTTAAGGTAAGAATGGGTTCAACATTTTTTGAAATGATCGGATAAAATGCATATAACCCCAAACAGACCAAAAATAATACATATGCAACTAACACTATGCAACACTGAAAGTGGGGCAAGGTTAAACATCATTTTATCTGTTGCAGTTGAGGACCCTATTCAATAAAAATTTTATTTTTTTTGTTATTGCAGTCCTTTTTTTAAGAAAGTTTTAAGAGTTTTCTTTCCAATTGGTTTTTTTTGAAGTTATATAAATATTTTCAATAATATAACTTGCGTATAGCATTCTTTACTTAAGGTCCTCCACGCCAAAAATGATCGAAAAAGTATGGTTTTGGTCGTAGCACTACGCAACTTGAAACTTAAGGTTTCAAGCAGTTCAGCGGCAACACAAGCAAGCAGCGCTCTTAACTTGTACAGTGCCTGTGAAACTGTTGTTTCTGCCAGCTGAGACGGGGGTAATAGATTCTTCCATAACTTTGGTGCTATTTATCCGATCGTGATGAATTTACACAGCTGATCAACATTGATATAAAATATATGTGGACCAAAAATCAAAGCTTTATCTTTAAAATTGTGGCTATGAGAGTTTTTTGCAATTTGCGATGGTGCGGGGGGGTGTATCCGAAATTTGAAAACACCTTGATCTGCGTACGGTATACAGGAACCTGCATGCCAAGTTTGGTGTCTCTTATGGCTCATTTAGTCTCCGAGATCTGATCATACGGACGGACGGCTGCATTTCAACGATAGAGAGCGCCAGTGAGACGCAACACAAGTAAAAAGCTCCATATATTGTTCAATATGGTTTAATCTCCAAAAAACATAAGCAATATCTCCACGGCAAACAATAAGTAACAAAGTCAACTAAGCATATTCAGTCGACTCAAATTTGGTTTCTATCGATTACATTTGGTCTGTGTCAAAAAATAAATCGGTCTGTTGAAACACATGTTTTTACAGACAGTCTGTGTTGTCTAGGGGCCCTTTAAGTAAGAGTGTCAGACAAAATTAAAAAAATAGTAGGCTACGCTAATGCAGTGTACTCTGATTTTTTTCACCTAAATGTTCATAAAAGTTTCTCCCCAGTCACAAAACAGTAGTGCGAGTTACAACAGTGCGCGGAAAAACTAAAATTAATATTAAATCTAAAAAACAACAAGTAAGAACGTTGCAGTCGGATGCACCCGACTGCGATATACTCTTGTTTAGCCTCTTTGCGGTGCCAGTTGGTAATTTCAAAATTATTTTTATCCAGTCTTCTTAATAGGGCAACAGAATTTAACCTGCAAAATTTAGTGATTCTACATAAAGGGGTGTGAGAGATAGAGACTTTGCTCATTTGTGGGGGCGGGGGTAGGCGTGGCCAAATTTTTTTAGTCAGATCAATCAAGGAAGTGATTAGTAGCCCTTGTGTTAAATTTGGTTAATCTAGCTGTAAAACTGTTGAAGATATAGGTTTTTGCGGTTTGTGTAAGAAGGGGTGGGGTTGACACTGTGTCTGTCTATGGTATTCCAAAAAATTAAAAAAAAAGAGCATAAAAAATGTTATAATTTGCGAACTTTATTAAACCATCGATTAGTTAACTCTAGAGATGTATTTCTCCCAATCAAAAGAGGCTTCTATAAAATCACCATCTGATCAGACTATGTCTGAAAATATAAAAAACCAAGAATATTCAGAAATAAATCACAAAATAAACAATTGTGAAACGGCTCTGCATCTCAAGGAGGAGCCGACAGCAGGTAAATTCAATTATAGAAAATATAAATTAAGAATATTATTACTAACACCCACTCCTTTCATGCAACTATATCTTAAGTTGTGAAGCCTAAGGAGTCTCTGCCAGAGGAAACAGCTATTCAAGAAGAGTTACAAGAAGAGAAAACAAGTATTCTTGAAGAAGAACAAAGAGAGAAAACAGCTGTGGAAATCAAGGATGAGAATAGTTCGGTTGACAATCTCGAACAAAGCGAACAGAGCGAACCAGCTATAGAACTACAATTTAAAGAATGCTGCTATTACCATCCGTTATCTGGTGTACAAATAACAACAAAATTGACACCTACACCATCAGCAGCAAGACCAGCAAGACAATGTCCATGGACTACCATTTCTGATCCAATTTGTCCGGAAGCTGCCTCCAATCAGGACGACCTCCTTTCAGAAACCACATTTTCATTAACTACATTTTCAGAAGGCGCATTTTCAAACGCCACATCAGATGACACAGTATCTCACGCCACATTGTCAGGCGCCACATTCTCAATTAACAGATTTGCCGAGGATACATTTTCAGAAGCCACATTCACAATCGTCGATAGCGACAACAGTGGAAGTGACGTATCTGATGACGAACGGACTCCAAGAGCATCTAATAAGGGTCGATTTAAAATAGCGGGCCGGCAAGTTGTTATCTGGGAGCCTTGCCAAATACCCAAATTGCCGGAGTATCCAGATAACAAAGAATTTTCGAATATAAATTCCATACCTTCAAATTCTGAATTGGAACTTGAGAGTTATCAAGGTGATCTGAATGAATTGGAAGTAACTGAATCTAGCATGACCATACCAAGTCAGGCTGATGCATTTCTCTCGGCTAGAGGTTGTTCTGATCTTGATAATACAATTCCCCAACACGGTGATTTTCGCAGCTTCCTTGAGCTGGACGTGAAGTCAATGGAGATCCTAAAGCGTATAGCAAATGTCAGTCCCAAAGAAAATTTCAGTAATTCAACGGAGCAGCTGGACACAAACATTTGCAAATATCTGACGCGCTTCTATGGGACTCGAGCTAAGGATGATGAAACAATATTCTTGTGGCATGTCACCGAAGGCTTCTATCCAACCCAAATGCTTATCAATAATCCAGAGTTATCGGACTTGCGTTTTAAAGCTTTGCAGGAGCATACGCTGGCTTATACAAGGGAGAACAATAAGGTGTGTTATGCTAATGATCAAAGACAAATGTGCTCAAATTAAGCCTTTTAATTAGTAGAATAATCACCTGTGCTGAGTATGACATAATAACTATACTCGTAATTATTGTAATATAACCTTGAACACCCATTTCTTATCCAGGCAGGTGTACTTTCCGTTAAAAATGATGTGTAGTCATTGTTGAGTTGTTAAGAAATCGGAAAGAAAACAAGTAAGAATACTCTAGTCGAGTGTGCCCGACTACGAGACTCCCTGCTCCCAACTTGCATTTCAAGCAGTTCAGTGGCAACACAAGCAAGCAGTGCACTTAACTCGTAAACTGCTTGTCAAACTGTTGTTGCTGCCAGCTGAGACGGGCGTAACACAAGCAAGCAGTGCACTTTACTCGTAAACTGCTTGTCAAACTGTTGTTGCTGCCAGCTGAGACGGGCGTAATAGATTCTTCTATAACTTTGGTGCTATTTATTCGATCGTGTTGAAATTTACAGATCCGAAAGAGATTGATTAAACATACATGTGTACCAAAAATTAAAGCTTTATCTTTAAAATTGTGGCTGTGGGAGTCTTTTGCGATTTGCGGGGTTGCGGGGGGGTGCATCCGAAATTTGAAATAAACTTGATCTGCGTATGGTATACGAACCTGCATGCCAAGTTTGGTGTCTCTAGCTCTTATAGTCTCTGAGATCGAGTTCATACAGACGGACAGACGGACATGGCTAGTTCGTCTCGGCTGTTGATCCTGATCAAGAATATATATAGTTTATATAGTCGGAAATGCCTCCTTCTGCCTGTTACACACATTTGCAGTACTTTATAACTCCCTTTTTCCCATTTTTAATGGGAACAGGGAGTTAAAATGAAAATCGACCACCTCAATTTTTTTTTGTAAGAGTTCTTAGATTTCATTTTTTTCTAAATTTCTAAAACTAAACTTTCGCCCATACAACCGTGAACAGCAATTTTTCAACCACGAGGCTGAATTTTTCACAAAATTGGTATGCAATAATTGTGAAAATTTTATAAATATATTTGAAAATGAGTTTAAGCCAAATAGGAAGATGGACAAAAAAGTTGCATTCAACAGTTTTCCACGAATTTTCCACATTTCTCAACCGAATTTTCCAAAATCACTTCCTAATGCTCACTTTTGGCATAGGACAAAAGTGCTGTGAAAACAATAGCCTCTTAACTCTTATGGTTTCAGTCTTGCGTTGATTTCCAATTGTTTTTCTAAATCCGGATTAATTGTAATTTTCGCTCTTTGTTTTCTTTCAGTGGTCTCTATGTAATTTTAATAAGAAACTAGCTTTAACCGATCTAATGGCCCAATACATGATCAAATGCTATTTTCGATCACTCTACGAGCGTGCCACACAACAGGAGTGTCTCATTGAGAATCGTCTACTACTGCGTGCACGATTTGCGGTTTCGAATGTGGAGCAGTTTATGATAGAGCACAATCGAAATGTGCTTAAGGATGAAGTCGACTGTCTGCAGTTGTATAACTGGTGCCTAATTCATGAGAGACGCATGTGTTTATTGTATGATGAGTCCCTCATTAATGTCAAGATCCGGGCTGAGCAGGCGCTCAATGGCAAAAACCGAATAATGTATTTAAACAATATGCATATGTGGGATGATTTCTATAAGACTGGCAAGCTGCCAAGTCTTGACGTGTGCATCAAGCCAGCTGAATTGCCAAAGCAACTTGAAAAAAAAATGTTACAAGATTACCCATGTCCCATGCAGAGTTGCCAGCATACTGTAAATAATGAGAATATGATGGCACACTTTTTGAGCCATCACTGTAGCCAATTGCAGGAGCTTTGGCTGAATGATCGCAAGGTGGTTTTCTTACATCCACATGTGTTCACACCTGATCGTACCTATTGTCTCCATGTACTTGCGTTGCTTCAGGATTCTCTATCCATTGAGAATCCTCGTCCTTGTAAAATCCGTAATTTTGGGCTTGCTCCGCAACATCTGTTTTACGTGGGTCATTTGCCCTGCTTGATCATGCTCAGCGTCTGGAATAGGACGCCATCCTCGTTGGCCTCATCCCCGTTGGCCTCATCCCCGTTGGCCTCATCCCCGTTGGCCTCATCCCTGTTGCCCTCATCCCCGTTGGCCTCATCCCCGTTGGCCTCATGCCCGTTGGCATCATCATCGTTGGCCTCATCCTCGTTGGCCTCATCTTTGGCCTCATCCTCGTCCTCGGCGCCCCCAGTCACATTCAATGGTGAAGATCTTTTATTTGTCTTCTGGGTGGCTTCTATAGAGGATTATCCCAGCAATTTGGGCTGCCGCATGTATATCTATTCGAGTATCCAGTCAACTTATCATAGTGGTGTGCGGTCAATGGACTTTATCGAGATATCTGAATTTAAGGATGTCAATCATCTTTTTGATAATTTTGCCGGAAATTATCTTGCAATCGATTATGAGGCAATGCAAACATTAACAAACAATTTTAAAGAACTATTCTATGTCGATGTGCGCTACATTAATAAGAACTGTTACAGTCCCAAAGATTCGGATGATGATGATGTCTTAGAGTTTGATGACGACGATCCAAGATGGTAAACTCTCAATTAAAACTTAGAACCCAAAAGAAAACACGAAAATAAATAAACGAGAAAGCAGCTGCAAATTATATCGTTAAAGAAATCACATAGTATTTTATATCACTTTTTGATTAGTTAAAATGGAATTTTGGCAATTTTTTGGTTTTTTTTTTTAATGTATATTTACGTATGTATATCATAACCATCTGGATCAGCTCACTATAATATATACAACATAAATTATTTTTTACCGTTTTGTTCCGTTACCCAGCACCATGAAATCCTATATAGTTTAGCTATATTTTATAAATATCAGTGATTGGAAGTTTTTGAATACTTTAAATTTTCATAGGGTGGCCGGATATTCCGAAGACAGAAGTCTTATCTTGTTACTCTTGTCAATACAGATATTTGTAAATATATATATGTATATCCTGGTATTCAAGCTGAAAAATTTATAGTTTTCTTACTTGGACAAGTTGAGCATAGTATAATAATTAAAAAATTCAAGCATCAAGACTGTTTTTTTTTTTTTTCAAATGTTTTTCACTTTATTTATTTCGCTAGTTTCATTATGTTTTTATGTTCAGTGTTTTCTTTGTTTTTTATTTTTTCAATTTTTTTGTTCGATTTTTCAGAGTTTTTGATATTTTTTTTCAGGTTTTTTTTGTTTCCTTTTTTTTTTTGTTTTGCTTACATTGATTACTGAAATACACACACAGACACGGAATTACAATAAAAACTAAATATTTTTATTATTTTTGTTTGTTTCACATGAGTTATTAATAATATACCATTTTATTATCAAGAATTGTAATATATATATATATATTGCTGTTGTTTGTTGTTTTTAATTAGTTTAGCAAGTTTTGTGTTTTAGTTAGGGGTCTGCCTTTTAAATAGTTCCAACAAAATGCATACAAATTTAACTATTAATAATTTACTGTTACTCAACGAAACTGAAAAAATGTTGCAAGTATATTTCGTTAAAGTTATTAAATATCATTATCATTATTATTTTTATTTTCTTAAATTTTTGTTTGAGCAAATTAGACCAATTGGATTTGTTCGTTTCCTTTTTTAAAAATTACAAAAACAATGTCATTTACATAGATAATATAATTTATTACTATATTTGTTTAGATTTTTTTTTATTATTTTGAATTTGCTTTTATCGAAATTATTATTATTATTATTATTATTATTATTATTATTATTATTATTATTATTATTATATTGATATGAACCACACGAGCCCGGGGCAAGATCAAGAAAATCAAACACAAATTTTTAAAAATATATTTTTTCATATATATATATTTTTTTTTTTTTTGTTACATATACATATACAAAAAAAAAATAAATAGCGCATCAAGTTCAAAAAAGCAATAAGTTTTACAAAATTACAAATCATAGTATAGTATATATGTATATAAAAAATTAATTAAATGTTTTCTGTTTTGCGTACACTGCTCTTCTCTTTTTTGAAATGTTAAAAAAAAACGTATACAAAAAATATATTTAAATACAAATAACATAATAATAGTTAAAAAATACGTTATTGCAATAGTTTTTATGTATTATTATTTTTTTTAACATAATGTTTTCCATTCATAATATATAGTATATAAATACGTATAACAGCAGCGCGAGTTTTGACATGGTTTTCTGGCCTTCCTTTCCTTTTTCTCTATATGATATATCATATATTGTTTTTATGTATATATATATACATATTTTACTTTTACACACATCGAGTTTTGTTATTGTTTTAATTGGTAGGCTTACATAAAAACTAACACTAAAAACAGACACATTTTCGTTTAATTTTTTTTTTTTTTGTTTTAATATCATATTTATATAAATAACTATTTTAATATATGTACGCTTTAATTTTTATATATATATATATATTACGATAATTATGTAAACATTGATTTATTTCCCATTTGTTTTCTTTTAATATGTTAAAAATGCTTCTAAAAATTGTTTACCATTTTTTTTTTTTTTTATAATTGTTTTATTGTACACGCTACACACTTATAATTGTTTTTTTTTTCTTAATTTTTTTATATCTGTTTGTTGTTTCTCTTTTTTTTTGTAAAAATTTGTTTTGTTCATACATTTTATTTATTTATTTGTTTTATATTTGTATAATACTGAAAATACGACTAGACATTCATAATATATAAATATGTTTTTGCTCTTGTGTTTCTCATATATATATAATTCATTTAAATATATATATATATATATTTCGTGGGCTTTAGGTTTTGTTCAGATTGAAATTGTTCGGCTTTGTTTGGTTGCTTTAAATATTTCTCGAAAATGCTTTAAAAAACTTCAAATTCTTCTTTATCTTGTATTTTGGATACAGTTAACTGATCCATCTCACTATAGAGCTTTTTTTATAATATAGAAAATAATGTTTTAAAAAAATCACAAATTCAAAAGCAATTCCAACAAAACTTAAGTTACAGGGTTGTCGACTTTTGTGCTATTTTTGATATTTTTTTATTTCATTTTTTTCTTTTAATAACAAAGTTTTCTTTTAGCTCTTTTTTAAAAATAATTTAAATGTTTCGCCTGCCAATTATAATTTTTTTTTTATATAAATCTTATGCCATTAAAAACAACTTTATTGTTATTATTTGTGTGTTATATAAGTATACATATATATATATATATATATATATATATATATGCATATAGATATATATATATATATATATATATATACATATAGATATATATATATATATATATATATATATATATTTGTATATATATGTATAAAGTTCTTGTTACATTTAGTTCGAAACTACACATTTAATTAAATGTATGTATGTATATACTAAATGTACGTGTGTATATGATTAATATTACTATTAATTGTGTTTCATTCTCCTTCATTTATATATATATATATATATATATATATATATATATATATATATATATATATATATATATATATGCACTACTCCATCGTCTTACAAACAAATCGATGACGTCTCCAGATCTGATTGTTTTTTTTCTTTAATTCATATAAATATTTTCAAATTGAGTTTGATTTAATTTAACTTTTTGTCTGTGTTCTGTTTCTTCTTCGGTTTCAATTTTGTTAGGTACATTTACTTAAAAAAATTAATAAAAAAATTTTACATTCATATGTGTGATATTTTTTGGACCAGGGCCGCATGTAACTCAACACTAATCCAATCTTAGCTGGTATATAAATCCCGTTACTCACAATACAAAATCTAGCGCTTCGTCTAATGTGTGTATGTGTGTGTGTGTTTGGGGCGTGGCGGTACAGTGGGGCGGGTTTAGTTTCCGCTAAACTGTTTTCGAAAATATCAAAAATGTTATTCGACTAAAAAACTACACAAAGTTTTTTATTTCTTAAATTCATTAAGTAATTTTTGTAGTATAAAAAAAAATATATATTTTATTTTTTAAATTTTAGTTTTTTTGACTGTGTGTGTGTGTGTGTGTGCGTGTTTTTGTACATTATGTATATGCCTTATAAAGTTCTTGTTACGCTTTTTTGTTATCATACTTAGTTTTTTCCTATTTTTTAGTTTTTTCTTTTTTTTTTTTAGTTTTTTATTGCAGAAAATTTGGCGTCCAAACCCTTTTTTTGAAATTTGAGGCTTGGTTTACAATTAAAAAATAGTATTTCATTCTCTTTCAATAATATTAAAGTTAAAGTTTTCTTACGAGCATTTTAATTTTTGTTTTTCTCGTTATAATATAAAAAATTTGTTCACTTTTTGTGTGCGCAGTCGTTGAGATTTTCTTCTTGTTGTTTGTGTTTATCGTGTTAGGTGCAAGAACTTTCCTTCCACATCTCGCTCTTCTTACATTTACCCCATTTAAAGTTTGTGGGCTAGGGTGTGTATGTGTTTGTGTGGGAGTGTGTACAGTGGGTAAGTTACAGCTTTGTTTTTGCTTCTTTTTTTTGCACCGCTTGTAGCTTCTTTTAGTCACAGTAGTATGTATATAAAATAGAATCCATATACAAAATAAGATTTTATATCTTTTCTTTTTTTTTTTTTTTTTTTGTTTCTTCGTAATTTAAGATTTTTATTTTCTGGTTTTTTGTGTAAAATCAAATTTGTCTGAAATATGAATGAGAATACATAGCACTCTCTCTCTCTCTCTCTCACTCTCTCTAACTCTTATTATTGCTTACTCTTTCTTCTTCTTCGTTTCCGGTTATCTGGGGGCAGTGATATTTACGAATTTTTAGAATTGATGATTTTTGGGCATTTTAAACCCTTGCAGCGGAGGGTGTATTCAAAATAAAAAAGTTGACAATATTAAAGCCCATTAAATATAGTCATGCTTATATCTTTAATTAGAATGGATAAGCTGTAACGATATAGGGTCGCATCTGTTCTATGCGAACTCATCTTTCAGTGAAGCTATGTAGATGAAACTTGGTATGCATGATTCTATTTTTAAAGACAACGGGATCGATTAACTATCTACGACAAAGGCAGTGAAATGATCAGTCAAGAAATGATTGCTTTTTTTGTTATTGTTAACTGAATTGATTACATTTACTTTAGTCTAGTTTTATAATTTAAGTAATACATTAATAGCTGCAAGGGAATTTCAACTTCGATAAACCGAAGAGAGCATTCCTCTAATGATTAAATTGAATCGCATTTATTTTGATTATCTCGATTAATTATAGCCTTAACATTTTGTACATTCCTGTGTTTCAATTGGCAGATATTATTCATATTTCGAAAAAAGAAACTTAAGACGGTGCGGAAGACATTCGAAGTTCGGGGGTTGAGGGTTGGGAGGTGGAGTCATGAGCTATGTTGTAATGCCACACCACGCTTCCGGCCACAAAGCCCAATATAACAGTTTTTTAAAATGCATATAATATATGTTAGAAAATATAAGTGCTTGCAGCAGTGTTTGGATGTGTGTGTGTGTGTGTGATTGTGTGTGCGCGCGCGTGTGTATGTGTGTAATTATTTAGTAGCATTATATAAATGCAACAATAAGATTCAATTAACCTTAGCATAACAAACAAAAGTTAGGCAACAACAAACATTATTATGCTTAAATACTTTGACGAAGCGACACTAAAAATAATCGTTGAAACAAAGAAGAGAAGAAAAACAAACATTTCGTTTGTGTTTTATACCTTTCAACTACTTAATTAAGCTAAAATTTGCAGCTACAGTGTGTTTTTTTTTTTAGTATTTGTTTAGTTTATTATGTATAATAGTAATATATATCGTTATGTGGTTTTGTTGTTTTTTTCTTTCAGGCAGGTCCCAAAAATGAAATATTGACTTTTGTTTATCGTAACGATAAACCAAATTGCAACAAAATTGCCTCCAATTTCTAATCGAACATCGGAGAAAAATTCTTTTTAGTTAAGATTTTTGTTTCTCTTCGTTCTTTTTTAACATTAAATGCTTGAATAAATTTGTGTTAGTTCAATTTGCGCTAAAAACATCTTGTCAACAGCTTCGTAAACGTTCTAGCCAATATATGCCTAGGTAGTATTTACATCCATACTGAATTTATTATAAATTTATATGCATTTCTTTCTCTTTTTACATATGTTCAATACAAATTTCGTTTTAAGTAAAAAATTTACATGCTTCAAAATGTTGCAGTACAAACAAAATGAAATTAAGAAGAAACCAAAACAGAACACAAAATTCAAAATTTGTTAATACAGAAACATAAGAAAATCGCAAAACGTAAGCTTTCATTAAAAGTAAATACAAAATTTTATATGCTTCTATATATATTATGTATTATATATGTTAAGATCATGAACGTAGCTATAAATATGTAGTATAGACTATATATAAATATATATGCGTATGGATAGAGTTGCCTTGTGTAGTTGTGTGTATTTGTTTGTGTGTGTGTGTGTGTGTGTATATAAAGCATGCTCTTGAGCTTAAAACTATGAAAAAATATATGTGCTTAAATGTGTAACTCTCTATATATATATATATATATATATACTATTATGTAGTATATATGTATGTATGTTTGTGTTTGTGTTTGTTTAATGCAAATTATTTAAAAAATACAACTTAAGAACTAATTAAGGAAACCACAATAATTTCAATTTAAGTTTAAAGCACAAAACTTTCAAAGAGTTTTTCTTTCTTTTTTTTTTACAAGTTTTTTGTCGTTTTTTTTTTTTTTAATAGTTTTAGATCATAATTCGATGGTTTAATCAAGCAGCTGTGTTTAGCATGGGCGTGGCTTGTGGGCGTGTGTGTGTATGTGTTTGAGAATTGCACATATAATAGAGGCAAAATATCCATAATATATACTCTATTTTTTATATTTAAATATAGATAGAGAGAGTGATAAGAGAGGAGCAGCAGCGCAACTGCTCAATAAAATTGTTTAAGCAATTTGCAAACAAAAATACTGACGTACAATTAAAAAAAAAAAAAAATTAAACTATAACAATAGTTTAAATTGAGAATTTAGAACTTATTTTTTTTAACACATTTTTGCTTGAGGTTCAATTTAAGATTTGGTTTCGAAAACATGTAAGACAAAATACTGAAATTACTTGAAAACATGAAAAAAAGGGAGGAAATTTGCTCGACGCATTTCGCACAACATCATCATAACAGTTTCATAGTAAAAAGTTTAAGTTTATAAATGCAATGAAATAAACAATTCAATACACAATTTTGGCGTTTATTTCAAATGCGTCTATAAAACTAGAAATGAGTAAATTATATTCAAAATTTTGTTGACATTTAAAAAATTAAACAACTTAAAGCGAGATCAAACGAAATAAACTTAAATCAAAATGCGCTTTTCAATATACGCGTGCAAAAGAGCGACAGAGAGAGAGAGAGAGAGAGCAATATAGATAGAGGGAAAGAAAGAGATAGAAAAGTGTTTTGAAAATATATATACAAAGAACAAGTACAAATGAAAACTTAACAAATTGTTGTTCTGCGACGACGCAAGTGGACAAATGAACTTGACAAAGACAAAGAGAGAGATAGAGATAAAGAGAGACAGACATATAGTGAGGGAGACATACAGACAGAAATACACTGTGTGTGTGTTTCATTATGTGAGTGTGTATGTGTGTGTAAAAGAGATAGTTGCATCATACTCATACATCCTAGAAGAGCTTTTGTTTACCTTTCATTTTTTGTTCATAATAGAAACAACTACAAAATACAATTACAATTACGTTTTACACATCGAATTAGTTTAAGATCACGTTAAGATCACGAGCGCGACAGAGATAGCAAATTACGGTATAAATATATATAAATATACATATGTGCATTTTGTATATAGATATATATGATGCTCATTAAAATAAGTCTCCAAGTCAGACCTGTGTTTCGGTTGACACTTTCGGCAACATTTTGCGAATCAAATATTACAATTTTCGCATTTGACAAAATTTTGCAGATTGAATTCATTTAATTTTGAGATAGGACTTTTTAAATCACAAATTAAACATTCACATGCACGCAAAATTTTGACGAAAGTGACAACCGGAACAGAACTTTATATATATATATACATATATATATATATATAAATAAATATTTATATATATAAATATTTATATATATTATATAGGATAGGTTTTCTATATATGTATATATATATATATACATATACATACAAACATATATATATGCAAGCACACAGTCATGTGGTTAAGTGTGTGTGTGTGTTGTTGTTGTGTGAGTGTGTTTTGGTTCGAATTTATTGCTTTTACTCCCCAACAAGCTTGTGCTCCTGCTCCTGCTCCGGCTCCAGCGTTTTTACCACGTACATTCCACAAGAACGCATCCGTCTCAATTATAAATGAAATTGGCTGCATCGCAGAGGGCATCGCTATCATCATCGAATTTGCCATTCATGGCATAGCTGCTGGTGCCGCTGCCGTAGACCCATTCCTTTTTAATGAAATCACCATCTGTGGTGGACGATGACGTATTATGGAGTCCACCCAACGAGCTATGGTCTAGACGAAAATCATCATCATCGTCCGGATAAAGTTGGACGGGTATGCTATCGGGTATGGAGTGTGGCTCAAATAGATTGCCATATGGTGGCAGTGAATGATTTAGATCGACATGATGATCTACCAGATCGTTGTCAAAATTCGAGATGCGGAATTTGGAGCTGGGTGGCGACTGTGGTGAATGTGGTGCAGCTGAATCCTCAAACATGACCTCCTCCTTGATGAACATATCATTGGAATTATCGCCAGAGCCGGATGAATAGAGATTCGGTTCAACTTTGATAATGGCCGCTGTGGCCAGGGACGGTGATGATTTCTCATCGTCATCATCATCATCGAAATGATTATGATGCATTTGGGTATGGCTACTATGATTATGATTTTGTTGCTGATTATGTTGCTGTTGCAGCAGATGTTGCTGCTGCTGCTGTTGCTGCTGCTGCTGCTGTTGCTGCTGCTGCTGCTGTTGCTGCTGCTGCTGCTGTTGCTGCTGCTGGTGATGTTGCTGCGTTTGATGTTGATTATGATGATGATGTCCATTGGTGGCAGAGCGCAACTGTATGCTCGATTCTTGCTCCTCATCATCGTCATCGTCATCATCATCGTCCATATCCGCAAGATGACGACGTCGGTGGTGGTTTCGGTGGTTGTTACGCTGCTGCTGCTGTCCGGCGATAGCAACACGCTGATTGCTACAATTGCTTTGCTGTTGCTGCTGTTGTGGCTGCTGCTGCTGCGGCTGCTGCTGCTGTTGTTGGTTATGATGATGATGATGATGATTGCGTGTGCTGCGTATTATTGTGGAGCCGCCGAGTGCCGCTGATGATGCAATCGACAGCGGCACACCCGTCGCTTTGGACACCAGAACGGAGGAGGAACACGATGTGGATGAAGATGATGGTGACGGTGAATGCGACGGCGAACCAACTGTATAATAAAAATCAAATCGATTAGTGATGCGTGATCTGTGCCGTAATCTTATTAATTATATATAAGCCGTGGTTACTAAATTTGTCTCATATGTCGTTTGGCAAACAAGACATACTTTAATTTTCAATCTATCCAAACTTTACAACAACATTTCCAAATACGTTAAATACTGCTGAGTATAAGTCCGTTCATCTCTTAGTTTTAAAATACATTTAGTAGTAGTTCGGTATCGGCCATAACGTATAGTAGTCATAAGAATGATAAATCGAAAACAAGTAAGAACGTTGCAGTCGGATGCACCCGACTGCGATATACTCTTTTTTAGCCTCTTTGCGGAGTCAGAAGTGGGCGTGGCAATTGTATTTTTGCTCAAATCTTTTAAGGGCGGGGGTGGGCGTGGCCAAATTTTTTTTAGTCAGATCAATCAAGGATGTGATAAGTAGCCTTTGTGCTAAATTTGGTTACTCTGGCTATAAAACTGTGGAAGATATAGGTTTTGGCGGTTTGTGGGGGAAGGGGTGGGGGAGATCTTCACACTTTGTCTGCCTATTGTATATACCAACATGTATACCACGTTTGGTTGCTCTAGCTTCAAAATTGTGAAAAAAAAACAAACGGACAGACGGACATTTCACAAACCCAATATACTCTTTTCTTTTTTTTTTTTTTAAATTAAAAAAGAGTATAAAAAGAAGCCTTTTCCCATTTCCGGTTGCAATCAAAAGAATCGAACGGAATTATTAGCTGTCGTGAATTCCAAATATTGACGCAAAATTCAGTTTATTAAGTTTTATTTTTGAGACAATGTTATGAATTGTCTATTTCATTTTTAACAGAAACACAAATTCGAAAACGATTAAGTCGGACTGCTATATTCTTTTTTTTTATGGCAAACTTTATTATACAACTGCAGAGGGTGTTATTATTTTGTCACACAATGCGTAACGCATTGAAAGATGCGTCTTTATACTCATAAAGTATAAATATATTATTGATCCGTCTATCTGACTTTAGGCGAACTAGTCTCCAAGTTCTAAAAATATCGTAATGATACTTGGCACATGTCGAAACTACTATAACATAAAGTATATACGAATTATGAATGTTGACAAAATTTGATTAAAATCGGACTACTTCATCTTTAAGCTGATATCGGAACAATTTGTTGAGAATATTTTGTTTTAAATATACGGTACACGAACTTAGCACTTGAAATACTTTGTATATTTATATAGTTAAGGTCGCATTTCAATTATCTTTTACCAATTTTTATTTGCCTGTCCCCAAGGGCATTAAATCTTCATTTATCCGAAAGAAACTTATTTGTTTTGTGGTGTCATAATAAATGTTGTTCGGTTTTTATAAGATTTCAATCCAATCGCAATCTGTTATTCGATAATAGTTGGCAACTTTTAAATCGTTGCGCGTGCCTTGTTACTCGCTAATCGACAAATCGAACTAGCCACTTGTAATTCGAGACTTCTCACTAGCTAATTGTAACTCGTCATTCGATACTTATAAATCGTCACTCGCTACTTATAACTCATCACTCGGTCCTTGTGACACGCTACTCGTCACTCGCTACTTGATATTCGTCATTGGCTACTTGTAACGCGTGACTTCTCACTAGCTACTTGTTACTCGAGACTTCTCAACAGCTACTTGTAGCTCGTCACTCGCCACTTGTTACTCGCCATTCGCTACTTGTAACTCCTCACTCGCTACTTGTAACTCGTCACACGCTACTTGTTACTCGTCACTGACTACTTGTTACTCGTCACTTGCTATTTGTTACTCGTCACTCGCTACTTTTAACTTGGCAATCGCTTCGTGAAACTCGCTATCCTTAATATATAGCTCACAACTCGATATGTGTAACTTGATACTTATAACTCTCTACTTGTTAGTTATAACTCGTTGGTAATCATTCGTTACTTACCGCCAGTCTGGTGCACGACGCTGGCCAGCGCCGAGCTAAGCGTGCCCGTTGAATGTATGATGGGCGTCTTACGCAGCAGCTGCTGTGCCAAATTGCTGGCTGCAGCTGATGTTGCTGGCAAGGTTGCATTGCTGGTGCTGTTGATGCTGTTGTTGCTACTGTTGCTAGTGTTATTATTATGGCAGCTGCTGCTGCTGCTGCCGTTGTTGCTGCTGTTGCTGTTATTTTTGATGTTATTATGGCCGTTGCTGGTGCCCGCACCGCTCTGTATGACCTGTGTGTGCAGCACGCCGGAACCGTTGTCATTGCCAGTGGGCTGCTCTATTGATTGTTGTTGTTGCTGCTGCTGTTGTTGCATATAGTTCTTAATGACCAGGTTGCGCGTAGGCGTGGGCACAATATATTCATCTTGCATCTGCATCATTGATTGCGAACTGGAACTGGCTGGAGAGGAGGTGTGCTGCTGCAGCATTAGCGAGGCATTCGATGAGGAACCATTTGAGGAGTCCTCGTTGGTATTTAAGCGATTATTGATTGTATTACGGTGTTCCTCTTCACTTAAGTCCGATTGCTCATCCATGTCCACATCATGTTGACGCTGCTGATGTTGCAGCAACAGTTGCTGCTCCTGATGTTGTTGTTGTTGCTGCTGCTGTTGCTGCTGCTGCTGTTGTTGCTGCTGTTGCAGCAGACTCGTGCTGGCCAGCTCTAGGTCCGGTTCTATTTTAATAATGCTAGCAACAGCGGCAGTTGTTGTTGTTGTTGCCGTGTTATTGTTGCTATTATGGCTGGCATTGCTGCTGCTGCTGCTGCTACTGCTCGCCGCGCTGCCCTTGGGCTGATCCCTCAAATGCACCTGCATGTGCGTCTGCAGCGACGATTGCGTATGCAGCTTCTTCTTGCACACCTTGCACTCAAATGGAAAATCACCCGTATGCGTGCGCGCATGTATCTTTAGATTGTAGCGCTGACCAAAGCCCTTGCCGCAAACATCGCATCTGCAAAATGAAAACATGATTGCAATTAGATTAGAAAAGAGTTTTGAGTTTAGATTTAGTTTAAGCTAATAAAACTTACTTGTGCAACTTGACGCCAGAGTGGAGTTTGGAGTGACCGCGCAGCGAGGCTAGCGCGCTGAATACCTTGCCACAAATCTCGCACGTTAGATTCACATTCTCATTGTGTATTTTCTTGTGAACCTTAAAGTATTCAAAGCTCATAAACTCCTTGTGGCATACCTCGCATTTATATTTATGTCGCTCCGATTGCTGACCCGTATGCACACGCATATGCTTGATAAAATTGGGACGAAAGCGTACAACACGGCCACAAATTTGGCACTCGTAGGGCTTGCAACGCAGGCAATGCTTCTCATAGTTCTTTAACGATTTCAATACCATGTTGCAGATGGCGCATTTCATGTTGTTCGCGTGCCCACTGCGATGTATATCGAATAGTTCCTTTGTATCAAACTTTTCTACACATTCCAAACATTGAAAACTGGGCGTGTTTGTTGTTGTCACAGTGTTTGCTGTTGTTGTTGTTGCTATTGCAGGCGCTGACTTGATAGACTGATGTTGTTGTGGTTGTTGCTGCTGCAGCTGCTGCTGTTGTTGTTGCTGCAGCTGCTGTTGCTGCTGATGGTGTTGAGCAAGCGCAATTGTTGTCAGTTGCTGCTGTTGTTCGTTGCTGCTACTTGGCGACTCTGCTGCTGCTGTTGTTGCGCTTAATGCTGTCGGCTGTGTTGATCCTGCTGCTGTTGCTGCTGCTGCTGCCGCCGCCTGTGCCAATAAGAGCTGCGCGTTGGCTCCCGTTTGCTGCGGCGCATTTAGCACCGTCATCGGACTGCGACTGGGCACAGCAGCGGCAGCGGCAGGCATACGAACATATGATGCGGCGTTGGGTAAGTTGCCCATTGTCGCATTGCTGATGTAGACGGGACGACGTTGCAGCTGGGCGAGCGCCGATTCAGAAACGGGCACCGGTAATCCGCGCGCTGCGCCAGCCATTAGGCTGCCACCCGGTTGCATGCCCGGTTGCATGCCCTGTTGCAGCACCAGTTGCTGCGCCGTTGAGTATTCCAGTTGCTGTTGCAGCGACTGCTTTTTGTTGTTGTTGGTTATTTAAAATGAGAATCAAAGAAATACTTGAAATAACGTTTCAAAAATTTGTAATCATAATTATTCTTAAATATAGCTATTAAAAGTAACTTAGTGATTTCAATTCGCAAAACTTTTCACTCAATGGCAGTGTCGGACCAAGCAACTTAAATTCACTTCAACTAAATTGTTGAAGCTGATGAAAATGGCAATAAATGTGTCATGCATCAAATGAATATCGACATTTGGAATTTTGTTCATGTAATATTACAAGGTGACAAATTTTATCCAGTTCTGGGTGTCACCTTCGATAAATTCACATTTGACGTTTGACAAGATTTTTAATATTTGTAATTTAGTCGGCTCTTTTTTAATAAAATATATTTCGACTACTCGTCGGTAAACGTCGTCTTCAGGGCATCATTTTTGTACTATTTTTTTAAATTTTTTTAAAAAACAAGAGTATATTGGGTTTGTGAAATGTCCGTCTGTCTGTATGAACGCTGTTTATTTCCACAGTTTTGAAGTTAGAGCAACCAAACTTGGTATACATGTTGGTATATACCATAGGCCGACAAAGTGTTAAGATTTGCCAAGCCTTGCTCCAAAAAGAGGCGAGAAAAAAGAGTATATCGCAGTTGGGTGTATCCAACTGCAACGTTCTTACTTGTTTTTAAGCTGCCAGATTTTGCGGATTGAACTCACTTGTCTTTGACCAGTGACTGACAACAGTTCGCTTAGAGATAAAAAATCATTTAATTAGCACTACGTCTATAATGAAAATCAAAATATTTAAGGCAAATTCACTTCCGCTAAATGTTGCCGATAGTAAAAACCAGAACAGTTCTATAACTCACAGAGTATCTTTCTTACAGAGTATCTTACTTAGAGAGCATATTTCTTAGTGAGTATCTTTCTTACAGAGTATCTTTCTTACAGAGTATCTTACTTAGAGTGTATCTTTCTTACAGAGTATCTTACTTAGAGTGTATCTTTCTTACAGAGTATCTTACTTAGAGTGTATCTTTCTTAAAGATTATCTTAGTGTATCTTCCTTATTAGCTTAAATAAACTACCAGCTAAATAATCCTACTCAGTTTTTTTTTTTAAGAAAAATGTTAAATGAGAATTCCCAATTTCAAAAAATAACAGTCTACGGTTAATCTAGCTAAACTGTATGCCATATCAGTTTAAATAAACATTAAACGCTTTTAATAATAATTGGAAATTGTTTCTAGTTGCAAGAAACGTTGTTGTTAATTACTACCTCGAGCTGCGCTGCCTGCGGCATATGGTTGTCGTCGTCATCGTCCTCCTCATCCTCGTCATCAGGTGAATCCTCCAGTTCCAATTTGACCTGAGTTTGTAGATGTTGCTGGTGTTGATGTTGCTGCTCCTGCTGTAGTTGTTGTTGTTCTAGTTGCTGCTGTTGGTGATGTTGCTGATGTTGTTGGTGTTGTTGGTGTTGTTGATGTTGTTGGTGTTGTTGCTGTTGTTGATGATGCTGTTGGTGATGATGATGATGTAAATGTGCCGCCGTTTCGGGCTCCTCATCAGCTTCGGCTGCCTGCGCCTCCTCTTCAATATCCTGCAAGTTTTCATCGTTTAGCTCGGGATCCTCCTCCTCCTCCAGCGGTTCGTCTTCCGGCTCCGGTTGCTCCTCCTTAATTTCGGCGGCTGTCAGCACCGAGGGTCCTGTTGATTGAATGATGATGCGTCGGTTACTCATTAGATGTTGTTGCTGCTGCTGCTGCAACTCTAAGTGCTGCTGTTGTTGTTGCTGCTGCTGCCGTAGCTCTATTTGAAGCTGTTGTTGTTGTTTCTGCAGCTGCAGTTCTAGCTCTAGCTGCTGCTGTTGTTGTTGCTTTTGGAGCTCTATCTGCCGCTGTTGTTGATGCTGCTGCTTTTGGAGCTCTAGCTCTAGCTCTAGCTGTCGCTGCTGTTGTAGCTCTAGCTGTCGCTGTTGTTGTTGTTGTAGCTCTAGCTGTCGCTGTTGTTGTTGTAGCTCTAGCTGTCGCTGTTGTTGTTGTTGTTGTTGCAGCTCTAGCTGCTGCTGTTGTTGCTGCTGGGCGCGATGTTGCTGCAGCAATAGTTGCTGATGATCCTCAATGCTTAGGCTGTTGTTGTTGTTATGGTTGATGTAGGCGGAAGCGCTGTTGTTGTTGTTGCTTGTTGTTGTTGCTGTCGTTATTGTTGCATTTGTTGTCGGTGGGTGGTTGTCGAGCTTGGCAGCCGCTGCTGCCGCTGTCGCTGCTGCAGTTGCAGCAACTGCTGCCGCTGCCATATTTAGACGCAGCTGTTGCTGATGCTGATGCTCGTCATCCTGCTCCATGGGAGCATCTTGTAGTATAAATTCGATTTGTTGCGATAATGCGCTATCATTGATGGCAATCAGTCCGTCCATATCTTTGGCGGCAACAGCAACATTTGACTTACGCGTCGTCGTTGTTGTTGTTGTTGTTCTGCTGCTGCTGCTGCCGGTAAATAGAGATGGCAGCGCTTTTCCGCTGCTGCTGGTTGCATGTGTTGCGCTGCTGCTGTTGTTGTTGCTGATGCTGGCCATGGCAACCACAACAACAATAACAACAACAACAATAAAAGCTCAACTCCTTTAGCAAGTATCGAGAGAGCTTTGCGTGTGTGTGTGTGTGCTTCCTCTCTCTCCCACGCACCCTCCTTTTGTATTATTATTCGTATTTGTATTTGATTTTTGCGTGTGTGCGTTTGGTGTACTTGTAGTTGTTATTGCACGTTCTTCTGCTTCTTCTTCTCCTTCTTCTTCTACTGCTATTTCGTTCTGTTGTTGTTGTTGATATTTCCTCTTTTGTTTTTGTTTCGCTTATTTAAGCAATTGATTCGCTTACTTGTCGCGTCGGTCATGCGGTGCTTTTTGCTGCTTTCCACGCGGTGGCGTCGGCTGCTGAGACGGCGACGCTGCTGTTCTGCTGGAGCGCTGCTGCGGCGCATTCGCTGGCTTTCCACATTTTTACGCGCTGCGCCGCTTTGGCCAAAATTTATTTGTTCTGTTTTTTTTTCTTGTTTTTGCTTTCGTCAGCCGTCTGAGTATTTGTTGTATTTTCAATTATTATTATTTGTTGTTGTTGTTGTTTCAGCTAAAACACAATGCACAAATTACAATAACAACGGCAACAACTAGAAGAAAAATATATTAACAGCGTTTATTGATTGTTATTGTTATTATTATTGTTATTGTTAATGATTGCTTTTGATGATTTGTTCATCAAGTGCTTTTCATAGCTGCTTTTGCTTTTGCTTTTTTGTCGTCTTCGTTCGTCATTTGCTTTGACTTCTGATTTGCTTCTTCTTCTAATTTGTGCAATTTGTGCGCGAGTATCAAAAATATATTCACAGTTGATGTTTGTATTTGTATTTGTATTTTAATTAGTAAATGCGTTTTATAAAATTCATTTGCGCCCCCTTTCTTACACCATCCTTCTTTCTTCACGCGCTCACTCACACTCGCTCTCGCTCTGGCACACAAACACACACACACACACACATATACAATTTGGAAATACGCGCGCGTGAACAAAAACAAAAATTAATTTTAGCTTTTCCCCACAAGTTTTTCACTTTTGCTCCATTTTCATTGATTCCATGATTCTTCTTCTATCTCACACACATTTTGACCTTTTCTTTTTCGCCTTTGCACGCTTTTTCGCTCACTGCTGCTGCTACTGCTTTTTCTTCTTCTACTTGCGTCTTGTTCTTTAACTTTACTTTTTAGTTTTGTGGCCTATTCCTTTGCTCCCTGTTCCGTTCCGTTTCCCGTCTCGTTTTTCACACACTATAAAAACGTCAAACTTGAAAATTTTTGGTTATTTTTGGGTATGGAAATTTTGTTCTCATTTTGTTGCTTTCTGCGTGATTTGTTACTGCGACGCGACCGACCGACCGACCGTTGGCCAAAGATTTAGCGGCTGCGCTGCTTTCCTGCTGTCAAATTGCTTTGCGCCCCCGCGAGCATTTTTTTGGTTTTACCGCTGCTGCTGCCCTATACTCATACAAAGAGAGTCGTTTTTCAATCTTACATTTGTTGTTGCTGTTCTTAATTTTTGACCACACGCTTTCACACTCACATTCGTGTGCGGCGCACACAGGGTTGCATACACAGCGACAGCGGCAGCAACAGTAATATTAACAGTGTTGCCAAACGGCTGCCGGCTGCCCGGCCGGTGCTGTGCAGCGCGCGTTTTACGATTAGCGATTTGCGCAAATTTGCAAATACACAAAACCACAAACAAATTGCGAACAGTTCATTTCCACTTTCATAATCACAAAATCATAAAACAATGCTTGCAATTCTGCACAATAGAACTAGAGCTGTTTGTTTTTCATGTGGGTGGGAGCTATTCTTTTAGCTAGCTTTTTGGATCCTGTTTCGTTTCTGGCTTACATTTGCACACACACACACACATATACACAAACGGATATTAAAGGGACGGCTTGGAGCTCAAGTTTTGGCTGCTGCTGCGGCAACATAAGCAACACAAGAGTTGGGGAGAGAGAGAGAGAGAGACGCACAACAGTGGTCTTGAGAGCGGCAGGAGTTGCTGGGGGGCTGTCAAAGAGCGAGAGGAAAAGGGGAGAGCGCGGGAAATTTAAAGAGTGTCAGCAAGTGGAGCGCAGAGCCGTTTCATTTCGACAGTTTTTGAATTACGCTGCTGCGCTGCTTGTTATTTTAGCTTAGCACTCGCAACAACAACAACAGCACCTTCGTTCGACCGAGCGTCGAATTTTGAGCTTCGTTGTCGCTTAGAACGAGGGTGTTGTTGCTTTTGGCGGCCGGGGGGTGGTTGGGTTGGGTTGGGTGGAGGGTGGTGGCGTTATTGTTGTTCTTGTTGTTGTTGCTTGTTCGACTCCCGGGGTATTTGGGGGTTGAATTTTGTGGCAGCAGGCGTCGCTAAGTTCTATACACACGCACACACACGCAAGGGCGCAAATTAACACAATATAAAAACAAAAGAGAAATCAAAATTGTTTACATATAGCTTTAGCTGTAGCCCCCCCCCCCCACCAACACACCTTGCCATTAACAACTTTCAAAAATACTGCGTCCTGCAAATACAACCAATATTCATACAGTTGTTTATTTATTTTTTTGTATCGTTTGCGCGTTTATTTTGGCTCTTTGCATTAGATCTTTGCTGCCTTTTCTATCTGTTTCGCACTCACACCACACACACACACACATCGCAGCACTCCCACACAATTACACGCGCGACTACAACAAACATTTCATTTTCCTGTTAATTTTTGATGTTTAGTTGGTTTTGCTTGTGCTGTTGTTATTGTTGTTTTTAATTAAAATTGCACTTACACTTAACATCACATTTTTCTTTATCACGTTTTTTTTTTTAAATTTCGTTATTGTTTTTAATAGAGTTTTGCAACAAATTGCTGCATTTAATGTGTTACGCAGTTTAGTTTAACGTTGCGCATTGTTCGTTCACGTTACTCATTTTAAACCTAACATTGCGCATTTTGCGTACTTTGCGTTTACGTTACTTGGCCAACTGACTTAACGTCACTCACTTAACGAAGATAACTTTACTCACCTAACGAAATTCCTGAAATAACGATAAATCGTGATTCAAATTTTGCGCTCAATTATTGAAATTTTAGTAATGCTTTACGTGGGGTCCTCCACGCTAAAAACGATCCAAAAATTCTGGTATCTGGCCATCTACAAAATCTGTGTTTGGTCTCAATAATTGGCGAAAAATTTTAGGATTACAAAACCGGGTTCGGAGGCTGACTTTCATGACCAATAATATAATAAAAAGCCAGGGGTAGCCATATTGGAATCGAAAGAAAGCTCCAAAGCATTTGGGTAATGGTTTAGTTCAGGTCCTCCGGTAATTCTTCGTTAGAAGGCCCGTAGTTAAAGAGCGGTCAGAAACAGCTGGTTTTGGTCTCAAAAAGTTCGAAAAAAATTGAGAATGCGATTTCCGGCGGCGGAGGCTATCTTTTTTGCAGGAATATATGACAAAAAACAGCAAAAAGAGCTTTACCAGTGCTGTAAACGTTAACAGAGTAATTTCGGTTGTTGATTTTGGCGCTGCCGGTGAAAAATTTTAACACCAAATCGGTCAAACTATTTAAACAAAAAATCGGCAACTGAACTACTCTGTTAAAAAATGAGCCACTGTTAACGATAATAGGACTCAGTTTTCCTGCAATCGCATTCTCAAATTTTTTCGAATTTTTTGAGACCAAAACCCGCTGTTTCTGACCGCTCTTTAACTATGGGCCTTCTAACGAAAAATTACCAACGCCTGGTGTTTTGTCGATTTTGTTTTAAAAGTTGCAACGAAACCAGCTCGCTTTTCAAGTTGGCGTTTTTGCTGGCGATTTGTCATTTTCGATTACATAAATCGAAACTTTTAATTCGATTTTCAACATAAATTTTAATAATAATGCATATCCTACAATATGGCTGGGAATCAAACTAATTTTTAAAACTTCTAATATTTAATTTGCAGCACATACGGTCCCGCAAAACTATTATCGCTAATAATTGCAACATTGCATGCATGCGAAACAGCGATCAAAAAATCTGGTTTTGGGCTCAAAAAATGCAGAAAAATTCTTGGATTTCAAAACCGGCATCGGAAGCTGACTTTTATGACGGAAAATATAATAAAAATCCAATCTAAGTTGTGCCAATGTTATCGTTAACAGGGCTGTAAGCGTTAACAGTGAGTTAAGTTTGTTAAGTTGGCGGCACTTCGAATAATTTTTGCATGAAATCGCGCGATTTTTTGTTTAAATAGTTTAACCGATTTCTTGTTAAAATTGTGCGTAGCGCCTCCAAAATAAACAATCCCCGCTACTCTGTTAACTCAAAAAGGCACCGATATGCATTATCGATAGGCCAGCGCGTGACGCATATATCGGCTAAACTAAAAATAGCTTTTTAACATATTTTTCCGCAACAAAAAAATATTCCGAGCCTAGTTTTGAGATCCCAGAATTATTCCGAATTTTTAGAGCCAAAAACCAAATGTTTTGGTGCTTTCTTTCGATATCACTTGGGGTAGCTGCAACGAAACATTACCGATCGCTGTTTCGCAGGGGTAGCTATATCGAAACATTACCTTTTTATCATATATTCCTGGGAAAAAGTCAACCTCCGCCACCGGAAATCCCATTTTAACATTTCTCCGCATTTTTTGAGACCAAACCGAGATTTTTAAAATCGTTTTTGGCGTGGAGGACCTCAAGTAAATAATTACTACTTTCTTGTATAAAAACCAGTTTGTTTTTGTCATTATTGGCATTAGCATCTCAAAAATAGATATATTTTGAATCAGCAATTTTTGCTTTGTTTTTACACACCTAGAAATGAGTACTGGGTGCTTTGCAGCGAGCATACTTGACTAGAACGTTATTTGCGTTATTTGTTATGGCGGTCGCAGAAAATGAAACAATTTGATTTTCGCCAGTTATATAGTTTATTTTATACGTATTATATTGTATACTATTTCACTGTTATAAAAGAACTTGCAATTTTCGCCTAAAACTACACAATAAACTTAACATTAAAATTGTCTCTCCTTGGATAAGATGTCTGTTTGCTCCAAGGGGAAATTTGCCCAAGGAAAAGTTGCCAGCAAACGCTTTCAAGTTACGAATTATAGTAGATGAAAATCTATTATAGTAGTATGAAAGACTCAAAAGCAATATTTATTTATTAATTATATTATTTGTTGTATAAGTTTATGAAGCGTTGTTGTTGCTGGCAGTTGCAATTAATTTCATAAGAATCAAATATATATGTATATATGTATGTATATAGTATATGCAAAAATATATATATTTTTTTTTTAGAATTTCTTGGGCCATTGTTTTGTAGTTGTTATTGTATTTTTTAGGGACTAAATCAATACATGCTAAATATTAAATTAAGTTAAAAATAAAAAAATTATAAAAAAAATTTTTATTGAAATATTCGCAATGAAATCTAGTATTATTTTTTTGTTTTCAAATTTAAAAAAAAAATAGTTCAATTTTAGTTTTTTTTGTAGTTGCCATGAGTTTTAAAACAATTCGAGCTGCGATCATTGATTAAGGGCTGGAGGGAGCTTAGAATTAAGAGAGCTAACGCTATAGATTGTCTTTTCATTTTCAGTATGGTTTGTTTTTGTTTTGTTTTTTTTTTTTTCAACTAATTGTCATGATTTGTGCTAAATAATAATAATAATAATTATGAATATATAATAATTATGAATACAATCAAAGGGTCTCTCTTGATGCGTCGTCCAAAAGGATTCAATCAATCACTTGGCGCGATCGTGCTTCGAGGGCTCCACCTGTTTGGCAAATTCACCCATCACATCCTTATAAATGACCGGATCCAAATTACGGCCAAGCATATAGATGAGCCACCAATCACCGATATCAAGTTTACGGGACAGCGATCGACAGATCTCCATGGGTATCATGCGATTGCGAGCATTCAGCAGACGCGGCCGGAACTTGGGCATGAAAATGATGCAGGCACTGTAAAAAGAAAATTAACCGAATTAGGAAATAGGTACATATGTACAATTAAAATACTTTACTAACCGGAATATCATCAGTCCAATAAGCAGTACGAGCAGTATCCAGTACCAGAACCAAATGAACACATATGTCTTCTCGTTCACAATATTCAGCGGCAGTATGCATAATGAATCGTGCGTCTGCAATGATCCACCAGCGCCATATTTATGGAATATACATTTGGTGACACGTGGAAAGACAAAGACCATGGGATCAACGCGCTGCTCCTGCGGTACATCGGATAGGCCCATTATGTTCGTGCCATACGATATGAATTCGCCATCAAAGAACCGATTCATCATATACATCTGCAGCACAATATTGATAAAGCAAAGCACCTCACAGGCCCAATAGCGTATGGCATAAAGCTTATGGCGCTGAAATTAAAGTAAATTCAATAGATTACAATCGTTCTTTAAAATAATAAATAAATATATACTGTGTGAAGGGGAAATGTGTACCTTGACATGCTTGATAAGATAATCGAGTAGCGCATCGCGCTTTGCCTCCTTCTCCTCTCGTGTGCAGATCGTGATATTCAGGCCCGTCACAATCATCCGCATCAGGCCCCCTTCGAATTTGTTCCACAGAAACTTGGGCGTATAACAGGCCATGGCCTACAATTTCAAAAGAACACCATAAAATTTGTAATTGAAATTGAAAAATCTTGACACTTTGTCTGCCTATAAAAGAGTATAAACAGTCAAAAAAGAAAAGCTATTTTTGGGAAGTCGATTCTGTGTAGAAGAAAAAGTGCATGCTAAAATTAAATTAATAATTATTGGATTATCCGTAATCGTACTTAACATTTTGAATAAAAGGGAGAAATAAATAAGAGGGAATCTCCGGGTATCACTTTGGACGGCAGTCCACGCAAGTGACGAAACAGCACTAAGAAAAGTGCATACCAAAACTTTTGGTAACTCACCTGGTTCATGAGATATAGGCGAACAGGTGAAAAAGGAATAATTTAAAGAATTTGAGCTTTAGGGACCGTTGAGGCTTTTTTTGTCTTTTTTAAACGCACAAATGTTCTAATTCTGAATAAGCGTCGAATGACACCTCGTTCATCTCAATCTGAGTGGCTTTTCCAAATTGAGATGAAAAGGTTGTCAGTTTGTTTGTCTGTCTGTTTGTTTGTATCAACGCGTTGATGTAGCTGTCTAGAATTTTGTGGACTTGTTTCCCATTATAACCCTAGAAACGTTTGTTCTACCACTTTTCTGAAAAACCGCTAGTTTAGCGGGAAAACACTAAAAACCGCTAGAATTGACACGCCCACAGTTTACAAACCAAAGAAGCTAGAGACACGTTCTACATTTAATTTTAAAGAGCTTTTAAGCTTACCTTGCAGTTTTTTCTTAAAAACAACAGGTAAAATATGGTTTTTTTTTGTACATTTTGGCAATTTAAAAGATATGGGCCTAACCGATTTTAATAAAATGTATAAATGTTGTAGCCATTTTAATTTTATTATTTAAAATATTTCTTATATCAATCAGAAAATACTTCGTTACAAAATTAGATATCGGAAGCTTTGTGGCTCAAATATGCATCGTCCCTAGACTTTAACCGCGCGTAAAGGTGCTTTCTATTTTTATATATGTGGTATATGGAGATTTACAGGTTCGCGAACGTTACATTCGTACGAGTTTACATTGAAAGTAAACTAACTATAAAAGGTAGAGAAACCAAATTTGGAATGTAGGTTCGCTCAATTTGGCCTCATTTTTGAAAAAATGTGTAACTTTCATAATGATATAACATAATGAGCAACGAAGTTATTTAAGAAAAAAGTTTGTCCAATAGACAGCTATAAGATATTGAAGTCGTGTTCGGATCTAATTTAGTCAGCACTAAAAACTTAAAAACACTTGTTACTAGCGAATCTGCCTGAGCTACCTTATGAAACAAAGAATTGTTTTGTACACTCATCCAAAAATATATACCTCCAATTGTGGAAAATTGTCGTCAACTTGAGGAAAAACGGAGTAGATATAGTATCATAGATATTTTTCCACTAAGTAGGGATGCCAGTTTCCTCAAAAAAAGAAAGTGTTGTACCTTAATTAATTTTCTAACAAATTCTCTCTATTTCCCGCAAAAGAAAGAAAAATTGCCTTAATATTGATTCAACTTAAAAAAAAAACTTTGAAAGCTTAAAAAACCTTGTTTAATTCGAAAAAAATAAAATCTTTAAGTTCTTTAAGCTGTTTTTGAAATGTGTCAACAAAAGCTGTTACTATTTAGCAAGAAATTAATCGCATACATTTCGAAATCTACATATTTATCTGAAATTTAGCAACTTTAAGTGATTGTTGCTATTGCTGTTGTTGTTGTTGTGGTGTGTGCATTGTTGCTGTTGTTGTGTTAGTGTTTAGTGTTTCGAGCATGAACATTGTTTGCCTTTGTTGGTTGCGCAACAGACGCGCAATCATGCTTGATTGAGCATGCTTGACAATACGATGACCCCCACCGCCTCCTTCCTGTCAACGGCTACCATTATTATTCCCCTTCATCTTCATCTTCATGCACCCACTACTCCCCCATCTACACATGTTGCCGCAACACTCACGCATTCAATTAAGCTTCATTGAAGTATAGCTTTTTGTTGCTGTTGCTGTTGTTGTTGCTGTTGTTGTTGCTGTTGTTGTTGCTGTTGTTGTTGTTGCTGTTGTTGGCATCTGCGCGGCAATTGAGACCACGAGCACGAAAACAATCGTAAGCAAGTCGTGATCCCCTTTTATGCTCTATATATACATATACATATATATATATATAGATTTAGATATATATGAAATTGGAAAGGGGGGTGGGGAAATGTCTTCTTGATTGGCATTCAATTGGTTGGGGCATTCCAATTAGTTGAAAGATCACACAACTGTTGAACTCACCTGGAAAAATAGCACAAAGCAAACCCACTGATAGTAGGTGTAATATTTTCTGGCATCCTTTTCGTTGAAGTCATTGGCAACGCCAGGATGTGCCACTTCACGTCCGACCTACGAAATAATACAAATATTGAATGATTTATAGTAGATATAGGTATATTGTAGAATGAAAACAGCAAAATTTATCAAAAATTCCAATAAAACAAGTAAGTATGTTGCTACAGACTGCGACTTCGCTCTGCGGATGTGATAAAAAGTGGCGTTCATACGGAAGGACAAACGGACAGACGCTTGGACAATTCACAAGTCCAATATACTCTATTTTTTTTTTTTTTTAATTTACAAAGTCTCAACAAAATCGGAAACTCGAAAATGTAAGGATGAACGGAACGCCGCTGTACACAGAAGGTTTTGAGAAGATTCCACGAAATACGTGGGGAACTTCCTGCCCCTGTTTGAAATATGAGTCTCCCGCGGGGTATTCAATTTTTGCGTGTTGTCGTTGTTTTTGTTTTTTTGTTTTGTGAATTTTTGGGTCACTTGGTTAACACGGAGCGCAATTTAAATCGGTTGCGCAGCCGACAACGCCCTGTTTATAATTGCTTTATAGCCGCAGCATAAATATATTCACATACATATTTATGTATTGGAGAGGATGTTGGCATAAATATGTATGAGGTAGTCCGTATAAGTATATAGCTTGCATTACATATCCTACAAATGAGACGACGATAGACGTGATCAGCCTACGTGAAGATATAAAAGGATATGACATGACAAGACAGTCAGACGGACAGACAGACAGACAAACAGATAGCGTTCAAAGGCTTGAAAAAGAAAGAAAACAAGTAAGAATACTCTAGTCGAGTGTGCCCGACTACGAGACTCCCTGCTCCCAACTTGCATTTCAAGCAGTTCAGCGGCAACACAAGCAAGCAGTGCACTTAACTCGTAAACTGCTTGTCAAACTGTTGTTGCTGCCAGCTGATACGGGCGTAACACAAGCAAGCAGTGCACTTAACTCGTAAACTGCTTGTCAAACTGTTGTTGCTGCTAGCTGAGACGGGCGTAATAGATTCTTCCATAACTTTGGTGCTATTTATCCGATCGTGTTGAAATTTACACATCCGAAAGACATTGATTAAACATACAGGTGTACCAAAAATTAAAGCTTTATCTTTAAAATTGTGGCTGTAGGAGTCTTTTGCGATTTGCGGGGGTGCGGGGGGGTGCATCCGAAATTTGAAATAAACTTGATCTGCGTATGGTATACAGGAACCTACATGCCAAGTTTGGTGTCTCTAGCTCTTATAGTCTCTGAGATCGACGCGTTCATACAGACGGACAGACGGACAGACAGACAGACAGACGGACATGGCTAGTTCGTCTCGGCTATTGATCCTGATCAAGAATATATATAGTTTATATAGTCGGAAATGCCTCCTTCTGTCTGTTACACACATTTGCAGTACTTTATAACTCCCTTTTTCCCATATTTAATGGGAACAGGGAGTAAAAAATGATGGGATGCTGCCGCTTTTGTATTTGGTATTCGCATGTTTGAAAATGAACTTTGTTGGCAAATAAAACCGATTGTTTGTTGTTGTTTCGGACTGTGTAGAGTTGCAATTAAATAAATTAAAAGAGTTTTTTGCTTCTTGTTATACGAAATAACATAAAAAAAACAAATAACTGAATTTGGAGACTTGTGTAGAATATGTAGAGTTGCTTTCAAATCCTTTTTATACTCTTTTTTTAACTTTTTTGAAAAAAAAGGAAAAAAGAGTATATTGGGTTTGTGAAATGTCCGTCCGTCCGTCTGTCCGTCTGTATGAACGCAGGTTTTTTCCACAGTTTTGAAGCTAGAGCAACCAAACTTGGTATACATGTTGGTATATACCATAGGCAGACAAAGTGTCAAGATCTCCCCCCCACCCCCACCCCTTCCCCCACAAACCGCAAAAAACTATATCTTCCACAGTTTTAGAGCTAGAGTAACCAAATTTTGCACAAGGGCTACTAATCACTTCCTTGATCGATCTGGTAAAAAAAAATTTGGCCACGCCCACCTCCGCCCCCACAAATGAGCAAAGTCTGTATCTCCCACACCCCTTTAGCTAGAATCACCAAATTTTGCAGGTTGAATTCTGTTGCCTTATTAAATGGATTGGATAAAAATAATTTTGCCACGCCCACCTCCGCCCTTGCAATCGACCAAAGTTTGTTTCTCCCAAACTTGTAGAACGGGCCCAACCAAACTTAAATTGATGGCAAAACTTGAAAGATTTGAGCAAAAATATAATTGCCACGCCCACTTCTGAATCCGCAAAGAGACGAAAAAAAGAGTATATCGCAGTCGGGTCCATCCGACTGCAACGTTCTTACTTGTTTTTTTAAGTATTCGTTGCGTTTTTTATATGTACAAGTATTAAATGCCTTTACAATCGCTTTTGGAGACTTGAGGAGACTTTGTAGAGTTGCCTTAACGGCTGTTTGCGAAATAAAGTTTCAATTTTTTAGTGGGAAAATTATGTCGTTTTGCCGTTTTTGGGACCTTTGACATTTGTAAACACCATAATATCACGCAAGGTGATGGTGTTTGAAATCGTCGATATTGTGGCGGCGAACTTATGTCGCTATGCCAATTAAAATCTTAATGGGAGATCTTGACACTTTGACTGCCAATGGCTTATATGCTCTAGCTTCAAAATTGTGGAAAAAAACTGCGTTCATACAGACAGACAAAAACAATATACTCTGTTTTCTTTTTCTTTCAAAAAAATTTAAAAAAAAAGAGTATAAAAATGTACTGGTAATAAACTTGTATTCTATATTTTTGAAGCAAAACCGGGTTCACTTCTCGAACCTAGAGACAACACTATGGTTCGAACAATAAGCCAAACCGTAGTTAACCATTTTTTGGTTGCCGCATTGCATTAAATACTCCTTGACTTGTAGAGTTTACAAAATCTTTCAAATCTTTCATGTGGAGACTTGTGGAGAATTGTGTAGAGTTTAAAAATTCCTAAAATCGCATTGTGCGACTTGTGAAGACTTGTGGAGACTTGTGTGGAGTTAAAAAATTCCTTAAATCGCATTGGGCGATATGGGAAAACTTGTGTAGGGTTTACAAATTCCTTAAATCGCATTGTGCGACTTGTGAAGACTTGTGGAGAATTGCGTAGAGTTAACAAATTCCTTTAATCGCATTGGGCGACATGTGAAGACTTGTGTCAAATAGGTAATGCAATAAAAGTTCATACGTTTTATAGATTTTATAAATTATTAAAAAATTGCCTAAAAATGTATAGTTTGTAGAGTTGAACAAAATTGTGGAGAGTTGTTTGACTTACCTGACGGTTGAACGCATCCGGCATGGTGAACGTACTGTGTATCCAGCAGAAGGTGTTGACCACATGAGGCGGAATGCCGTTAACAATGCAGCTGATCGGCTGTCCGACATACTGGGTAGCCGTAATGATCAAACTGCAGGTGAGCAAGAGTACCGTTGTAAAGGAGTTGTGTAGACGGAATACGGCATTATCCGTCTGTATATCCTGCCACTTAAGGTAGCTCTTAAGGCTACCCAATAACTTATACATCTTGGCACAGGAACTAGCGCAATATCAGCTGGAGCTGGAGCTGGAGTTCTGTATATATCAGTAGCTAATGCGAGTATATCAAAAGTTGAACTGCTAACTGCAGGGCAGTGTTGCAAAATGTCACAATTGTTTCGATTCGTTATACAATAACGGGGCACGTTCTTTGGAATTCCGTTTGTTTGCTGTTGCACAGAGAATTCAAGCAATGCATATCCAATACCAGCTGCAAAGATAAAAAGAACAAATGATGAGTATCTACAAGATTGACTATCAATATCACAACAATGCAATTTTAAAAACGAGAGAGAGAAAATAATGAATACACTTAAAATATATAAAATAATAGTATTTTCTTAAATATTCATCATTGAATACTCACAAATAAGACTATAAAATGATAACATGAATTCAAATGGTATAAATGAAATTATACTTTCATTTCAAAATTTACAAGCATTCATTTTATTATCTCATTATAAAATTCTCATTCAGGCCTGTTCCGATTACCACTTACGAGTCAATTCCACAATAATATATAAAGCATACTTTTATAATCGTATCGAAATTAAATGAATATACAACACAACGAAAGATTATATTTCTATTTGAAATTTCTGTGGAATTGATTCTAAAGTTGAAGTCGGAACAGGCCAGATTATGATGAAATCAAATCCTAATAATCAGGTCTATTCCAAACTCCACTTACATAATTCCACATAAGTATGTGTAGCATACTTTTAAAAGTATCAAAGGATTCTAATTGTATCTTGCTCCGAAAAGTACGTTACATACATTTCTGTGAAATTGATGCGAAAGTGGAATTCGGAACGGACTTGCGTTATTAGGGTTTGATTGTTTTAAAGTATTATCAACCTAAATCTGTTAAACCATTCCTTTAAATAGTACCAACATAAATTCTGTTAAGTTTAAATAAATAAGCAGGGCTGTTCAGAATTTTATTTTTATACTCTGTTTTAAATTTTTTGGAAAAAACAAGAAAGAAAAGTTATCTTCGGCAAGCCGAAGATATATACCCTTGTAGCAAAGATTTGCATAAGAAAACTTATTTTTCAACGGATCGTTCCTATGGCGGCTATAAGATATAGTCATCTGATTTTGATAAAATTTGGTTAACATGTGAAGAACGTGCTTTAATTTAGATATAATGCATTTGGTCTAGATATTTTGAAAAACGCAAAAGTTTTTTATACAGAAACTTATTTCCAACCGATCATTCCTATGGCAGCTATAAGATATAGTCATCCGAGTTTGATGAAATTTTTTCATCATGTAGAAACTGTCTTTAAACTTAGGTTTAGTGAGTTTGGTTGAGTTACTTTGAAAAAAAAAAGAGTTTTCCATACAAAAACTTATTTTTCAACCTATCGTTCCTATGACAGCTATATGTTATAGTGGTCCGATGTGACCAATTCAACTATAAGCACTACCTGTAATAAGAAGAAGCATCTCTAGAACAAAGTCTCGAAAAACGCAAATAAACAGACAGACATGAATCGGCTGTTGATGCTGCTCACGAATATACAATTTTTTTTTGAGACGTCTCCTTTAATGCGTTACACATTTCGTGACAAAATTATAATACCTTCTGCAAGGGTATAAAAAATCAATATCGATTGCAAAGTTAAAAGTTGAATATTGCACAATTAGAGAAAACAAGAAAAGTATCTACATAAATGTATCTAACAGTATGTGTATCTTTTTGTCAGCGAACATTTTTGCTTGATTGAAAAACGTGTTGATTGAAGTTTGCCGAATAATGTAAATTTTTGAGTGAGCGTTGCTTGTTGTTTGTTTGTTTGTTTGTTTGCCTTTGACACTATCACAAGACAAACACGCGACTGTGTAGAATTGAAGTCTTATCTTTGCTTTTCTTGGGTTGGGCTGGGTTGGGTTGGGTTGGTTTGGTTTTTTTGTTGAGCGCATTTGCTGTGATTGAGTAACAACTGCTTCGTAAATACTTCATACATAAATCAACTAATAGATTCTGTAGACAGCTTCAATTTCAATTAAATGGCAAAATATGCACTGCACTCGGGGAAATTGATGCGCCACCATTTAAACATAAATATCCAATTGGCATTTGCTCCACTTGCAAATCGCGAGAATCTCACTCTTTTCTACTTTATTGCGAGTTCAATGCACTCTCGATGCCATCTCGATCCTCAAATACGCTTGACCCAAGCACCACTTAACCTCCACATTGGAATCAGTTGCAATTGATTCTTGAAACCTCATGTTATAAATACATATATATATATATATAGAAAGTTTGTCTTTTTCCATGGTTCAGCATACGCTTGAAATTGAAGTTCAAATAAAAACACCTCTACGCGAGGTTAAAGTCTAGGGACGATGTATATTCAAGCCACAAAACTTCTGATATCTAATTTGGTGACGAAGTGTTTTTTGATTTATATAAGAAATATTTCAAATAATAAAATGAATTTTGCAAAAGTAACTTAGGAACAATAAAGAGAAGCTGCATTTTTTTGCGCAACGTGCGTAAAATTTTTTAGTTCGAGTACAATTTGAAAATTCGAGGAAAAGTCGAAAAAAATGTCACAGGAACTTACATTTTTCTTTGAGCATGGAAATTCACTTATAAGGTTTCAAAAAATTCATCACTCTTTAAAATCTTTGGCAGAAGTTCCAAGCTATAGCCTATTTGAGTAATTCAATATTTTTTTCAATTTTTCAAATAGGATCAGTTTTGAAATTCTGCATTGCTTAAATATGGATTTATATAGGAAAGTTTGGTAAAAATATATAAGAACCGCAAAACGTTAAAGGAAATGTCGCACAGAGTAGACTCAAATACTCTAAAGAGACTTTGAGAAAGGGGGAGACACAGAGAGAGTCAGAGAGATAGATAGAGAGGAAGCAGGGGGAGCATATTTTACCGTTTGTCCTCTCTATCCCATGGGTGGATCAGGCCTAAAAATTAATGTCCAGGCCTGAGTGTATACAATACTGCTTACTTTCCTTTCTGTTTTGGATGTCCTACTTACAGAATACCTTATTTCGTCAGGTCTAGTCTTTTTCCTGAATAACTCAAGTAATTTTTCTCTAAGAACACAGGCCTGACGCCTCTGGTCAGAACTAAGGACTGAATATTTAAAAATGTTCAGAAAGAAAACTATAGGCAAGGAAAAGTATGGTGAGAACAGCGTTCTTAAATTTCGCTTAAGAAGTCGAGAAGTCTAAAAGCATGAGAAGCTGGCGGCTGCTTTACTAGATGGATGTCCCAAAGATACTTATTAACATTTTATTATAGTACTACAAATTTGAAGACATATTAAAAACAAGTAAGAACGTTGCAGTCGGGCTCACCCGACTGCGATATACTCTGTTTTCTGTACGTAAAAATTTTTTTCTCCAATCTATCGAAGAGTTCAAATGGAGTCATACTGCAAAATTTGGGGTTTCTAGCTATAAGGGTGTAGGAGATACAGGTTTAGCTCATTTGCGGGGGTGGTAGTGGGCGTGGCATATTTTTTTTTGGCAGGTCGGTCAAGGGTGTGGTCACTAGTCTGTATGTCAAATTTGGTTACTCTAGCTGTAAAACTGTGGAAGATATTGGTTTTTGCGGTTTGTGGGGGAAGGGGTGGGGGTGGGGGGGAGATCTTGACACTTTGTCTGCCTATGGTATATACCAACATGTATACCAAGTTTGGTTGCTCTAGCTTCAAAATTGTGGAAAAAACCTGCGTTCATACGGACAGACAGACGGACAGACAGACGGACAGACGGACATTTCACAAACCCAATATACTCTTTTTTTCCATTTTGGAAAACAGAGTATAAACAGCAATCAATCAAACCGACACATAAGTATTAAATATATATGTTTCCCATTTATTTTTAAATTCCCAATCGGAAATTTTTAGGAAATTTCGGTTGCGCTCGTAGGCATTACCTTCTCGCTTCCAATGTAAGGGCTATCTTCTGGTTTCGCTTCTATATGCAGAGATTTCTCTGGCCTGAAAATATTCTAGGTAATTCTGAGAAATCAGGTATGGACTGCTCGCTGATTTAATCAGGCATTCTAATTTCTATCGCTGGGATGTTTTATCTTTCATGTGTGACACTTTGTTTGATCCTCAACACCAAATACAAGTTTATTACTTCCTCTCTGTCAAACAACGCTTTACTAGTAATAAGTCGACTGTTTTTTGTTTTTTGTTTGTTTTTGGCACACGCTTCGCTGGCTTTGGCAAGGCAACAACAAAACTGCAGCCGCAACAATTAAGCGCAACAACAACAATAACAACTGCAACAGTAGACAAAACAATGACCGCCATGAACACCCTCCCCTCCCACACACACACACACACACACACACACACACACACACACACACACACACACACACACACACCCACACACACACACAAACAACAACTGGAGTTTTTCATTGCCAAGGCCATGGACAACATGCAGCTGCAGCATTATTTTTATAGCTACAAACTATGAAAATTGTAATTTGTATGCACATTTTGAAAAGCAAAGGCGTCTGTCTCTCTCCTTTGCAGTGGGGATTGGCGATTGGGGATTGAGGGTAAAGGTGTGAAGTATGTGTTATATTGTGAATAGAGGCGGATGGGGGAGTTGGGGGGCAGGTACATAACTAGTTCAGGTGTCGCATTGCAAAGGTCGACAATGCATTAAATGCTTTTCACGTGTCTGGGCAAAATGTACTTATAATTGTTTATACCCTTTACAAATGAATGCCTGCAAAATGGGTATTTTGAAATTAAACAAAAGTTGCAGCTATTTTCTTCAAGATCAAAATAAGAATGCAAATATAATGAAAACTATTGAAAACCTCTACGCGTGTTTAAAGTCTAGTGACGAAGTGTTTTCTTTATAATTTAAGAACTATTTTAAATAATAAAATTAATTTTGTATTCTGCACGTTGCGTAAAAAGATGCACCCGTGCGACGTTTACTTTTAACCTTTATTATTTAACTTTTTCATCTCAATGTGGAAAGGCCACTCTAGTTTTAAAATGTGAACTAGCCATGTCCGCCTGTTTGTCCGTCTGTCCGTATGATCACACAGATCTCAGATACTAAAAGAGCTAGAGACACCAAACTTGGCATGCAGGTTCCTGCATACTATATGCAGATCAAGTTTATTTCAAATTTCGGATGCACCACCCGCACCCCCCGCAAATCGCAAAAAACTCCCACAGCCACAATTTTAAAGATAAAGCTTTGATTTTTGGTACACATATATGTTGTATCAATGTTGATCAGCTGTATAAATTTCATCACGATCGGATAAATAGCACTTAAGTTATGGAAGTATGTATTACCCTCATCTCAGCTGGCAGAAACAACAGTTTGACAGGCACTGGACAAATTAACTGCGCTGTTTGCTTGTGTTGTCGCTGAACAGCTGGAAGTGCAAGTTGGGAGAAGGGAGTCGTGTAGTCGGGCACACTCGACTAGAGCATTCTTATTTGTTTTAAAACGATTTCTGAGAATAAAGAAAACAATCCTGTTTCTATTTCCGATTCCAAACAAAAGATGCGGTCCTAAATTCGGCATATTTTCGGAAAATTGGGTTTATTAAATTTTGTTTTTGAGAAACTGGAATGAGTAATATTCGAACTTACCTTTAATATGGAACCTGGCATATGGAACACGAACGCAAAATCGAAAACGATTTGTAAAGAAAAAGTTTTCGGAAATGGGAACCGGTCTGAGTCAATATGTTATATTTTAGTTTTTGCATTGTTAATTTGTAAGTGAAATTCAGAACATAGATAATATATATATTTCTTTGCTTGGCTTCTTTGGAGTTAAGTAGAGGGTATTAACTGGTCGCATACACTCAACTAGAGAGTTGATGATTTGCATCACGTTTGATGACTTTGCTTGATGTTGTTGTTGTTGATGTTATTGTTGTCGTTAGGCAATTAGAATGTGTAAAGCTTTACACGTTTAACCTTAACATGAATACACTCAGTCCCTCAATTAGTCAGTTAGACATTCAGTCATTTGGTCATTTAGTCATTGAGTCAGTCTTCTCAATAGCTCAGACGTTGAAAGATTTAAAACAAATCAATTATTTAATTGCATTGACATATGCATTGTTTGTTAGCTGTTGTTTTATGTTTGTTGTTTGGTTTTAAGGCAGCTGTCCAAAAACAACAACAACAACAAACAAAAAGAAGCGGAAGTGGTAAATCGCTCTCTTTCGCTCTTTCCTTTTGCCATCTCGCTTGTTCGCTTTGTTTGGGTGGGTTACCTTCTATGGCTCCGTGTTGACGCTGAGCGGCAGCTGCAACTTTAGCAACTTCAATTGGACCCAACGAGGGCGGTTCAAAACATATCAAAATTGACAATTTCATGCAACATGACGCAGCTGAATTTTAATTAGTGCCTCTTTATTGTTCATCCAGTAAATGATGCATAGTATTTATAGGTTTTACAGTAGGTAAGTTAATATTCATGAAATAATTGATTAATTCGGTGATCGATTTAGCATAATTACTATCGATGATTTTTCGATTATTCGTATAAACTAATTCGATTAATCGATTGCACAAATATTCAAGATATTCAACATTTAACAAATTAGACAAAAAGTATCCAATTCGAGCATACATTTCGCAGTAAAAAAAATCAATCAAAGTGATTAATCGATGGTTTTTTTTTTTTGCAACTCTTATTTAAACTTCAACCATTTTGAAGCAGAAGTGGTATTTTTGATTTTTTGAAAATTAATAGTTTTGATATTTTTTTTTATAAATATTTTATCACATATTTTTAAATATAGTTTGATTTTGCTTCTTAGCTTTTACTTGGTTTATAGTTTCGGCAAACTTTCGACATTTGTACATCGCAGAAAGCATTAAATTGGATTTTAAGTGAAGAGAAACAGATGTAGAAAACGCATTTAAAATAAAGTAGGTACCACTTCAAATGATTTTAGTTGAAAAATTAAATTTATGCATACTTGCGTCACTTTATGCAAATCCGAATCAAAGCATTAGCTTTTAAAAGTACAATAAACATTCTTGCAAGCCATATTAGTAAGTTCTCGTACAAATCGAAAGTTTGGCATGGATTTAAATAAGATTTTCTTTATTATTCTTTAAAATGAAATTGTACTTATGAAATATATTTATTTTTGTTAACGATATGATATCTTGGTAAATGCTCTATCGACTCGGCTTTTCATGGTAATCAATAATACATGTACATGTTGTTTCTTCGGAGATGCTTTCTTATATCTGCTATATACTTCTGCAGTTTTTAATTATCCTTCTTTTATTCATTTTTAATGGGGGAAAAACACACGATATTTTAATTAACATTTGAAGGAATTCTCTTAAAAGCTAATTTTTTATAATCTTTTTTTTAATTTTTTTTTAAAAAAAAAAGAAAAAAGAGTATATTGGGTTTGTGAAATGTCCGTCTGTCCGTCCGTCTGTCCGTATGAACGCAGGTTTTTTCCACAGTTTTGAAGCTAGAGCAACCAAACTGGGCATACATGTTGGTATATACCATAGGCAGACAAAGTGTCATTTAACTCATTTTCAAAGATTAATATGAAAATTCTGGATGGAAAGTGGGTGGGTAAGTTTTTTTTTGCTATTTGCTTCAGACTCATTTTCCAACCTCCACATAACAATATATAAAAGCGCGATTTAAAAATTTTCGAAAATCCACCTGAGAGATCCGAAAATTGTTGTATGCTACTTATCTGTTTTGCCGGTCGGGCCTAAATTAATTTTCAGAGATCTATGTGAAAATTCAACAATGACCGCATAGCAATTTTTCGCAAAATGTACCCCCATGGATGGAAAAGAGGTGGTCAAGGTTGTAGTTAGTTTATACATATTTTTGATATCTTCATCTTGACGACTTGGCATAAAGTCATGAAACCGCCCTCGCTGTTGGTTCTGTAGAAAACCACAAGTTGAGTGTGCGCATATGCATCCCAGCTCAAAGACCGGGACAATACGATCCGTAGACATACGAGTACAAAGCATACATACATATACATATATTATACTAATGGAAACAATGCGTCGCTTCTGTGCACTTTTTCAATTGACCATTTCCGTTGCCAAAAGATGTAGGGTAAGGAAGGAAAAAGGAAGGGAAGGGAAACCGTCAGAAGCATCTTGTCTACAGAGCCGCAGAAACTGAAGAAACTGAATGCCGCCCATTGTCGCAGCTAAGTTAACAAGTTGAAAGGAGACAAACAGAGAAGTGGTGAGGGTCGTATTGGGGGGGGAGGGGGTAGTAAGAAGCAGAGATCATGAGTTTTTAATATGAGGCATTTAAACATGGGAGCCATACGCAATAAGAAAGGGAGAACAAACGAGAAACAGAAATGTAAAATGGATGGCTTGAAATAATAGTGTGTTCAAGTTGGGCTCGTTGGCTATATTGGGGAGTGAGGAGTACTGTAATAAAAGGTGAAATAAAATCGAAAATAAAAGAGAGAAGAGTAATCTTCGATATATATAGTATATATGTAGGTAAATAGGAACAATATGTTTACTAATTGAACGAAAATGTATTATAATTGATTTGAACATCGTGAAAATAAAGATGAAAAACAGTTTGAAAATGTTTGCTTTATTTCTTACAATTGAAATTTCTATTAAAAACTGTTATCTGTAATCTTTAACTTTGGCTTATCAAGTTTAGCCCCGTTAAGCGCGGTCTCTCTCCTTCGTCTCCTTCACTGCACTGTCTCTTTCTCTCTCTCTATTGCAATTACAGAGCTTTAACTGTTAATGACGTACAAGATGTGCATATGTATGTGTGTGATGTATGTGTGTATGTATGTGATGCATGTGTGATGACGAGAAGAACAAGAATGTGACTTACGCGAAATGGAAATTCGTTGCGTTGGTCTTAACGCTGTTATTGTTATTCTGCTTCTTCTTCTTCTTCTTTTGCTTGTTGTCGTTGTTGTTGTGGGAAGCTCGTGTCACAGAAGCAGCTGAAGCTGAACTTTCATTGTGTATTGTGCTGCAATCAGCTGCCAGGTGTGCTGTGTGTTGTTGTTGTTATTTGTATTTGCATAATAAGCGGCAAACACATACACGCACACACATACACACGCACACACAGGCAAACAGATGACACAGACAGGAACAGAACAGGTTCTCTTTAGTTTAGTTGCAGGGCTGCTGCGCGCCGTTTTGTTATGTTTTTCTTGTTTTTTTGTTTTTTATTTCTTGACTTTTATTTTTATTTTGATTATAGTTATATTGATTGTTGATGAGATTCTGTTGCAGTTTATTCTTGTTGTTGTTAGCTGCTGCGTAAAACGCGCGCGTTGCGTTGCAGTCGCTGCAGCCAAACACGCGCAACTAAAACCCAAAATCAAAATTAAATTTTAAAAAGCGCGCAACTAAAACCAAAAAAAAAAAAAACAAAAAAAACCGCTTATTGTATCTGTGTATCTCGAAGCCTGTAACTGTCACCGAGAAGTGCACAAGAATAATAATATATAAATATATATTTAAAATCAAATATATATATATAAAGAACGTAAGACAGAAGAATGAAATATAATTTTGAGCTCGTTTTTGACTGTGCGCTCCGGAATGGCTTTTGTTGTGAGCAGAGCCCAGCACACGCTGCTGTCGCCGTCGACTGCCACCGCTTGGTTTTCGTTGTTTCGTTTCGTTTCGTTTTGATCCGTTCTCGTTGTTGCTGTAACCCACACACGCGCGCCGTTTGCTGTTGCGCTCAAAACTGAAACTCAATTTTGGTCCGTACTCAACTCAGCTTCAAGCCGCTCTCACGCGAGCTCTTTCTCTGTCTCTCTTACCTGATGCTCACACGTACAGTGTGCGTGCGTATCTCTGCATGCATGTGTGCGTGCCTGATGTTCGAGTCATTTTGGGCCATTAGCAGTATGGAACGCGCCAGCTCTCTCTCTCTCTCTCTTTGAGTGTTGTTGTATGGAGTTCGCTTTTTCGCTCAGTCAGCGCAATATTTTCTTTGCATTTTTGTTGTTGTTAACTATTTAAATGAATTAAGCTACGAATTAAACTGATCGCATATACAAAAACAACAATTTGGAGCAGCAACACATACATCAATTCACTCATACATACATATGCATTTAAGTACATACAGTACGAGTACAATCAAAATTTTGAGCACTCTTCAACTCTCTCTCTCTCTTTGAGCCACTGTCAATGCAAGTTGTATTTCGTTTGAATTTCGTTTTTTAGCTCAGCTTTGCCGTCTTGGTTACAATTTTTGATTACTTGACTTCTTTTTGTGGTTGTTGACTGCGACCCGGCTTCTTCTGTTAGGAGGGGGAGTAGGAAGAAGGGGTTACACTTTATTTTTGGTTCTTTTTTTTAATGTTTCAAATTTCACGAGCTTCTCTTTTGTGGCGTTGCGTTTCATTTCCTTTTCTTTCTGAGTCCAATTTAAAGTCACGCCAATATGAAAACATTTTGAAAGGTAAGGTTGTTTTTGTTGACCAAGCTTTTATGTTGTTGTTGGTTGTTGCTCTTGTGTCTTATAAAAATGCGGCAAGAAAATCTAGATTTTAAAATGGAGTTGAATTTAAATTTTCGACATTTTCGGTTTTTATTGTCAATTTCTGAAGTCGACTTTGAAATGCTCTCTCTACAATCGCTTCGTGTAATTTTAAATTATCCTAAATAACACTGAATGTAATCTATCGGAACTCAACTGGCTCAAATTCAAAATATCTCTCTCTCTAAAATGCATTTTCTCTATCACTCTAATTCGATTTAAGGAAGTTCGACTGCACATTTTATTTGAGTATTATAAAACTAACATCATATATTTTGGTACCTTTTGTACTCTATTTTTAAAAAAATTTAATATTATAGTTGTCAAATATCCGTCTATCTGTCCGTCCGTCTGTTCGTCCGTCTCATCGCCATCTTTTCCACAGTTTTGAAACTTGAGCCACCCAACTTGGCATACATAGAGAGATAAGATCTCCCATCAAATACCAACGCAATTATCTGATTCTCATACAGAACCAGTTTTTAAATGTTCTCATTATCACTTTTAAACAGATTTTGCTGTTTGATTTCACAAGCTTTTGCTCAAAGACTTAACTCGCTTGTTTAATGGGAATAGTGAAAGTGCGAATATTCAAGCGAAATTCACCATGCAATATCTTGCCGAATGTGGAAACCGGAACAGCCATGATATTTGACAAGTTTTCGTACATCCCCAATATCAATTGGAATGGAAAGATATTGTTGGCTCTGACAAAAACAGAGATAAGCTCAAACGATCAAATTATCTTTTATTTTGGTTTTTTCTTTTTGTATGCCATATAAATGACACATGCCACTTCCCCAAAATAGAGGAAAAACCCTCCTGAGTGTCTATACTGTTATTTTTGCTTGTAGATCAATGACTGTCTGAGTGATATGATACATTCATTACTCGTACACCCAAAATGACACTATCAGTTCGGTTCGGTTGGTCCACCCTAATGTCATGGATATGTCAGTTGGTCACTTCAGTTAGTTAGTTAGTTCATCAGTCATTCTATATGGTTTCGTCTCAAATTACAGTTAGGGTAGGGTGTAGATAACCAATGCAGTCCACCATCTTTACCACATTTTATTGCACAGAACTGCGCGTGTGCAACACAATTTATATAAGGTTTGTTGTATCTGCTTGTTGTACGGTCCCCAAGACACGCACCCAACAATCTTCCCCCCGTGCCTCACTCTACCCAACACTTTATTCAGTAGTATCATGTTGTGAGCTCGTGGGTTTCTTTTTGGGTTTTATTTCTTTAACTTTATTTTTGTTGTATTGTCTTCTTTCTTGCCTCCTCACAGTCTTTGGCTCGTTTATGGCCCTATAATAAACTGCGCACTTTTGTTAAGTTGAAAGAATTCAAGTGCGTTGTCATTACCACAGTACATATGGTACTTACAAGTACATATGTACCTACATATATATGTACATTATACATATATACAGTCGAACTTCAGTAATGTGAACTTTTATAATTTGACAAACTGTCATCATGTTTTATTTATTTTTTACATGATTATTGATCTTTGGAAACTGGAGAGCCAGGACTAGCCTAATGAGTAGGGTTCCTCACTACCCTCATTAATCAAAAGAACAACATTAGCACGATTTTATAATCAAATTAAAACCAAAACCTTGTTTTCAATTCTACTTCTTTAAAATTTGTTTGAAAGCGAAATTCATTGGTGTTTCAAAAACCGTAAACTATAAACGTTTTGAAAACATAATCAGGCTTGTTCCGATAACTTTTCATTTAGAATCATTTCCGATTTTGAGATCCTGTTTTTAAACCCTTGCAGAGGGTATTATAATTTTATCACGAAATGTGTAACGCATTGAAGAAGACGTCTTAGAAAAAAAATGTATATATTCATGATCAGCATCAACAGCCGCGTCATGTCCGTCTGTCCGTCTGTTTATATGCGAACTAGTCCCTCAGTTTTAAGGCTATCTTGATGAAACTTGGCAAAAAACTTGGTTGAAAAATAAGTTTTTGTATGAAAAACTTTTTGGTTTTCCAACATAACTCAACCAAGCTCAATATTTTGGAACGAATTTTTCATCGATATTCGGAATACAGCACAACTAGTAATTCCGATTACGAATGTTTCGATCGGAATCGGAAATGGGAACAGGCCTGAATACCAGTTTTGCAGTTCTCATTTCGAAAGTCCCGACAAGATTGTAAGGTCGGCTTTTTACTCGTACGGTTAGTTGACATTCGCAAAAAGGGCTTTCTAATGCAATCCTTGCGGATTTCAGAACGCTAAAATGCTAAAATTATGAAGGATTTCTTTTTAAAAGTAAGTATTTCTGTAGCAAAGTGGGGGCTTAAGCTAAAGAAGTTTGACTGTACAAACGATCTCCGAACTCCGATTTCAAGCCTGACTTTTGGACTGGCGTTGCCATTGCCTTTCACTTATGTCTCACGTTTGCCCGTAAACCGATAAACATTTCGATTACTAGTTTGTGGGTGATACGTGCGAGGGTCTACGGGGGTGTACGGGCTGGGCTGTACGTGACATTGATTTATGAGTGCGTGTGTGCGTGTCTTTCAGTCAGATTGCATTCCTTTTGATTTGGGCCAGCCCCCCGCTGTCGAGAAACCCTCCCCGCATATGTTGACGTTATGTTGCTATACCCTTGCGAGGGTTAATATAATTTTCTCACGAAATGTGTAGCGCATTGCAGTAAAGAAAATACATAAGGAATATATATATTCTTGATCAGAATTAACAGCCGAGTTAAACTAGCTATTTTCGGCTGTCTGTCCGTTCGTTTCTACGCGAACTAATCTCTCAGCTTTCTTGGCACAGACAGAACACGCATGTCTCGGAATCGGCCGAATTGAACTCAATAATATATAGCTGCCGTAGGAACGGTAGAAAGTTTGCTTTTCAAGCCAACTCGACCTCAACTTACCAATTCTGAGTTTTAGTATTATTTAAGTCTGTTTAAAACAATTTCGGAAAAATGGGCTACTATATCTTATATAGGAACAATAGGTTGACAACGGAGTTGTATGAACAACTTTTTTTCTCAAATTAAATTTTTTTTTTTGGTTTATTTTTTTTTTTTCCTTTTTACTTTTTTTTTAAACTTTTTTCTTTACGTTTATTATTATTATTTTAATATTTAATTCATTTTAACAATATTTTTAATTTTAATATAAATCATTTTAATATAAATAAATAAACAGATAAAAAGTCACCTATTCTAAGTTTTAGAAGTTTTTTGTCATTCTTATTAATTTTGTTGTAAAATCGGACAAGTATATCTTATTGCTGCCATAGGAACAATCGGTTGAAAACTAAGTTTTTACCTACGACTTTTCTGCAAGGGTATATATATGTATCTTCGGCACGAAGTTTCTTTCTAGTTTTTTTTTTTTAATTTTAGTGAGCCGGGAATGGTTTTTATCGCAACTATTTATTGCATTCCTTTATCTTGAAGCCATTTACGCTCAATTTGGCACATTTCACTCAAGGCGCTCAATGCACTCACGCTCTCTCCCGACTCTCACTCACTCAAGCCGCAGCTGCTCGCGGTACTGTGTTGCAATTTCCCCTTTATGCTTTGCTTCCGCGTGGAACGCCGAGATGCGACGGGATGTTGCTGCAGCTTCCTATTTTCTCTGAGGAGTGCGTGTGTTTTTCTCCATGTACATATGTGTGTGTGTGTGTTTGTGTGTGTGTGTGTGTGTGTGTGTGTGTGTGTGTGTGTGTGTTACAAGCAGACGACCCAGCGGGAATTAGCCCCAGCGCTTACTTTTCTAATTGATAAATTAATCAATGTTTTTAGGCAGTTTTGTGTGGTTTGATGAATCTATCGCTGTTTCTCCGGCAAAATTGTGAGATGTCTGACGTCTTCATGAACTCTTTGCTGCTAAACCGGCAGAATTGTGTGGTGTTCATATACATATGTACACCAAATATGTGCAAAGTACAAAGAAAAGGGAGATCTTGACACTTTGTCTGCCTAACATGTATACCAAGTTTGGTTGGTCTAGCTTCAAAACTGTGGAAATGCAAATTTGTAATTTCGAATTGACTGAAAATTTGATTCTTATATATTTACAGATATTCAAAAACAGAATAGATACACGAAAGTTGAGTTAATTTCCGAACTTCGTGCTGTATTCCGGGCCATATAAAAGAAACTACGACCAGAGTACAAAGAACTAAGGCCAAGACAAAATGAACACTGATAATAATGAGAGTAATGATAAAAAATTAAACTGTACTTAGTTTAAAAAAATTTTAATTTTAATATTATTAGAAATGAACTGAAATTGAAACTGAAAAGAATGATAACTTAGTTGAAACAAAATATTTAGTAGTTAGGTTTTTAGAAATGACCTGAAATTAAAAAATGAATGTGTTACATGGCAGTTTATTTTCAAAAAGAATTTAACCACAGTGCAGCTTACTTTTTAGACAAAATAGACACAAATTTAAGTAATGAAATCAATGCATGCTAGGATTCGCGGTCATGCTCATACAAAAATAAGCTGAGTTCAAAGCAGCGCTTACACAGGCATGGAAGCGCTTCCCGCTTCCAAGTAAGCACATAACTCAGCGTTCGATTTCCCGCTGGGTAAGTGGCAAAACAAAATATGCTCGTTTTTCAATAATGCATTCAGTAAAAGGTCATCAAATGTGAAGATCAAAGTGCACATTTGCGACATGAGAACTTAATACTTCAAAAGGGTGGATAGCACATGCATATATTCTATATGTATATATAAATTCATACATAAATATGTATGAACATAGTACATATAAATATGTATACTATATACTGTACTTTACAATATATGCTTTGAGGCTGAAGATCGTTTCATTTGTCACGTAGACAGATCACATACAAGAAGTATTATTCCCTATTAGCTATCATTTATATATTTCTTATACAAAGGTAGATTTTTGGTTAGTCCTCAAATTGTTAATATTTAAAAGGCTAGTCTGATTCAGACATTGAATAGTTTGTTATAATATATAACAAAATCTTCGTCAGAACATTTTCCGTATATAGTATGCATTAGAGGTAGCAAAACATCTAAGTCAACATCGGTTATATCGATAGTTTTAAATAATTTTCATTATTGATGTTTTATTCGATTTATCGTTATTGAAATATCTAGCATTTTTCCGAAATTATGCTTTTCTTTGGCAAATATTTTGATTTCAGTTAGTTTTCCGGTTGATTTTATATGGGAATATGTAGTTCAAAAGCAAATACATTGAAATTATTTTATTTTAATAGATATTTTAAATAGAAATATGAATTTTGAAACATTAAAAATCATCTTGTAATATATTTTGAGTTTGTTTAACTGGCCAACTTACTCCGTACAGTTTATTAGATTTTCAAAATAATTGTTGGGGATCGAACTATCAAATCTACTATTATTGAAATATGTTTTATATGTTTACTGTAACATAAATAATTTTTCGATAGTACTATCGATATCGATGTTTTGCCATATCTATGGTAATATGTAGCACTTTATAAAAAGTTGGAATGTCCTCTAATCAGCATATATAGAGATCCTCAGCTCGCAGAAAATCATCTGTTCCAGAAGTTGGGCTATAGGCCTTGAAGCGTATACAATGGATCTTATAGAACGCAGTAAAACGCCTCCAATCTTATCAATGTAGAATAATTCCTAACATGAGATCCAAAAAGACAGGTAAATTTACAAAGACAATGAGTGATTTTTTCACTAAATATTGAGTAATCCTTATGATCATTTAAACTTATAACATAAACATAATATTAGCAATAATTAACGTACAAAAATTTGCTAATTTATCATATAATATAGTTAAATATAACATAACAGTGTGTTTTTAACAGATCTTAAGTCTATATATCGAACAATATAAATTCAAATTGTATAATACTTATAAACTAGCTGTCTTAAACGGACTTTGAATTCAAATTCCCTCAGCTATCAACATTGTGCGAACTATAAGTTTATGAAAATACTATATATAACATTTATAAATAAAAATATGTTATCATTTTTAGTGATCCATCAATATTTTTACTTAAGAACGATCAAAGGTTAAACAATTAAAAACTATCGATCTTCAATCTTACATTTAATACAGATTTATGGTTTCAAGGATACATTTCTAAAGTCATACATACATACTATTTGATCGCTTAATTTTTAAAAGATCCAAACAAACTTAATTAAAAAAAAACTTATTCAATGTTGAATACATTAATTTATTAGATGTTTTGTTTCATTCCAACTCAATGACTTTAAAATATGCTTGCAGAACGGGTTTGTTCAGTTAAAAACCTGTTTGAACTGGATTTACACTCTTTTTATTCTTACGCTGTAACCTTGAACCGAAGTACTTGTCGAATAAAGAAAACTCCAAAGCCCGAGCTCTTAATTTATAAGGAGGGAGTCAAGTAAAAAATCAAAAAATAAACGACAAAGAAAAAATATTTGACATCGTATATAATTGTACTATCTCTATGATCTATCATATCTTGAGGGTACTTATGTTACTTGTGCTCTGATGAACTGTTGAAAACAGGCAGTAGTTCTGTAATAAAAATGTTGAAAATTATGCACCACTTGAGATGAGACATGAGCTCTGTATAGGAATGTCGGGGAGTTAAGAAATACTAAGATAGGAATGTAAAATAAAGTTCACTGACTTTATGTTCAATCAATGTCAATAATAGTAATAATAGGATTTCTTATTTTTCAGTATTTGTGTGGAAAATTCGCAGAAATCTGTGATTGATTATATTGGACAATCCACACCTGTGCGTTGAAAATCGGTGGAAGCTGTTGAAGGGAACTTAAAGCTTATTTTCTGAAATCTTTGCGGATGTGGGTCATCGGCTTAGAAAATCCACATCCAAGGGCGAAAAATAGCTGTCAAATATAAATTTTTGTTGGCGGGCAACGCCGGGTTCTACGAGCTAGTGTGTATGAACGGATTCCCAAGTCAGAAAACTCGTACGAGCCAACTAAGATGAAGCATAAACCATAAAAAGACAACTTAATGGCAATTGTCGATGTGGATGTGGATGGCAAAGGCGATGGCGATGGCGATGACGATGGTTGATAGCGGTATATTGTGGATCGTTTCAACAACAGACGTGTGGGTTTTAGTTGTTGTAGCGAAGCCTGGATTGGGGTCCAGCATGGCATGGGTAAGATCGTTGACAATGCTGTTGTATTGCTGGCTTTGGTTTTGGTTTGGCTTTGGCTGGATTTGGTTTGGTTTGGTTTGGTTTGTTGGCTTTAACTCGTTGCCAAGAAGCAACGACCACAAACCAAAGAAGGAACAACAAAAAAAGCAACTTTTGCTTTGTTTGAATTGTTGTGTTCTCTATGGTAGTGTGTGTGTGTGTGTGTGTGTATGCGTTTGTCTCTTCAAAGTTTAATGCCCTCGTTTGGTAAGTGTATGTTGTGGCTGGCTCTCTGACGACGGCGCTGGGCTGGGCTATGGCTTTTGCAACAGCTCGAAAGCGGGCGGCATGAGAGCCCAATAACAACTCTAATGAAATTCCAACAAGAAATCAAAATGGGCGACTCAGCACAAAAGAGTGTGTGCGCGTGTGTGTTTGTGTGTGTCGAGTCACGTAGATTGTGTGCAGACGAAGAGTCGAATGAATACCTGTTGCCTAAAGCAGTTATTGTTGTTGTTGCTATGCAACAAGTATACAGCTGGCTGGCAGGTCAAGCGATAACCGATTGCCCGCTTGCTAGCGATAGCGATAGCGATAACCGATAAGCAGCCAGGGCGCCAGCAAAGGATGCGCTTGAGCTGAGCTAGTCAGGTGAGCGTTAGACAGAGAGAGAGAGAGAGAGAGACAGAGAAATAGGTAGAGCAAGCAAGTTGGCTCACACACACACACTAGCAGCTAGCAGCTAGCACCTAGCACTTACTCTCTCTCTCTCTCTCTCCCACTCGCTGTCCCAAAACGTTCGCTTGAAACGAACGGAAACGAAGTTAAAACAACGCTTCAGTACTAGCTTGGCATTTGCTGACGACGCTGACGGCTAACGACGACTACGACGACTACGACGACTACGACGACTTTGGGCCTCTCTGCGCTTCTGTGTGTGTGCGTGTATGTGTGACTGACTGACTGACTGCCCAGCCTAGTGCGTCAACACCCCACACCCCACAACCACACCGAAAAGCTTGAAAGCAACAACAAGAACAGAAATAAAAATGTCAACATCGCTGTCGTTGCCACTGCTGCTGACCGCGCTGCTTTGGTGCTGTTGCTGCCTTCGCTGCAGTTTAGCCATCGATTGTTACGTCTGCGATGCCAGCGATACAGAGAATCCTTTTCAGTGCGGAGAGTGGTTTGAGCGCTTCGATCAACCGGATATACAGCCACAGAACTGCTCTAATGTCCATGGCGCCACATTTTGTGTGAAGCATGTGGGTCGCTTTGAGGGCGGCATTGGAGCCAAGCGATTCTGCAGCTCCAAAGATTTGGGCAACTATTGTGACTATGTGCGAAACAAAGGCGATCGCATGGACTATCGCAGCTGCATTTACACATGCGACACGGATGGCTGCAATGGCTCCAATCAACTGACCAGCACTGGACGATGGGGTGTGGCGCTTGCACTGCTGCTGCTGCCACTGCTGACGATCTGGCAACGCTGCTGAATTCTGAACTCGTCCAAGAGAGAGCGAGAGAGTGAGCGACAGACGGATTGTGTTGAAGAGCGTAGCGGTCACATCACAAAAACAAACATAGCTTTGTAAACAAAGTACATAAACAAACTTTGGTTTTTTTCTCTTGTTTTTTCATCCCACGCAAAAACACGCACACAATTATAATTACTAAGTTTCTTCATTTTTTTTTGTTAGTTTAGCTTGTAGAAATGTAAGTTTAACAAAAGTAAAGTTTCTCAAACATTACAATAATAAAAAGGCGGCTTTTTAAATGGAATGGAATGAAACGGAACGGAATAGAATGAAACAAAGCTTGCGCGTGCTGGGCCTGTAACGCCCACAAGCTTTGTTGGCGCAGGGGGGGGGGAGAGAGAGTCGGGCAATTTAATAGCTTTGCGGCAATATTTTTGCTAATCGACAGATTGATATCTGTGGCGGCCACTGCAATACTTACTTAGCAACAACAACAATTGCAACTGTGACACACATTTCGACGACGACTGTTTTGAAAGTTGTCGTTGTCGTTGTGGTTGTTGCTGCTTTTGTTGTTTGTTGTTGCCCGTCTAACGCCTTGAGTTGACAGACGACCCTCAATCAGAAAAGCTTGTTGCAACCTGTGTGGTTGATAAAACCCGGCCCGGTCCAGTCTCGGGCTCCGGCTACGGCTCCGGCTCGGTCTCATCTCAGTAAATTGATATTGACATTTCATTAAGCGTGCATTTTGATGGCAAACCATTTAATCCAGCTCAATTCTTGGCTGATCTGCGGTTGATTGAGGTCGTTGTTGCTTCTGTTTAAAGAACCTATGCTATGTACAATTTAAGGTTAGAATCGCCGCCCACGTTGTCCCAATTCCAAATTCTCAGTCTCAATTCCATTTACAGTTTTTTTTTTTTTGTAGATCATTGCGTAATTGTCTAAATTGAAACCGCCTTGGGGCGCTATCACTGTCATGCGGTGCTAATTTGAGTCTCTCTGCCTGGGCGGACAACGCCACCCAAAAAATCATCAAACAAGAAAGAATTTAATCGTTCATGTTGCCGAACATTAAATACACTTGCAGTTATATCAATATAATATCCGCTCGCTCCTATGACAGATACTGTACATCTGTTACGAATTTTGATTGTTTTCAAAACTTGCGGAAATGGAATTGATTGCTGTTGTTAATTACTAATTACATATTTCATAAATTTGAAACATGCGTAGAAATAAGTCACACAAAAAACCTCAGAAATAGTTACTGCAAAGGTACTCTGGAATATTTTGTTTACTACAAGTTTACTGAAAGACACCTCAGCGACGAAATTATCAAAAACGCGGGTTAACATCATTAAAATAACGATCTAAATATAGTATAGGGATAAACATAAAAAATCAATTCTCGAGCGACAAATTTATAATGCAATTCGTTTTTTGGGAACCCGTAAAATAGGGTAAATCCATTGTTGGATTCGATAAAGCCTCTGCTTTGTGACTTTAGTATAATACCCTACTGCAAGGGTATAAACATCTATAAAGATCCCACAGAGACACAGATCAAGTGCTGAATTGGTACTATTAATAGTCGAAATTTCAGCTTCTAATCGACACTTGTTTCTTCTTATCAGCACACTCTTGACTAATCTATGTGAATAAAAATATGGGTACGTCCTCCTCTCACAACGTTACCACAGTTCTTTCAATTGACTTTTATGACATTGTCTCATCAGAGAAACAGCAGGAAAAAACCTCATGTTTTATGGGTCTCTGAGCAATGGCCTCTTGATAGCTTTGAGATCGCATTAAGTGCTCTGGAATGTGTTGAGAAGAAGCTTTGAAAAGTAACTCAAAAAATGAGAAAAAATTATTATTAAATTACTAATAGTTGTACAAAGTTTTTTTCATAAAAAAATAAAAATAAATAAAACTGAGTATAATCAGAATCAATCAGTATTAGTTACTTGCTATAGAAATGATCAGATGAATTTGTAGTTTAACTTGTTGCTCTTTAGTTTTTCAACATTTTTTTTTTTAAGCTTGGACGTTTTATAGATAGTTTTTTCTTTTAATTAAGTTTCTAGAACTGCGTTGTTTCGTTCAGAATAATACGGCTCATCAAAATTAACGAGCTATATATTCAGTTGGTAATGATTGATACCGCAGTAAAATACAAATATATATTTTGTTATAAATTATAATACCAAAATCTCTAGAAAAACCCGTAAAAACATAGGTGTTACAGAAGTTCGATTCTTTTTGAGCAATTGATATTCATTTCTTTGGAATCAGCTTGGAACGCAGCTCAACTGAGCAATCTATAAATTTGAAAGTAATCGATTAAACGAAAGGATATATAAAGCACATCCACGGTTGCCACATTTGGTACAAAACTAGTACATGATTTAGTCGTTGTTACATTGGGACTATTTTTAACAAAATGGTACATTTTCTCAATTAATTTTTTTTGGTAATAAAAATTGTGAAAAGTAAAAAGTTTTTTTTTAATTGTTCAATATTAAACTGAAAAAATTTCGCGATTAAAACTGAACCTAATCGAAACTATGAAAAATACTACTCCAATATCGAGATTATTTTCGATTTTCTTTAAACCGAATTTCGTTAATTCCCATTTTAACTGTATAAAATGTAATAGTAAAAACTGAGTATTGAAAATGTTGCTACATTTTTTATTGAAAATGATAAAGTTTTGTGGTACACATTTTTTTCTGTGTATGGCAACCGTGAGTACATCAATATAAATATGTGAAGGAACATTTCATTTATTAGGGATAAATATATTTCGATCAAAAACTTATCAATTTTAATTTTTAGTATGTTTACAATATTTGGTTAAAATTGAACTAGCTGGAACTTTTGTTATACTTCGTATAGTTTGATTTTTTCAAAAATTGTTTTTTCAACAGTTTTGAACCAAGAGCAAACAAACTTGGTAAATATGTACTTATGTATGGTATATTGATATATACCATAGGCAGACAAAGAGTCTATTTCTCCCCAAAACTTTTCAGCAAGGGTATATACATATGTATGTATGTCTGTACTATCTTCGGTATGATGAAGATTGCTGCTCTTTCTTCTTCTAATACATCTACAATATTGAAGTGTATAGATTTAGAGGGTATCTTGCAGTCTACCCAGCCAGTATTTGCTTTTTGTGTATTCTAGCGCGATTTTTTATTGAAAAGTCTAAGGTGAGAGGTCATTAACATTTGTTGATACGTCCAGACATGACGAGCTATGATGTGTTGAGAAAAGCTGAAACGAGGAGACGTGAGTTAGGAGCTGCGAGATGAAAGATCGTAAACATACGGATGTGTGTTTATATATATATATATTGTTAGAAGGGGAGCACACAGCAGCTGCTCAAGGTCATTGCCAAGTGTCTCAGAAGAATACCAATATCACAAAGAGAAATAGGGAGTAAAATGCAGACATGGCAAAACCAAATAAACATAAATAGAAGCACCAACAGAGACACAGGCGGCAGACAGAGCAATGGAAAAATCTCGAAAACTCGCATAAAACACAACAAAAACAAAAACAGAACCCTAAAATTTCCGGGCAATAAAAACGACATTAGAACGTGCCACATGTTGTACACACATACACACTTACACGCGCAGATACATTTTGAGTTTTATAAACAACCCCTCCAGAATAGCAGTACCCAACCCTGTGTGACCATGATTTTGATATCCGAATGCATTCGCTTCCTGGAAACCTCTGCTACGCTCACAATATTTTCATGAGGGTAAATTTCGGTTTCTGTGTTTTGTTTTTGTTCCGGATGAGAATTGCGGGTGAATATATTGCGTCGTTTGCTTTGTTTGTTAATACACAGGGCTGCTGCGACGTCATTTCAAATATATTCAAGGGTTGCTGCCCATTCCGCTTGATCCTGGCCAGAGTGCGCACCAGAGACACTGAGAGACTGAGAGCGCGAAAGCGAGAGAGCAGCTTCTTTGTCTGCGTGCTGTACTGAAATTTTGAGTGAGTTTTCTATTTTTTCTCAATTGAACTGACCTACGCGTTGGTATCAAATTGTGGATGACATTTCGGAAACAACGACCAGGACTTTGTTTGCTTGTTGCCGGAACAAAGACCCAATGGGGCAACAACGCGGAAACACGCACAAATCTCATGCTATACGATACATGCTAAGTCTTCTTCTTTTGGCTTGGTTGGTCTGCTTTGACGTCATTACGTTTTCAATTTGGACAAAGATCCTTCAAAGGAAAAATTAATAATAAATAAATAGTAACAAATAGTAAATAGAAAAAATTTGTACCAAAAAATATACCATTTTCGATCAAAAGTAGCAAAATTTTCGATGCTAAGTTTTGAACACTAATAAATATTATGCAGTTAAAGTTTCCTATAATAAAATGAACTAGGAATGAACAAAGTTCAGAATATGAAAAAATTCACATTAATTTCATCGACAAATATTGAAAAAGGAAATCGCTATGCAATTGTTAAATAAAATATATTAACTTTTTTCAATATCTAAATCTGAGAATAGTCTAATCTTGCATTTTCACAACTATTATTATAGTTTCGATTAAGTTATGTGTTCATTTCAAAATACATTCAGTTTTATATTTGAAAAATCACCTTATCATTTTGTAAAGTAAAGTCCCGATGTCCCAACGACTAAATAATGTACCAGTTTTGGTACATTTGAACCAAATACGAGGATAACTTTTAAGCAAATAATTAAATCAGCTTATAATACTTATGGCAAAGTTTTAGCAGCGGTCTTAAGCCATTGAGTCTCATATTCTGTATACACAAAAAAACCGATGGGTAAATACGTATATCAGAAATTGTCGTTTAGAAATGCGCCAAACGCCAAAAATAGTAATATTTACTGATGTAAGTAGCTATGCTTTCTGTGTGCACTGCAAAGTTACTTAAAACTGGTAAAATTACAGATTTTCTGACAGTAACATTAGTAAAATTTTGTTGACTCCCAGTTCCCATTAAAAATGGCAAAAAGGGAGTTATAAAGTACTTCAAATGTATGTAACAGGCAGAAGCAGGCATTTCCTTATATATAAACTTCATATATTCTTGATCAACATCAACAGCCGAGTCGATATAGCCATGCCCGTCTGTCTGTCTATCCGTTAGAACGCGTCGATCTCAGAGACTATGAGAGCTAGAGACACCAAACTTGGCATGCAGGTTCCTGTATACCATACGCAGATCAAGTTTATTTCAAATTTCGGATGCACCCCCCCGCACCCACTCAAATCACACAATTACAGATTTTACTTATTGAAAACTTGGAAATTAGACCAATATTTCATTTCCAAAAGTGAATCAAATTCAAATTCCAAATCATCAGCTGAATAGAAATTCGAATCAGACACCAAACAACGTTTCCGTTATAGTTGAAACACAAACGGATGTGTAAATAGGAAGTAGGAAGAGCTTTTAATACATTGGATGTTTTGCATACTACAACTTTGAGAGGAATTCAACACAAAGCACGTGTCCAAAATGAGGTCAAGCATTTATATTGAAAGTGCAAATAAATTGTAATAAATGTGGCATGAAATGCAAATTAGATACACAAACGAACCGATTTGAAAATGCAGTTCCTGCTGCAAGTCGCAGTCGCAGCAGCCCCAAAAACATTTTCTAATCCACACAAATTAAATGCAATTGAAATAAATTTGCATGCCAAGAAATTGGCAAACTTTTATGCCGAGCATTCAACAAGTGTGTTCCAATTGCATAAATTTATTGGCAACGAATTCAGACAACGGCAAAAGACACACAGGTCTACAGAGCAGGTCCACAGTTATGTCCGAGGCAACCCCATTTTCAGTACCCATACCATCTTTATTCCCAGGCCCAGACTTAGTCTCAGTCTCAGTCCAAGTCTCAATACCCATCTCCATCTCGATGCTCTGTTCGCTTTTGTTGTCACAGTTCAAAGTGTTAATTGTCGCATAAATTTTGATAATTGAGGCAAATTGTAGCCATATTATGCCCCCAAGGATTGCCATATGTGTTAGACCTGTACTTAAGAGCAATTATACCGATAGGGTTTTTTAAATGATACATTCGATAAGAAAATTAAATTACTTTTTTTTAGTTATGCAAAAATAAAACTATAGATTGTAGTTTTTGCTCATTATTTTATATTCAATTTGCACACTTCAAATGGAATGCTCGCGAAATAATAAGCTATGTATAAAAACACGAAATGGAATACTAGCGAAATTTGTTCCTGGACCTTAACATTTGATTGTTTTCACTGCGGCTGGAATGGCAAGCGAAATGTTAACTTTACAGCTGTTAGTTTAGCCAAAATGTTATGCGTCTGTTAGTGTTAAAACCATGGAATAATGATTTGCACATTATTTCGCTTGCACATACTGAGGAATCCGTGTAAAACGAGCTAAGAATCAAGAAGAAGAGAGATTTTAAATGAGCGGGTAAATAAAAAAAATAATAATAATGAGCTACTTTTAAGAAGGAAATTACACTAATATATCTGAGATTAAGTTTAAAGTGAGTTGTGGGAGTTGATTGACAAGCTACAATACAAAAATAACATTAATTGTTATTTTATTTATGCATATAAATAAAATTATTTAATACATTTTATAACATATATATTATATCCACGTTTTAATAAATAGAATAACACACCGAAAATCCATACGTAAGTTTAATAAAGTGATTTATTTGTTTTTGTTTGTGTTTTGAATTATTTTTATACTTTTTTTTAATTTTTTTGACAAAAAAGAAAAAAGAGTATATTGGGTTTGAGAAATGTCCGTCTTTTTCCACAGTTTTGAAGCTAGAGCAACCAAACTTGGTATACATGTTGGTATATACCATAAGGGCTACTTATCACATCCTTGATTGATCTGACTAAAAAAATTTGGCCACGCCCACCCCCGCCCCCACAAATAAGCAAAGTCTGTATCTCCCCCACCCCTTTGGGTAGAGTCCCCAAATTTTGCAGGTTGAATTCTATTGTCCTATTAAATAGATTGTATAAAAATAATTTTGCCACGCCCACCCCCGCCCTTGAAATCGAGCAATGTTTATTTCTCCCAAACCTGTACAACGGGCCCAACCAAACTTGGTTGATGGCAAAACTTGAAAGATTTGAGCAAAAATACAATTGCCACGCCCACTTCTGACTCTGCAAAGAGGCTAAAAAAGAAATGAAGGAGACGTCTCAGAAAAAAAAGAGTTGTATATTCGTGATCAGCATCAACAGCCGAGTCAAGTCCGTCTGTCTGTCTGTCCGTCTGTTATGCGAACTAGTTCCTAAGTTTAAGGGCTATCGTAATGAAACTTGGCACAGATCTTTATTCTTTCTGCAAGTCATACATATGTCAGAATCGGCCAGATCGGACCACTAAAACATATAGCTGCCATATGAACGATCGGTTGAAAAATCAGTATTTGTATGAAAAACTTTTTTGCTTCCAAGATAACTCAACCAAACTCACTTAACCTAAGTTCAAAGATACTTTACCCATCATGACAAAATTTCATTGAAATCGGACTACTATATCTTATAGCTGCCATAGGAACGATCGGAAGAAAAATTAGTTTTTGTATGAAAAACTTTTGTGTTTTTCAAAATATCTCGGCCAAACTCATTATATCTAAATTAAAGCATGTTCTTCACATGTTGACCGAATTTGATCAAAATCGGATCACTATATCTTATAGCTGCCATAAGAACAATTAGTTGAAAAATCAGTTTTTTATCAAAAACTAGAAAAACGTTCTGTTATGAAGGCTGAAGTGTCATCTACCTCATCAAAGTTGTCACACTTTTTACCATTTTTCATAACTTTTATTGTTTTTTACTTTGATCTGAGAACTACTTTGGATTAACACCGAGAGCCCAAAAATCACAACTCAATATAAGCTAGAAGAACCTGCCATACCAGAAAGCATGTTTTTTTTAGATGACGATCTCGAAAATGTTAACGGTCATTCACCAGGTGAGCGAGACCTGGAACAAAACAATACAAAAAGAAAAGAAAACAATGCGCGCTCTACACAATTATTTATTGTATTTCGTATATTTTGTATTTTTTATTCTTTGCTTCAATTTTTTTTATCGCTTTTTGTATTTAAAAAGCGCCGTTTTTTGGCTGGTATTTGTATTGTGCTTTGTCAGAACTTCATATAAACGAAGTTTCAGAAAAAAAAAAAACGAAATGAGAAACACTTAATATGCAAATGACAAAAGAAACAAGAACAGTATTATATTTCGCCAATTTGACAAATTTAGTTGATTTCAATTCAACAAGAAACCTGATTAGTCTTCTGTTCTTTTGTATGTATAAGAATGGTTTATAGAGTATGTTTATAAATTAAAAATTCAGCTGGTGGGCATTCGCAATCCTCTTAACTTTGTCGTATAAAATGTTATATACATGCATAGGTATATATTCTAGGTCAGCATCAACCGAGTTGATCTATCCGCCCCCTACATAATTATTTCTATATATTTTGCACACACATAATTGTTTCAAAACTTTAAAATGTTCCAATTACACCGTTCAACAGCAAAATGCGGCAAGATAAGCCACTATAATTTTCGTATGTTAAGTCGCTGAATTAGAAAACATTTCCAAAAAAGTTGTATGATTCCGTTTTCATGCTAAACGATTCGATTTTTCACCTGTTTGAACAGAGAATTGTTCATGCCATCGAAACCAGATTTTGGATTGTTAAGAAGCTTCCTTATTGAATACGTTATTATAGTATTATAAGTTTAGGAACTATTTAAGTTTGAACTAAAAATGTTGCTCGAAAATTTCACGTTTTTAAAAAAAGACAGATTTCAAGCGTGATTTTCTATTAAAACCAAAACATATGATAATTTATTTCTTTCTTTAGTGCAATAGTTCAATTAATTTCAAACAAAACAAGTGGTGTTTCATTTTTATTTTTATACTCTTTTTTTAATTTTTTTTGAAAAGAAAAGAAAAAAGAGTATATTGGGTTTGTGAAATGTCCGTCCGTCTGTCTGTCCGTCTGTATGAACGCAGGTTTTTTCCACACTTTTGAAGCTAGAGCAACCAAACTTGGTATACATGTTGGTATATACCATAGGCAGACAAAGTGTCAAGATTCTAGTTGGAAAAAAAACTTTGAAAATTTTTAATTTTTCATGCTGACTAAATCTAGTCGACTATCAAAAGAATATATAATGTTATAAGCACAGATTGCTGGAAAACACATGGCAACATTGATTTATTGTTCTTTACCCAATTTACATTATTTCGATCCGCTTTTAAGTATAACATTTAAATCGAAAGTATAGTTGAATTATGTTTTTAAGACATACTATGCCATCTCTATATATAATTGATTTTAGCTAAGATCTTTGCAGTTGTCAAGGGTATTCAATCTTTGGTCAAGCCCAAAGCGACAACTTTTTGATATTTCGAAATATAGTTTTTTTTTTGCATTTAACTCAACTACTTGTACTTACTTAAAACGACAGAAAACACATGTCTACTGTCAGGCCCCAAGGAGGGGCGGAAGTGGGGTGCGGGTACGTTTGGTCAGCCTCCTCAAACAACTTGTTGGCATTGACCGCAAAACGACACACACGCAAGTTGGCAACAAAAAATTCTTAATAATAAATTGGCAAATACCTAAAAAGAGTTATAAAACGAAAAGATTTTCCAGCTGGCATTTTCGAAATGTGTCTGTCAGCCAATAAAATATAAACTAAATACGAAAACGAGTATGTCAAATGCTACAAAACCACTTCACTTCATTCGAATATGGCCTGCCAAGCAGGTGTCATAACTAACTGGCAATTACATGTCTACTTATAAGGCTACCATATACATATATTTTATGGATGTTTATTTGGTTGATTTCTACAAATTTCAAGTGCTCGAAATGCCAAATGTTTAAGCTACAAATTGGACAACAACAATTCCAAATAAGTATGAGTATGAAATTGCAAAACGACATTAATCATTGTGAAATATCTCAGGATCTTTAAAGATAAGTTTTAGAAAAATGTGTACAAATCTGAGCTAAGTCTTGTACTTTTATATAATGCTTTACTTACCAATGGACTATATTATATATATATCTGGTTAATCATAATATTATCTGATGATAACTTAGGAAATCTGGATAGTGTAAATGTTTTCTTTTTCGACTTTTCCTGAGTTCCATCTGCGATCCGCATGAACTCAATTCGTTCCACAGTTTTGAAGATAGAGCAACCAAACTTGATAAATATATTAGCATACACCATTGACAGACAAAGTCTTTAGATAATGTTACACCCCAAAGAAAAATATGAATATATTTAAAATAGAGCATCTGGAAAATTTCTTGATAAATTCTAAGTTTTCTTTTCTCGATTAAGGTAAATAAAACTTATTTAAAATTATGAAAGAAATTAGAAGTTTGTGGTTTATAGCCATTTCATTGTTAATATTATAAAACTAAAATATATCTTAAATGAAGATGGCTGTTTCTGTTTCTTCTGCCCTTGTTCTTCGACTAAATGAAGCCTTAGATTTGAGTAGTTTAGATATATGACCTAACGCAATACTATATCTTGGATCTCTGATTGAATACCACAGCTCTTGGCCACATTTGGCACGCCTGCGGCTGAGACTGCCCGTGTCACTTGAAAGTGGGTCAAACCACAGTCAAGACAATCAGTCAAATCCAAGCTAAATGTTCGATAGACATAAAAAACAAGTAAGAAAGCTCTAGTCGAGTGTGCCCGACTACGAGACTCCCTGCTCCCAACTTGCACTTCAAGCAGTTCAGCGGCAACGCAAGCAATTGCCTGTAAATCCAGTGCCTCTAAAACTGTTGCTTCTGCCTGCTGAAACAGGGGGAAATAGATTCTTCAATAAATTTGGTGTTTGTTATCCGATCGTAATGAAATTTACGCAGCTGATCAACATTGATAAAACTTATATGTTCAAGAATCAGAGCTGTATCTTTAAAATTGTGGCTGCAGGAGCTTTTTTCTATTTGCGTCGGTACATTTGGTGTATCCGAAATTTGAAATAAACTAGATATGCGTATGGTATACAGGAGACTGCATGCCAAGTTTTGTGTCTCTATCTCTTATAGTCTCTGAGCTCTGTGTGTTCATACGGACAGACAGACGAACATGACTAGTTCGACTCGGCTCTTGATGCTGATCAAGAATACATATATTTATATATTTTATATAGTCGGAAATGCCTCCTTCTGCCTGTTACATGCTTTGCAGTACGTTATAACTCCCTTTTTCCCATTTTTAAAGGGAACAGGAAAAAGGGGGGGCAACAGGCACAGTTTTTGAAAGGGGGCTCCACACCCACATAGTACAGCTTCGACTTTGTAGGTGGCAATGTGGCTTTGGACTTGGCTTAGCCGGTTTTACGCTTGTCTCACAATTTCTAAACTGGCCCGCGGCCATTTGCTACGGGTTTTTGGTATTTTGAATATTGAGTTGTTTTTGAAACCAGTTCCAGACGAAAGCTACAAAACAACAAAGCCCAACTTAACAATAAATATATTTTATAAAACAGTTACAAAAAAAACAAGAGAATGAAAGAATTAAGTATATTTAAAAACAAGAAATAAATGTTATCTTCGGCGAGCCGAAAATATATACCCTTGCAGAAGAAAACTTATTTTACACCCGATCGTTCCTATGGCAGCTACATGGTATAGTGGTCCGATCTGGCCGATTCTGACTTATGTACTGCTTGCAGAAAGAATAAGCATCTGTGCCAAGTTTTATCGCGATAGCTCTAAAGCTAAGGGACTAGTTCGCATATAAACAGACAGACAGACGGACATAACTCGGCTGTTGATGCTGATCCCGAATATAAAATATTTTTTTTCTGAGACGTCTCTTTCAATACGTTACACATTTCGTTACAAAATTATAATACCCTCTTCAAGGGTATAAAAATAAGAATAATTAATTACTTAGATTTAATTAAGGTACATAAATAACGGGCATCAAACGAGTAACGTAGCACCGTCTGACTGTGTTGTATCGGTACCACCTGCTCCACGATGATGCAACAATGGTGCATCAACCGTATCGAGCGAACTAATATTTGGATATCTAACGGCTCCAGAACTACCGCTAGCTGCCTCACGTGCTCGTGCTCGATGATCATTGATATCGTTGTCGTGGATGGGATCGTTGGGAAACTCACTGGCCAGGTGGTAGGTGACCTTTTGGAAGAGGAACTCCGATAAATTGGTGCGCAAAAAGAACAGGAACATCCAATTGGAGAAGTTGCACTTCCCAATAACGGATTTCAAGTCCGATTCATCTAGTTTGCCTGGCTTGGCCCAGTACAGCGACCATTTGGTAAAGAATACACTAAAGGTAGAGAATAGTTTGTTAGAACCAACAGATAGAGACGTTCCTTAAGAAGACTAGAAGAATGCATTAAATTGAAATGGTATACATTTAGATCGACAAGTGAGAATACTCAAAACAAATGTAAAGAAAGAAGCTCTAGATGATCTTAAAGAAGACGGGTGTGAAGTATTTACATAATAATGGATTAAAAGGTTTTTCCTACTTACTTTTGGTAGAATACCAGCGTAAGTAAGCGCCAAAGAAGACCCAAAACGGTGACAATAAGTAGAAAAGAATACCAGAACCAGAGTATCGTGTAAATTTTCTCATTCATCACATTCAAAGCCATCACACATAGCGTATCGTGCTCCTGCAGCGAACCAGCTGCACCATATTTATAGAATGTACACTTGGTCACCTTCGGAAAGACGACGTCAAGTGCATCCATTTTGTCGACCCAACGCTCTTGGAGTACTCTAATGCCCAGTGTGTAAAACTGGCGACCTAAGAAGCGATGCGTCCAGTAAATTTGAAAGAAGAGATTTGCCAAATTCAGAAGCTCAGCAAAGACCAGGTGAGCACCCCAGGATTGATTCAAACGCATACGATCGATCATGGTACGCCTGATATTAATGACACGCTCCTCCGCCTCTGCCATAGAGGGTATATTTAACTTTCCAATGCGCATACTATCATTCTTTAGATACTTGGTCAGTCCGACCATGCGTAGACCATAGACTAAAGCCTTAATCCGACCACCCTCCCATTTCTTCCATAACACATGTGGTATATAGAAGCATAGAGCCTGACCGAATAGCACAAAGGGTACCCACTGATAGTAGGCGTGTCGCTTAATCGAATCCTCATTGCGATTATAGGGTCCAATGCCCGGTTGAAAGATGCTGCCAGAATCAAGTGCCGTATTGTTCATATGACGCACCTGTGTTGAACAAACAAGACAGTAGATAATGTTAGTATTTGTTCTATTAAAACACCCTGTAAAGTGAGTAGTGCTCTACCCGGTAGCTTGAAGTTTAATTAATACACACTATAAATTGGGTAGCTCTTTATCCTGTTAAAAGCTTTTTATAAGAATATAAAACTACATATATTAGTTGAGAAGATTATAGATATTGATGAATACAATTACAGCAAACAAATGAAGTGATAAGGACGGTATAAGCACCCTATTAAATGCGTTGCAGAAGATGGTAGTTCGATGAATAATAGAATAAGCTCAACAGTAGTAGGTTAGTTTATGATCAAATTATTCGGAATTTAGATACACTTAGCTAAATTTTAAAACTTTGGATCTTTAATAAATGTACACTTCATAGGGTGTTGAAGAACTACCTTTTCACTTTGAGGACACCAACACCTGCTTTAAAGATAAGCAAATTCTACAATTGCTGCAATTGAATCTTATGTAGATCAAACATTAAACACTTACCACTGTAAACGTGGGCGTAAAGAAACAGAATGTGTTTATCACTGGTGCAACCGTATGATCCGATATACACTGTATATGCTCGCCAATATATTGACGTGAGGTTATCAACAGGGTTGCCACCAACAATAACACAAAGGTCCATCGATAGTGTAGTTTAAAAACAATATTGTCAATGATCACACGAGTTAAATCAAACTTGAGATATTGCTTAACCGAACTAAATGTGCCCAACATGGTGTCAACTTTCCTATAGCTGAAAGCTAAGCCACTTGATATCGCAAATTAATGTGCAGTTCCGTTGTATGTTAGTTCTTTTCAGATTTGTACACGACTGAACTCCACATAACGTTGCTGTTGTCCGTGCACTACAAGGCTACACTACACTCTCGGGAGCATTTGGCGATTCCAAAGTTTGAGAGAGAGACCAAAACGTTATCATAACTTAATTCCGCCTTCTTCATTGGAGAACGAACCACTCGGGAGCACCAAAAAAAAAACCTACGATAAGATAATATATAAAATCAACAAAGAGTTAAGCACTTGAATTGAGTTTAATGCATTGTGTTCTTTATCGGTTTTTTTGAGTTGAGTAAAGCCAGAGCACTACCATTGCGATTTCGCAATACAATCAAATACCAGAGCGCTAGAGTGTTCTTTTGGGGGGCAAAACTCTCAAGCGCTCTACTTGTAGAATCAGCTTGGTAGTAGTGTTTCCCTGGACATGTCAGAAAGCCATAGCAATACTTAAATTTATCATGGCTCTTTTAATCGACGGTAGACTGTTTAAAAATACGGTAGCCTGTTTTGACCTACTTTGAAAATATTTGATGCTAACTTTTTAGTTAAGTAGAACTGGGAAGAAAAGTCAGATCAATGGTTTATTTCGGGAGAAATCCATTCAATGATGGTTCAACTGACTTCAATAGAGAACCTTTTTTGTTGATCAAATCAGGGTCAGGATCACATGACCAATTCTATTACGTTAAACTTTTGATAGTTGAACTGACTTCATCAGAAAACTTAGCTATATAGAAGTGATCTAACATCTAAACTGCTTAACAATCAGCTCGAATCAAGAATGTATTTGCAGATTAGAAAGTAAAAGAGCTTTTAATATATATTAGGTTTGGGAAAAATAAGTCCAGTTTTTGTACTCTATATTCTCTATGTAAAATTAATTTATAACGGCTTGGGTATGCCGATTTATTTCAAATATGTACCGTTTTGTTCAATGAATTTTTGCCATTTTGAAGATCATTTTAAAATTTCTCTTCCAAAGAAACTCTGATCCTTGCTGTTAAAAAACTGGAACAATCCAGTTTCACAGTCCTCAACAGAATTCATTTTTTTGACGATAAGAACATTTTGTAAGGACAAAAAAAGTTGATATTCTCTAGGTGCTAGATCCGGACTATACGGTAGATGCATTAAAACTTCCCATCCAAGCTCCCTAAGTTTGGTGCGCCTCATTAGTGATGTGTGTGGTCTAGCGTTGTCCTGATTTAACACATTACCTTTCCTATTGGCCAATTCTGGTCGCTTCTGGTCAATTACATTCTTTAAATGATCTAATTGTTGACAATAAAGGTCCGAGTTGAGTGTTTGCTCATAAGGAAGCAGCTCATGGTTAATGGTTCCCTTCCAATCCCACCAAACGCAAAGCATAGTCATCCTGGCAGTCAGTCCTGGCTTGGATACCGTTTGAGCTGCTTCACCACGCTTTGACCATGATCGTTTTCTCACAACATTGTCGTATGTGACCCTTTTTTTATCACCAGTCACCATCCGTTTAAGAAATGTGTCGATTTCATTACGATTGGCCAAGGATTCGCAGATGGAAATTCGATCCATTATGTTCTTTCTAGACAATTCGTGAGGCAACCATACATCTAGCTTCTTTTTAAATCCAGCCTTTTGTAAATGGCTTAGAACTGTTTTGTGGTCAATGCAAAGAACTTGGGCGATGCTACGGCTGCTGACATGCCGGTCTGATTCAGTAATCTCCACGATCTTATCAGAATTTTCAACGAATGTCCTACCGGCACGAGGTGCATCTTTAACGTCGAAATTTCTAGAACGGAACTTTCATAAACAACGTTCACAATTTCAGTCGCCTTGCTACCATTTTCGCCTTTATCATACAGAAATTTTAAAATATAGCGAATTTTTACTTTGTTTTTCTCCATGTTTAACGAATTTTATCTCTCAATGGAATCGACCTATTAAAAAATGAACTAAAATGTGTTTAAAAGGGAATCCCAGCTTTCTAAAAAGCCCAAGTGCAAATAAGTGTGACCAATAGTTTACAAACCAAAACCTACCAAAAGTTGACACAAAAATATAATGTATTACTTTTTCCCCATTGGAAGTTCTAATTTATAGATAAAGGATATATTTCCAGACTACATGTCGAGGACAGCTCTGTTCATAAAAAAAAACAGTCAGCTTGATAAAACAGAGAAAGATGGATTGACTAGAGACCTTCCTATATAAGAAAGAACTGAACTGGTTAATAGATGTTGAAGTTGTTGAAGAATGATCGCTGATCGAATCACTAGTAACTAAACTTCAGTTGTAATAAAACCTATTCGGTTTGTTAGAATCGAGAGAAGGTCCGCTAGAGACATTTTTGACGCAACCCTAGATAAGTAAGACAGTTCTGACCCGCTTATAAGTCTTTTATCAGTAATTATCACTGCTGATGCACTCTGGATAACCGATACAAATATTGATAGAGAGATCTCGGCCGAATTTAGGATCGATAATTGGACTTCTTGTCTACGTCAGCTGTGTTTATTGTTCACATTGAAAGTGTTTTGTGATTAATGATTAGTAACTAGTGACAAAAAGACAAAGACTAAATACTAAAGACTATCGCTAGTTGTTGTTTTGCGTCATGACTGATTCATGTTAGGCACCTGTACTACGAACCTATGCTATCTGGCATGTTCAGCAGAACTAATTAGCACGTTGAAAATACGAATGACAATATCAAAATTCATATACATAGTCACTGTGAGGCATTTGTCTTCGCTGGAATCCTTATCAAGTCACATAGTTGAGTTCAGTATTATGCGACATTTACAACTGAACTGCGTCAATTTTATACGAGACTTTAAATAATCGTGATAAGTCAATATTTGGCTGTGATGCCAGATAGAAGAATGATTTGAATCTAGCTCTACAAGTAACTAGTTGAGTGAAGCTATTGTCTGTTTGACGAAGATTTAATACGCTTCCAGAGGTTGCTGTTCAAATAATTTTCTATAACTACAATATACCTATACAAAACATTGTTTCTAAGGCAGTGAAATTTATTTAATTTTGATTAAACTGAGCCTATGAATCACAAAATAACTAGGTTTGCTTGAGATATCTTAAAAAAAAAGTAATCAAACAACTTTTTCAAAAAATTACAAATCATTGTTTGAATTATTCCCTTGGCGGCTATAAGCTATACTGGTCTGATTTTGATAGGCATTAACACTTCTCAAAAAAAGCAACACAAAAAAAACATAAAATTCTCGAGTTTTCTTGGAACATCTTAAAAAGCTCTGACAGCTATAGGGGGTTTTACTTTTATATAATTCAGAAATATTTTTGTAAAAAACATAATGAAACTTTGAATAGGACCCATGTCGAAAAACGAAAAAGCGAATATTTCGGCCGATCGAATTTGACAGATATAATATGATAAAGTGTTTCGATCCACCAGGTTCTTGTCTCAATACATACATGTCGCTTTCTATAATTGCATTATCTCTGACTAGATCACTCAACTTTATACCAATCTTTAGTTTCATCTGTGTCTGAAATCTGAATTTGTACTACCACAAACTTAATCTATAAATCTTTCAATCCACTATTTCAGATGTTAATCTAAATATATATATATATATAAATATCTGTATCTACACTGACTATCTCTATCTACAAACTAATCTGTATCTGTATCTCACGAGTGTGTCTTTTGCATGTCGCTTATCTAAGTCGGTATTTTTATATTATACGTATTACCAAAGAGCTTAGAATGGCAAAAGGAAGAGGTAAAATAAGTCTGTCGGATAAGATTGGTCGTGTCCATAGCTATAGATATGAAAGCCCGTTGGCTGCTTTTTTTTTTATACCCTTGCAGAGGCTATTATAATTATGTCACGAAATGTGTAACGCATTGAAGAAGACGTCTCAGAAAAAAAAGGAGTTGTATATTCGTGATCAGCATCAACAGCCGAGTCATGTCCGTCTGTCTGTCTGTCCGTCTGTTATGCGAACTAGTTCCTAAGTTTAAGGGCTATCGTGATGAAACTTGGCACATATGCTTATTCTTTCTGCAAGCAGTACATAAGTCAGAATCGGCCAGATCGGACCACTATAACATATAGCTGCCATAGGAACGATCGGTTGAAAAATAAGTTTTTGTATGAAAAACTTTTTTGTTTTTCAAAATAACTGAACCAAACTCACTATGTCTAAGTTTTAGTACTTTTCACACATGTTGACAAAATTTCATCAAAATCGGATGACTATATCTTATAGCTGCCATAGGAACGATCCGTTGAAAAATAAGTTTTCTTATGCAAATCTTTTCGGCAAGGGTATGTATCTTCGGCACGTCGAAGATAACATTGCTTTCTTGTTTGTTTTTTTTTTTTTGAGTTAGTAATTTGTACATTTTTAGTTGGCTGACTGGTTGTCCCCGAAATGCGCCACAGATAAGACCTTATTTAGCTCGATTTCATTTGGTTTCCAGTTTCTGATTTCTCTGTGTTGCACAATCGTCAGGTACAATGTCAATTGCAGTATGACAAAGTTCACTGATTGATATTTGACTTGCAACGTATTGCAGCAATTGAGAAATCGCCTTTATGAGGCCATCTCTTTCACTCTCTCTGTCTGTCTCTGTTTCATATTTTGTAAGCTTTTTATACAGTCGCATTGAATTACAGGCGAAATTTGAATACTGCTAACCACAAAATAAATTGAAATGCGAACCATTCATGCAAGGCGCGCACAAATGACGAAAGAAATCAAATATACATACATACATAAAATTGTAAAAAAAATCAAATTATAAAAGTCTCAACTACAGACACAATTACAATTAACGCCAAAACAACAACAAATATTTCACTAGCTGCAACATTATTTTGAATTTGATTAAAATATTTGCGCAATTAACCAAACAGCATATTGAAATATAAATCAAAAAAAGCTGAGAACGTTTTTTAATACCCTACTTTAATAATTTTAATCAATGTAGCTCATAAGAAGAAGCTCATTGCAGAAGATTAAACATAGTGCAACTATCTTTTGTAAAACTTTATATAGTGAATGTTTAATCAAGTCTTATGAAAAAAAGTACATTTATTCAGATGAGGTAGTCCTTACTTGATTGCAGCAAAATATAACTCATATACATATTAAGACTTTGGGGAATAAGATAATTTTTGTTAGAGATCGTGTTTTCCATACAAATCTGAGTATATACTGCAAGCTTGAAAAATGCATTCGGAGGTGGTTTGATCAATAAATACCATCATCAGCTATATTTCTCAAGTTTGATATAAAATTATTTGCTTGTAATTGTTTAGGCAAAGAAGTTTCTCATTTGATCTACATATCTAGAACTGTGAATCGAAATTTAATATCTACCATAGTATGTATGAGTATATGCAATAAAGTTTGAGAGCTTTAGATAACTATATACTATATATTTAATTTCGGTTCATTCACAATTTGCATACGTAGTCGTTGTGAAGTCATCGAAAGTAATTAACTCTATTAAATTAACCCATATACGATACAAGTATATACCAGCGGCTTCGCCCGCCATTCCAAATCTTTCAACTTTATCAATATTTCCCGACCGTGTGCGTACATTTTTCTCTCTCTGACTCACACGCTCAACGATTTTTGGGTCAGACCTTGAAATCTGAGTTTGAAGTAGAAATAGAAACGGGGAAAAAATTCGATCCCGTCCCGCCCATCAAGGGTGCCTATCTGGAAGACATGCTGAAATCCCGCCCACCCGCTCTTTTTAAAATCCCGCCCGCCCCCACTTTTTAAGATCCTTTCCCGTCCAGCCCGTCATTAAGTTTTTTGCACCCGTTTTTCTCTCATTTTCATTTAATACTGAGCATACGTATCGGGGGGCATACACACGCTGTCTTTTTCCGAAAATATGCATCTACGCTGCCTCCACGATATAGAGACTATATAGATATAGAGTCTCTCTAAACCGTGACCGCTTGATATGCCTATCTCCGTCGCACGCACAAAATTAAAAGTTAAAAGCATGTTTTCCACCCACTTTCCGCAAAATTTTCCTAAAAATTGGTATGCAGTTATTAATTAACTTTTTGTATAGATTTCTTAAAATGAGTTTAAAGCTGACCGGATGATAAACAAAAAAGTTTCATACAACGGTTTTCCGCAAATTATCGAAATTTCCCGACTGAATTTTCCAAAATCCAACATCTACGTACTTTCAGCATAAGACGAAACTACTGTGAAAAATGCATCCTTCTAGCTCTTATGGTGTAGGCTGTGCTACAATGGTAAATCAGTCAGTCAGTCAGCATATACACTTTTATATATATATATATATGATACGATACCAGACCTTAGGTAACTGTTACATGCACATGATAAAGTCGGGTCTTTGATGTAGCGCATTGCAATTGGAATAAAAACAGTAAGAACGTTGCAGTCAGATGCTCACGACTGTGATATACTCTTTTTTACCCACTTCACTGCGTCTGGAGTGAGCCTGGCAATTGAATTTTTGGTCAAATCTATCAAGTTTTGCCATCAACTAAAATTTGGTTGCTCTAGCTATACAAGTATGGGAGATACAAGCAATCTATTTTATACGGCAACATAAGTCAACCTGCAAAATACTTCAATTCTAGCTAAAAAGGTGTGGTCGATACAGACTTTGATCATTTGTAGGGGCGGTAGTGGGCGTGGTCAAATTTCTTGTAGTCAGATCAATCAAGGAGGTGATCAGTAGGGTATATGTCAAATTTGGTTACTCTAGCTGTAAAACTGTGGACGTTATAGGTTTTTGCCGCTTGTGGTGAAAGGGGTGTAGGTGGGGGGAGATCGTGACACTTTGTCTACCTATGGCATATACCAACACTGTGTAAAAAAACTGTGGGAAAAAACTGCGTTCATACAGACAGACGGACAGACGGACAGACGGACAGACAGACAGACAGACGGACATTTTACAAACCCAATATACTCTTCTTTTTTTTTGTAAATTAAAAAAAGAATATAAAAAAAGCCGGTTAGAAATTAATTAAAGTGATTAAGATACTATATTATTTAAAGTAGTTACTATCTACGCCAGCGGGGATCAGTCAAGAAATGCGTTACGAAGCGACTGCTCAAGGGCAACAACAAAACTAAATAGACTTTAAAAATCAAGTGAATGAAGTTCAAAAAACATCTTCAGTACTACGTGTATGACGAAGACGATAATTCGAAGAACTCTCAATGAGTAAGCAATCAAAATTCGTGGAGCATCGCATTTAGGGCTTGGGTTTTGCTTTCCAAGCGAATTGATTCATGTTAAAATTAGCATGTGCTGAAAACGCCATCTAAAAACAGTTTCAATATGTACAAAACAGACGGAACTGCCCGACTAGCGTATACCCTGCTGTGCGTCGTTTTAAAGTACCCCACGTTTTTTCTTAGTTACTCGTGGGGATACACAGACAAAATTGATTGGCAAATTTACCCAAGGAATAATAACATACTTTAAATTATATTGAAATTCAATTTTTCTTAATCTTAATCTTAATAGCTTTTAGAGAGAAAACATACATTTTTGCAGTGTTGAACATCTTAATCAACAAGTTATTATTTCATATATGGTTATAGATCTGATCATGTTTCCATTTTCGGCAAGGTTTTGAGTTTCACTACCGCTCTGTTCTCACTTTCACTTTAAACAACACTTTGCGGATTGAACTCACCTACCTTTGATTGATCGATTGATCAGAAAAATAAACATACACTTTTTTGTTCATCGATCTATAGATTTGCACGACTCTATCTAATTTTATATATGCATAGGGTATGAACAAACGTAATTGAATAATATTCATAATAACGCTTTATATAGCCCGCTTTTAAGTAATCTTTGCCAATTCGTATAAATATTTATGCTGCGGCTCGAGTTTCTCTCATTATCTCTCATCTTATTTTTAAACCCTTGCAGTGGCTATTATAATTTTGTTGCGAATTATGTTACACTTTGAATAAGACATCTTCAAATCCTTAAGTCTGTAAGTTTCTAAGCGAACTAGTCTATCAGTTTTGAAGCTGTCTTGATGAAACTTGGTATACTAGATGCTTCTATATGCTGTAGGCAACAAATAAGAATCGGCCAGATCCGATAAATTACTAAAGTACTCAATGTTATTATGTTCCACACATGTTGACCAAGTTTAATCTAAATCGGGCGACTTTATCTTGTAGCTGTCACAGTAAAAATAGGTGGAAAATTATATTTTTGTATGAAAAACTTTTCTGCAAGGGTATACGTTTTTGGCATGCCAAAGATTACTTTTCGTTCTTGTTTGTTTTTTTTTCTTCCAAGATTTGTTTTAACAAAAAATTTGTTAGCTTGAGTGAAATTCGAGTATCGGTCGACAGCAGTCGAAACACACACTTTACAAATTGAGTCGTTGATTTGATTTATGCCAAAATAGACGAGTTCCCCCGCCTTCCATCTGATAAACGATATGATCAATTATGTGTGTATCTACATATATTGTCTGGCTATTTATAGCGAGCGGTCGACAGCCTCGGGGTAAATTTGACAATGCATCTAATGGCTTTATATGCGAGTAACTTGTACAAAGGCGTATTTAATAAAAAATATGTTGATTAAAATAATGTTGATTAAAATAAATCGTTAGTGAAATCTTTAAATGAGTATATTAAGAATATAAATTTATAAGTATATTAATAGAAACATTGCGAAACTGTTTGAGATTGTTTGAAAGATATTTTTTCAAATAAGATATGGAAAACGGCTCAGATGAGTTAAAGTTAGCATAGGATGACACTCCAGTTAGCTCCTTATTTGATTCGCTAGCTTGGAACCTTTTAAGTTCTTTAAGATCCTTTTGTGCTTTTTTCAAAGACCAAAGTCATTACTCAGAATCAGAATTATGGTTTAAAGCTGAACAATTAAAAATAGCATACAAAATTGATATTATCTTAAAAAAAAAAAAATTAAAACTAGATTTGTGTTTTATGCCGGAATTCGATTAGATATTGTTAATCTAAGGAAACTATTGCTAAATGTGCACTCAGAAAAAAATGGCCATGCTAGCTCTAGAATTATCAGGCTAGAATTTCTACCGTTTTGTTCTTAAAATTTGAAGAATTTTCCGCTCTTATATATTCTTAAATTGAGTACGAATAGGTCTTCAACAGGATTGGTTGGCTGAATCAACGTTAAACTTCTCAACTAGCAATTCTGTAAGCACAGTAATGACTATGAGTAAAGCACTAGCATATTTTATATGGACGGTGGCTGAGCTCACTAAGATGACGTTTGCGGATGCCCGAGGACCTAGGTTTGAATCTTCTCCTCGACGCTCTAAATGATGATTGGATCTATGTTAATTTAAAATTTCACACTAACTGTGTACTGCTAATAGTACTGCATACACCAGTGTGGAGGAAGAGGTGATGGGCTGGTAGGGGTAGTAGGGTAAACAAGCGTCTGTTTTTTTTTTTTAATTTATGTTTTCTTAAATTCAATTTATGAACTTTTTGGTCTTAAAATAGACTAAAACCACTTTTTGTCACCGTTTCTACTTGATTTGAGGAATTGAAATTCTTGATTTTTTTTCTGAGTGTATGTAATTGTGAAGTGTAAATAGTTATGTGATTGTTCAGACGCACGTGTATAAAAATTTTGTATAATAATCCGCTTGGACTTTTTTTGTATATTTCGACGAAAATGCAAAAGTTGATTATGTTTTTATTTCTACCCCAGGGAACCATTTGAATTATGTTATGAAACGAACAATCTGAGCAGATATAATACCAAACAGGCACTTGAGCTCAATACAAGCACTTCGTTTAACTATAGTACTTATAAGTTATAACGATAATACGATGTGTGTATATTTTCAATACATATTTGATAAGCCGGATCCACTAAGAGTCACAAACGTACAAGTAAATTGGTCATTTTAGCATTTAATTTATAATTAAGATAGTAGAATATACCCATACACAAGTAATTTATGATCTCGACAGAGAGTCCGAACTAACCTACAAACAATCCCAAGATTAAGCATTGGTCGCACCTTCAGCAAATGTGTAGCACCATCAACGAAATGAAACGAAACGAGTGTAACAGGTAGTTCAGCCAGTTCTCTGACATATGTGGGCTATATATGTATATATGTATGTGCATAAGTGTGTGTGTGTGTGTGTGCATGCAGGAAAACTCATTGATTGAGCGTTCCAAATGTATCTATCGATGGCATAGATTGAAAGCATATCGAAATTATATTTGGCTTTAGGAAAAAGATACATATACAGGTAGTTCAGCCAGTATTCAGGTAAAGAAACTTCTGTCATTCTTTCGGTAATTGCTGGAAATTATCAGCAGACTCGCCAGGTAAATACATATGTACATGCATACATTGGAAGGCAAACATAATGCAGTGAAAGCAGCGCGCGATAAAAGCAAATTTCTGTCTTGTCGTTTTGTTGTTGTTGTTGTGTGTATCTTTAGCACATATGGAGACAAACCTGCACGTACTGCCCAGGCTACATAAACATACATAAATATGTATGTGTGTGTGCGTATGTATCTGTCAGTAACTTGTTTCTTCATGCATTCATTGTGCAGCCAGTCCATCGACAGAACTCTGCAGTTCTGCAGCTCCATTCCATTCCACACACAATTGACGAGTTCCAAGAACTCTTCGTATTCGTCTACATCTTTCGTTGTTCTTCTCTGCTGTTGTTGTCGAGCGTTACATAAATATACAACTATGTATGTATGTATATACATATACAAATGTTTGTATGTATGCATGTATCTTAAGTATGCAATCCATTGCATTGCATGTATCTTTTGGGTGCCAGTTAAGGTGCAGTTCATCTTATGGCGTTGCCAGACTGTCACAAACATGTGTCCTAAAAAAGACTATTCAAGTGGAATTATTGTGTATATGTCGGAGAAATTCTTTTTTCTATAATTAGCATACCTTTTATGTTAATGCTATGGCGTTGCCAGACTATCGCATACATACATCCACATACATCAATTTTAGATAAGATAATAAAGTAAAGTAAAGTAGGGGCAAAAACGGGTGGGAAATAGCTAGTCCTAATTTACACGATGCAACTTGTTGCATACACCTCTTGGTATGCTGATAAGGACTAAAAGGAACCAAACTGTGAAACTTTACTGTATATTTGTTGTATAAGTAAATAAACATTATTTTTAATATTGAACATTGATATAAGAGCTGAAATTTCTTATAATTGAAATTGAAAACATGCCTGCAACAAGTTGCATCGTATAAATGAGAGCTACTAAATGCAGAAACTTTTCGACGTAAATGAAAAAAGATGAATGCAACTAGTTGTATCGTGTAATTGAGGACTCATTATTTATTTGTAAATGATTGATTGCCTGAAAGCGCTGCCAGACTGTGTCAACTGCTTGTTTGAGTATCTCTGAAATCATCTAAAATATCCACTCAAAAGACAGCTTAACAGCATTGCCAGACTGTGCCAAATGTTGGCCAACATGCAAAGTGATCTTTAGCTATGCCATACAAAACTGCATACAAAAAAGGCGCAACTGAATTAGACATTTTACATACATATGTACATACAAATGCGCCTATGTATTTATGTACATATGTTTTATCCAAGTCCGAATATAGCGAGCTGGCCAAAGAAAATGGCGACACTTTAAAAGTGGCATCACTGAGTCATGGCTGCCCCCTCGCCCAACCGTGCCAAAAGCCACTTGACCCCGCTGCCGCTCTGCGCACTTGTTTGTATGTGTGTGTGTGTGTGTGTTGCCAACTCAAGAGTCGCGCTTCAGCTTCCAGTTAGGATTGGACGCTGATGCTGATGCGTCCACTAAATCATGTTTATGGGCAATATTTTGCGCTCTCGCAGCAGCAGGAGCAGCAGCGCAACATAAAACAAAAAAAAAACAGGTCTGACTGCAGACACAAAGGCAAAGCCATTGCCTTTGTATTTGTTACTGCTGCTGCTGCTGTGTAAGTGTGTGTGTGCGTGTTCACTCAAGGCGCGCACTCAAACAAGATCCACCCTAAAAGCAAGTTTACCTGGGCTACAATTACAACTCACTCTTGCTCTCGCACTCACACATGCTCCCGCTCTCACAGCGCTCTCTCTCTCTCTCTCTCTCTGTCACTCTCTCTTGCGCTGTTTGCTTGCTCGCGCATACATACACACACACAGAGACAAACACAGCGATAATGCTTGAAAACGACTCAAGCCCGAGACCTGCTTTGCCGCTCTCTCTTGCATTGTGTGGCTGTGTGTTGCGCTCTCTCTCACTGCCCGTTACTCCAACGTTTTGGGCTCAGTTTGAATTTTCTATCCGAAGAGTGCGCTTAGTGCCCGCTGCTGTGACGGCGTTTAAATACAGAAAAAAAATACATACAACAACTGTCTGTGTTTTTGGCTAAATAACAAAACACAACGCAACACAACACAACACAACACAACATAGCACAACAACAACAACACGACGCTCGCAACAGTTGTTGTTGCTCTTGTTGTTGTTGTAGTTCTTTCTTTTTTTTTTGTTGTTTTCGAGTGGGTGCCTCAGCTTCTGTTTCTATTCCGATTCCGATTCCGATTGTTGTCTCCAACGGAGAGCGAAGAGTCAATTCAATACACTGTGGAGACTTCTTCGCTGCAGATCAGCTTCAGTTCGAAACGGAGCAGCGGCAGCTCGAATACGGCCCGCCTGATGTGCATGCACTGGTGCAACATTCCCGTGGCAGAAACTCAAGCGTTATGTTGGACAACAACAAGTGACATATAAAAAACCACAACAATCAATCAAGCAATCAATCAAAGCAAACCAATTAAAGCAACAAACGCCCAAGGAACAAGAACTTCAACTAAACTAAACTAAACTGAACTAAATCTAAACCTAAATCGATTTGAATCCTTTTTTGATTGAGCAACAACAAGTGCCAAAATGTTTGATGTATTCGGCTCCGTTAAGGGGCTTTTGAAGATTGATCAGGTCTGCATCGATAACAATGTCTTTCGTATGCATTATAAGGCGACGGTGATCATATTGATTGCATTCTCGCTTTTGGTTACATCGCGCCAATATATTGGTGATCCTATTGATTGTATTGTCGATGAGATACCGTTGGGCGTTATGGACACCTACTGCTGGATCTATTCAACATTTACGGTACCGGAGCGATTGACGGGTATTACGGGACGGGATGTGGTACAGCCGGGCGTGGGTTCCCATGTGGAGGGCGAGGATAAGGTCAAGTACCACAAATACTATCAGTGGGTCTGCTTTGTGCTCTTCTTCCAGGCCATATTGTTCTATGTGCCACGTTATCTATGGAAATCTTGGGAAGGTGGACGTCTCAAGATGCTGGTTATGGATCTCAACAGTCCCATCGTGAATGATGAGTGTAAAAATGATCGCAAAAAGATACTTGTCGATTATTTCATGGGCAATTTAAATCGTCACAATTTCTATGCATTCCGATTTTTTGTTTGCGAGGCGTTGAACTTTGTCAATGTAATTGGACAGATCTATTTCGTGGACTTCTTTTTGGATGGAGAGTTCAGCACTTATGGCAGCGATGTCCTCAAATTCACCGAAATGGAACCCGATGAGCGTATTGATCCTATGGCCAAGGTATTTCCCAAGGTCACCAAATGTACATTCCACAAATACGGTCCCTCTGGCAGCGTTCAAAAGTTCGACGGCCTTTGTGTCTTGCCACTGAACATTGTGAACGAGAAGATCTACGTGTTCCTTTGGTTCTGGTTCATCATCTTGAGCATACTCTCTGGCATCTCGCTGGTCTACCGCATTGCCGTGGTTGTAGGACCCAAGCTACGTCATCTGTTGCTGCGCGCCCGGTCACGTCTGGCCGAAAGCGACGAGGTCGAAACGGTGGCCAACAGGTGCAACATTGGAGATTGGTTCCTGCTCTATCAGTTGGGCAAGAACATCGATCCACTGATCTACAAAGAGGTGATATCGGATCTATCCCGGGAAATGGGCGGCGATGGACAGAGCCCACAGAAGCAGCCTTTCGAGGCCTAAATCAACGGATGGATGAATGTTGCAGTTGAAGTCGAAGACGGAGTCGAAGTCGGAGTCGGACCGGGCAGCGTGCCAGCGGCCGTAAGTTGAGCAACCTTTACAAAACACCCGGCAACGCCTCTATCCACACACCACCCAGCCAGCAATTGTACTAGACTTACAAACACACACACACACACACACATAACAACTTACACATACCACGCATATACATATACATAGATTTAGTATATAGATTATAATAACAATCGATCTTATGAGCTCCATTTACTTTAACATCGCATTGCGATCAAAACTCAGATATTTACACTCAATTTTGTACGCAGACAATGATGATTTTGATCGCGAGTACGATCGTCGTGAATGGGGGCCACATTAGCTAACGACTTGTAGAGCTGTAGAGGGAGAGCAAGAGAGCAAGAGAGGGAGAGTGAGAGAGGATGGCATGCAAAAAAGACATTTAGCATAAGTTCATAGTAAACACTAGCTCTTAAAAACATAAACTAAATCTAATAATGCATATTAACTATGTAAACGCAATTAATTTTTTTTCTGTAAAATTGTTTGTGCCTAATTAGTTAATGCTTGATTTACATACTTATACGTATATTTTTAGTTGTATGTATTATAATTATTGTCAACCTTTTTTTTAACAAGCTACACGAAAAACTGCAGACGCACAACGAACAACAATAATATCAATAAAAAAAAAAACAAATCAAACGCAAAATACAACTATTAAAGTCATATAAAGCTTTCCATGTAAAGCACTTGCATAAACCACGCGCTTTTGCAGCTTGCAACTTCAGCTCAAGCTGCAGAGAGAGAGAAAGAGAGAGAGAGAGCGCGTGTGCTTGGTGCTTGAGTCGAAAGAGAACAAAGCCCACTCAAATAGAGAGCCCGCACGCACTGCTGGTCTTACGCGCTCATTTAAGCGTAACGCAAGCAGCCAAAGTCGGCGTCTTCAAGCTCTACGTATGCGTACTGTATGTATGCATGTATGCATGTGCGTGTGCATGTAATGTGCAAGCGAGATGAAAGTAGCAACTGCGGCGCATGCGCAGCTTGATATCTTGAGAGCATGTACATACATACATACACACATGCATATGTCTGTCTCGCTTGCACACCAAACTACATTCCTGAGTGTCTTTTTTTTTTTTTTTTTGGTTTCTTATTTTTTGTGTTGTGTAAAGCTAGTTTGTGAAGCTGAATCTGCATGCAAACTGGTTTGACCAGCAGCGGCTTCAACCGGCACAAGTTCAGGGCGATTGCGAGGGAGCCTTTGCCAACAAGGCAAAATGTTTTGGCCAAGGGAAATCGTCTGCCAATTAAGTGAGAAACTTCTATAGAAATGGTCGCGTGACACCACATGAAATCTTACTAGCGACAGTTTTGATAGTCGCTAGCCGGCAACATCAATAGTATTGATAATCGGCACTGAGCAATTGCGATACTATCGTTAGCTTAATATATTTTCATTAAAAGTATTTTCCCATCGATATTTTGCCACTTTTAGTTTAAAGAGTATAAAAGTACTAAAGAAACACGATCGATTATTTGAGTAGTGCGGTAAAACTATCGATATTATCGTTGTTCACATCGATGTTTTGTCACCTCTACCATAAACTTATTGATTTTACCGACTATAAAAGCTATAAAACAACAATTTTAGTATACACATTCTAAAGTAAAGAAAACTTTGATTTCGTCGAGCACGTTTCATGAGTCCTTTTGAATTCGTGACACGATATCACAATCATTCACATACCTATGATATATGTACATACATACATAAGTAATTCTCATTTAGGTATTTCTTATCGTTAGCTGCCAGTTGCTGCCTGAAGTGTCTGCATGTTTACCATGTCTACGTCTTTCGCTTCTTCTTATTCTTTTTCTTCTTCTTTTCTGGTCTTTAGTTTGTATATTTTATTTTGTTGGTTGTTGTTGTAGTTTTGGTTTTGTGCGTTTGTCGCTTGTCATAGTACATACAATGCCAATTAGAAGTTAGGCAACATGTCGCCGTCTTACGTCTAGTTTTGAGTTGTCTTATCTTATCAATCCCTGCCCCTGTTGTACGTATATGAGAGGGGGGTGGGCTGACAGAGGGTAACAGCAACAGCACCCTAAATAGCAATCGGGCCTCGTTGATAAGGCAAACGAGAGATGCTCTGATGGTTTTAATGGGGCTGTGACTGCGGCATGTCAAGTGATAAAGTGTTGTAATTAGCACACATTTTCAGATCGCACGATCACAATTTAGTGCTCACATACACACACACACACACTCACACACACACAAACAAGCACACGTATACATACACACATGTACAGACATTGCTTTCAAGTAATTTACAATTAATGTAACCGATACAAAAATTAAAGAAAGACACAAGCAAGCACTAAACTTAGCAGTCGCAAGCTTACAAACTGCCATATACTCTGTTCACGATCATTAATAAAATTTGGAGTATTATTTCCTTTTTTGGGGCTTTATTATACCCTTGCAGACGGTATTATACTTTTGTCACGAAATGTGTAACGAATTGAAGGAGACGTCTCAGAAAGAAAAAAAATTGTATATTCGTGATCAGCATCAACAGCCGAGTCATGTCCGTCTGTCCGTCCGTCTGCCTGTTATATGCGAACTAGTCCCTCAGCTTTTGAGCTATCGTGCTGATCTTGGCACAGATGCTTATTCTTTTTCCAAGCAGTACATATGTCAGAATCGGCCAGATCGGACCACAATTACATATAGCTGCCAAAGGAACGATCGGTTGAAATATAAGTTTTCTTATGCACGCCGAAGATAACATTTCTTTCTTTCTTGCTCTTTCCCAAAACTAATCATTATGAAATAATACCCAAAATTCCCTTATTTCATTACAGTGGAGCCTTCTTTCATATTTGAATTTGAGATATTATTTCAGTATGAAGTAGTACCCAAAATTTGCCTTATTTCCTGCAACCTTTCTCAGCCAGTTTATATTTTATTTTTCAAGAATATCGTAAGTCGATGACTGCTATAACTTTAAGATATTATAGATATAGTATACCCCTAACATTTGTATTTACATTTTATTTTATTTTGTATAATAGTTTCTAATGAAAACTTATCAAACAGACAATGTTTTAAAATTTAACTGATTACAATTTGATTTCCAAAAAAACACAGCTCTTAGCTAATATACTCCTTTTGTCTTTTGCGTAACAGAGTATAAGAACAGACAATTTCTGTGTTTCATACATTGTAGTATATAGAGATCGCCCTCAGTTTTAGACTCATGATAATCAACACACCCACACACGCACATACACTTCTAAAACTGTGACCGCCAATTTGAGGTATCAATGAATGGAGCCCCTCCCCTTAATCCCCTTAGTATCCATAGTCGTTGTGTGTAGAAACTACACAATACTGCCCATAGATCAGAACTAGAGTAGAATGTGAGAAATTTGCGAATAGTAATCGTTGCATGAATGAGAAATAGAAATAAAAACAGCCTTCAAAAAGCGTTTCGACACGCGAGAAATGAAAATGAAAACAACATTAATGGAAAGCAGTTGTTTTTATTCAGTATTGTGGTTGTTGTCATGTACTTATATATGCGATAATACTCACAACATCGTAGACAAATGAAGACTCATTTCTAAAGCATTTTTAATTGCATTAATTACTTTCAATTAGCCAAAGAGCCGAAAACAACAGCATCAGCAACAAACATAGCCAACTTAATTGCCATAAATAATTGTGTCAAAGTTTGAAGCGACAAAAAACAATATACAAATAAACATTGAGATGAACATTACGTATACGTATACGCTAAGTGAAAAGCTATTGCGCATACGCCACATTGTGTCGTATTTATGTGACATTGTATAGTTCCAGCAAATTAAATAATATTTTTACTATTAGCTTATTTTGTTTAGCTTAAACTATATAATCATTAATCAATTCGATTAATTTAATTTTTGATCTAATTCTAATATATGTATATATGGCATACATATCTCTGGCGTAGGAAAAAACTGTAGAAAAAACGTTACAGTATATACTATATGTATATGCTGTACTATGTAGGACAGCTATGTTAGATTTGTTGGATTCAATCCATACGACTATTTGAAGTGGATCATTTCACAAGCAAGCATAGTTTGTTAGTTGACCTAAATTTCTTGATAGGTTTGTTTAGCGACAAAACTTACGTGCAATTAGCTTGCTCACAAGATCTTTCATAAAAATATATCATCGTATAAAAAGTTTGTTCAAAATATTAAAACACTTACACTATGCAACAGTCAAACTGCATCTGGGCTTAAAGTAACTTTTCTGATGTAGTATTGTTTTTTAAAATTGGTGCTGCAATACGCAAGCTTTGGTCAATTATTTGAACTCATTTCGAAAAAATTTTGAATTTTTTTAAATTATTTTCGTGATAAGGGACCTCTAATGTATCATAATTTTGAATTTGGGCCCGGATGCACGCGAAAAGCCTCCAATTGTTGCATAGTGTTATTTGACCCATCTGAAACAATAGTTCAATATAATGCTGTAAAGTTCAATATTCGAAAATACTTTGCAATTTCTTTCGATTCGTTGTACATTTTTCACAAAGTCGTCTCTTTGCTAATCGCTGTTCGATAAAATTCAAACATTTAGTAAAATTCGTTCATTTTAACATAATGACAGATTTTTGATGTAAAGATATATTTTAGCTTCGGTATCCCATAAATGATTTTAGTATTTAATTCAAGAAATTTATTTTATCTTAAAGTAATTTCAATACATTTTGTAATTTACAACATGCAAGGCCTGTTCTAATATTCACTTTCGCTATAATTTTTTAATTTTTTAAGGTTCAAAAATAGCTTATTACTGTTGCGCTTGTGAATTGAATCCTATCTCAATGGAAAGTTTATTCAATCCTTGATCAAATGAAAGTGAACTTGATTTTCAAATTCTAACCAAAAAATTAAAATGGAAAAAATGAAATATTTGACCGAAAGTGAAGACCAGGTCTTGATTGAAATTGTACACCTAAACATCAGTACATATTTGAAATCAGTCACATTTGCTTTAATGCTCTTAAGTTCATTTATTTTATTGTGTGTGGGTGTTATGGCTAAGCTGGAATCATAAATTACTCATCAATTAAAGCGATATTAGTTAATTCATTTAATAATTGTTTCACATTCGGTTACTCCTTCTTTTTTTGCAGTTGCATGCAGCCGAATTCTGAGAGAAAGAGAAGCAGAAGAGAAGAGAATTATTGGAGAGAAGGGAGCGGCCTTTGAGCTAATTGAACACATATCAACGAATTCCATGGTAAACGCTTGTGTTTTTGGTGTTTTGACTGATTGCAAAACACTTGAAAACATTGCAAGACAACTACAACAATAAACAATGCAATTACAACAATACTAGCCGACAACAATTCATAAAACCACCCCCCCCCCCCCCCCACCCCCTGCCTATTACGTCTTGTGGACTGGCAGCTGTCTTTAGAACCAACGACAATCATTAATTGTTAGTTCATAATTTCGTTAATCGAATTAAAAATAAATAAGAAAAGACAAAAAAGGAATCGTAACAGGAACTAACAAAATTTAAAGATAAAGAAAAAGCTAAAAGACAACAATTAAACGAGAAAGACAATGTTTAACATACATTTAATAATAATAATAATAATTTGCCAGAAAAATTGAGTAATATTTTTTATAAAGAATACACAAAATGACAACAGTACACTACGCTACATACATACATATATACACTACCTATACATATAGCTATAGATATACTACAGATATGTATGCATCTAAATAAATGCATTGCTACATACATACATACATACATACATACATTTATACTATATTTATGATGAAAATGCCACATGCGATTAATATTTATGCTAAGAGTTGTGATCATTGATTAAGCAGTTTATAAAATTGAATTGAATAATAAACAAAAAACAAACAAATCACATATATACATGCATATGTATATGAAAACAAAAACAAAAACAAAAACAATAATTAACACTAAGTAAACAATTGCGAAATGAGCTTTGGCTCCAATTGCAATTGCAAATGCTAACAATAACTGCAACAAAAGCAGCAACAACAACTATAAGAAAATATGAAAAATTATATTTTATATTTTTCAATTTAATACCATGCCTATATTAAAACATATACATATACATATATTTTAAATTTAGCAATTTTCGCCAGCAATTTATTTTTGTCAAATTTTTTTGTAGCATTTATTTGTTTAGTTTTTAGGCATTTTAGTTTAGCGCAATTTTTTTTCTTTGTAAAACAACATGAAATATTAATATTATTTATAACATTAAATCAAATATTTTTTAGTTATACAAATGAAAGACTCAAAAGCAATATTTAACGGCAACTTTAAAAAATTACAAAATAATTAACAATAATAGCTGCTATAATTGTAAGCAGCAATTTTTTGTTGCCCAAATCTATTTTGAAAATTAAATTGATATACATAATGTATATACATATATACTATATACATATACTAAATATATAAGTGTGCACATTTACAAGCCAGCTTGATATATTTTTTTTAATCGATTTATCGAATTATCGAGTGTGTAAATGCGCCACAGGCCGTAAGATAAGATTTTAAAATTCACATTTATTTTTAAATCAAATAAAAGATATTTTTGAATAAATAAAAACCACCACAACAACTACGAAAAGAAAAAAAAAAACAAAAAAACAATCTATTTCATCTTATCTGAGCTGCATGTACCCCGAACTCCCTATTCTAATCCCTAGCTCTCCAATGCCGCCGCGCTTGCGTCGAGCCCGAACCCAAACTCTTCAGCAAACAGTTGAAAACTTACAACGAGCCGAAGTTTAAATGCCCTTCAAACAATCCATGAGGAGTACATTTTCCCAAAAGCTGTTAAACAGCTGTCGAAGGTTTGTCTGTCAGGAGCTTTACAAATAAAGTCTTACCTGTCTAAAATGTACTATTATCCATATAAAGTTATTCCCATATTTTGCATCCTGAGAGGTGAGTCTTTAAGCCTTCGTACTGAACAAATATGTTTGCTGAAAATATGCTAAGAATTGGTAAGAAAACGAACATCTATATATATTAAAAGGATAAATACAGTTATGCAGGATCATAATTCAAAAATTGCTTCATGTGACCAAAAAAGGAAAAATCTCTAAAATTAGCCGCATGTTCACCCCATGGAAGGTGCTAGACTTGGTTGGTTGGCACTTGGGCTTGGCTTGAAGCCTCAACAGAGATACCAATGAACTGACTCGCATCCGCTGCACATGCAATCGACCGGGCTAAGAAACACAGTTCAAATAATTTTCTAACTGAATCCGTCAAGTCTGTTAGCGTTTCCGATTCGGAACCTTAATTGTAAGCGAAAAACGATAGAAATGTTTCAATTGAATACTGTTGAAATCTAACTTCAAATAGACAAGAAAATGAACTGACGACGAACTATTCTCGTATATACTTGTAGATAAAACTCATTCATCAAACTTTTGAAACAAAAGCACAATGTCAATCTAGATATAAAAGATTAAGAATAGGTGTGTTTGATTGAGTTATCTTGTAGAATAAAGAAATTATAAAGTTTTTCATTCGAAACGGGTAAAATAAAATTTCCAAAAAATTATAATACCCTCTGCAAGGGTATTTGGATTGATTGATTTGGAATGCGAAGTTCATATCCAGAAATGATGTAAAGAGCCTGACACGTTTTGCAAATGAGTCAAATCGGACGATGATCCATTACTAGCCTAATCTTAAAACGTCAATATTCTCAATTCAATATTAATTCAAGGGTTACGTATATTGGATTATAACTGCGACACAGGCAATTGCCGTTCCATTCGTGCCATTTTTCGGATTCGGATTCGTTGATTTATTTATTTATTTCGAAGTTCTCAGCTCTCGCTAATTTAGTTTGAAAGTATGCCAATGTTCGAAATAGCTCAAAGTACAAACAACTCATAAAATACACAAAAATGGTGTTGGTCTAAGCCACTGATGTACTGATGGCTATTCAAATATGCTATGGTTCATAGTAAGAGTAGCAAGCAGAATCAATTTTTTGCTTTGGAAACCTTTAATTTCAAAACCTTAGAAGTGATCTGAAAACAAGACTTGAAGTTTCTTGCATAAATCACAAATGGATAGTCGGTCAACTTCTCTTTGACGACCCCATAGCTGTTTTACTTTTAGTTGGATAACTCCGACTTAAAGAATAGTTTAGCTGCTCCTTTAAAAAAAACTCGATGTTAAATATGACATGGCTTAGCTTAAAATTATACCAATTTTGATTGCTTTAACTTATAAGCTACTATATACATATAATGTAAGTCATAAATGTTTTCCAATTTTGATCAACACACATATTTAGCTTCAAAATTTGAGAGACTATAAAGCATTGCAACAGAGATTCAGCCTGACACCCTGATATATATGCATATGATCAATGTTTTATAATCGGATATGCCTACTTAAATGCATTACATGGTCGTCTATGTATACTAGTATCAAAATTATCAATTCAAATTGATACTGACCGCATTGCAAGATAAAGATACAAATGTACATATCTGAGGTAACATCTAAGGCAAACATCTATCTACACACACACACACACACACACACACACACATGTCTATGTTGCTGGTTAAAGCAAATTAGCATATCAAATTGAATTAAATGCTGCAATTTTCCAGGCGTACCCTCAGTAAATAAATACGACTATATAAATATTACAGCACAAGAAATGTGAAATTCAAGTGGGTTACGGAATCTCGGTTTGCTGACGTAGCAACGACCCCATTTTACACCAAACAGGGGCTTGGCAGTGGGTGGAATGGGTGGAAGCTGGGTGAACAGCAAGTCAGAATATGCATACTATGCAATTGGAATGTGAGAATTGCCTTCGACTTAAGCAATTTATTAGTTATTAAAAAACAAATATATTTATTGACAACAATTGATTAACATAACTAACTAAAAATGAAAGCAATGTCAATTATTATGAAACTACAGAATATATTTAAGCATCCATTTTACATAAGTTTAAAAAACTACTTGTTTGATTGAAAATTGAATAATTTCAAGTTGAATTCATAATAGTTTAGCATTCATTCATATTCGAATATATTATATTTTTACTACCTATACCCATTCAAACTGATTTAAAAGGGAGTAATGAAGTAGGTACTTCAAATATATGTATATAACAGGCATAAGAAGGAATCTCAAATCTCATATAAATTACATATTTTCTTGATCGGCATTAACAGACGAGACGATCTAACCATGTCTGTCTGTCTACCAGTCCGTCTGTTTATATGCGAGCTATTCTCTTAGTTTTAGACCTATCTTGTTGAAATTTGGCACAGATATGTCAAAATCGGTCATATGTGACCACAACAACATATAGCTGCCATAGGTATAATCGGAACGATTTTTTTTATCTCAACCAAACAAAATAAGTCTGAGTTTTATTATTATTTGAACCAGAAAATGGTATTCATTTCAAGATATCTTAACCAATCTTACCTTTTCTGTGCTCTTGTATGCTAAAATCGGGTGACTATATCTTAAAACTGTTATAGAAACAATCAGTCGAAAATTAAGTTTTCATATGAACAACTTTTCGGCACTCTGGAAATAACTTTTCTTTCCTGTTTAACGAATATTTAAAAACAATTGCAAATAATTTTTATCAAATATTCATTCAAAATAACATTTGATGTTTCGAAAATACATCCAATGCAGGTAATTTCAAAATATTCTATTTGCTTAAATACAAAGTGAATGCTTAAATAAATTTATAAATCCAAAGTCAGTTGAAAGCCGTTGAAAAACACGACTCGAAATGCAGGTAAGATATCTGTATACAAGTGTCATTTTGAGTACTTTTGATGACCTTGAAACAAGTGTCATTTTAAAGGTTAACGCGAGTCAAACAAATGCCGTCCAAATGTCAAATAAATTGTAATTTTAATTCAATCAAAATAAATTCGCAAAAGCCGCTATACACGTTGCATAAATGTGAATACAAAATACGGATCATTGACGATCTCTGGCGGTGGCAAATTGCATAACATACCCGTAATACCTTTGCACATAGATATGTCTGTGTGTCTATGGGGCATACACTAAATTGTAGACACAATTTATTTATTTAAAACCCGACTATCAAAGTTTTTTTGTTTGTTTTTTATTTTTTGCTTGTGGGCTCGTCTTTTGTTTGCTGTCAGATTTATTGTCATTGTTTTCTCTCTCTTCTTTTGTTTGTTTCCATCAACAATTTGCTGTGAAATCTAAACAAAACTTGATCCCAACCTCCCAGTTTTGTTCTGAGTCTTTCGTCTTTTTCAGTTTTCAACATTTACAACATGCATTTAGTATACTTCCAGAGAGCTAAGAAATTAGCGAATTTAAATGAGCATGCCACACATAAAACTAATATTATGTTTCATTTTTAAACTCTTATTTATTAACAATTTTTAAACGATCAACAACTTTGTTCTTGGCAACAACTAATTTTAATCTTTATTTGAAATGAAAAATTTGGAAAATAGTACACATAAGGTCCTAAAGATTTCTGACCGAATTTTAGACCCATTTAAAAACAAAAAAGTTGAAAACATTGTGAATTTGTTTTCTGCCAAGGGTAGTAACTAATATTTTGAAAATATACAAAAAAATAAGCACCTACGTTTTGCATCCAGAGCGCTAGATTTTCTGAAATCAATGTGTCGAACGTTTTTACTCCCTGTTCCCATTAAAAATCAAAAGACTTCCACAGCCACAATTTTAAAGATAAAGCTTTAATTTTTGGTACACATGTATGTTTAATCAATGTCTTTCGGATGTGTAAATTTCAACACGATCGGATAAATAGCACCCCTGCCTCAGCAGGCAGAAACAACAGTTTGACATGCACTGTGCAAGTTGAGTACGCTGCTTGCTTATGTTGCCGCTGAACTGCTTGAAATGCAAGTTGGGAGCAGGGAGTCTCGTAGTCGGGCACACTCGACTAGAGTATTCTTACTTGTTTTATATAGCTCTTATATACATATATACCTGTGTGAAAAATAATAGCAGTGCTTTTAAAAATCATGAAAACTCTATTTTTGAATTGTTTTTAATGATGATAACCCTAAATAACTTCATTATTTGTTCATGGATTTTGATAAAATATCCATTGTTTGTTTTTAAATAAATTGAGCTATACACCCAAAGAAAGAAAAAAAATGTCAAATGTTTTGTTTTAGTAGAAAATCCCGTTGGAAATCTAGCTTTTTTCAAAAAAACGAGCAATTTTAATATACAATTTTTCAGTTTAAGGGAACAAGAATTTTGAAAAGTGATGTTCTGGTAGATTTTAGGACATAATAAAACGTGTTGGATAGTGGAAAATTCATAAGAATCTAACATCTGGTTTCAAAGATATTGACAATTCTCTGAGTGTACCTTTATGAAAAATTGAAAATCTAGCTTTTTCCATTTAGCTCGAAAACGAGCTCGCGAACATATTTATTTTTATTTTTTTTCGGACTCAGAGACTGATGATGGCTGTTCTTGAGGCAAACATTTTTCAAAATTTGTTGCATTGTGTAATTAAATTTGGCCCGTTTCTCACATTTCTATATCTCTTTCTCAATTTGCGAAAAATATTTGTTTTCCTTATCATTATCATGTGGCATCTTAGTCGCCACACAAAATCCATCAATCCATTTTTAAACACATTGATTAGCATATCATAGTTAACGGTACGCCCTTGCCTCAACCCTTACCCCCACAACCTTCAAAATATCAAAAATGTTGTCAGACAAATGCGTAAACAATATATTTTTGGTAATTGTTTATCAGCAGCTGACTTTGTATGCAAATCCTCAGTTTCGATTTTGACTTTATTCACTCGCATTCTTTGTTTTCTGTGTATTATTTGGCCTTTTGTTTATAGTCGACAACTTTGTTGTTGAAAAAATCGCATAATTAAAGCACAATGAGCAAACAGCAGTTGTCATTTTATCACTGACGCATATATAGGGGGATCGGGAATTGTTTCCAGTAGACCTCCACCCATCCAATACTCTACTCTATCTCTATTTTGAAGTGATCCAATCCCAATTCCAATCCCAACTAACCGACCGAACTCTTTAAAACAAAAGCATAAATTATCAAAACTATGTTTTGTGCCATAAACATAATTTGAACTACATATATACGTGTATATGTGCCTGATATGCCCGATCTATATACATACATATGTATGTATCCACGTCTGTATGATATTTATCTATCTATGTTGTCTCCAAAGTTCTTTCTTTAGTAATGAATTTTGGTTCGCTTTTGCGGAAGTTTCAATCGTTTTTAATGAGCATAACAACGACTATATCAACAAGCAAGTGTTCTCTAATAAAGAGTGCTCGACGAGATGATGCCCTGTATTAAGTGCTTTACACGTTATGTTTATTAAAAACAAATTTTAGTTATGAAATAGTTGAATGCTACTATATAAAAAATTCAACCCGTCATTTCACCTAGCTCAAAAGTTACAGATTATTATAGTCATTAAAATAGGTTAGATCCAAAAATAATACATTTTTTATTCGCATATGTTTCTACGCAAGGGTAAAAATGGCTGATATGCAAAATACCGTAGGATACATTATTAAAACCAAAACAAAAACCAAAACAAAAATGCTGACAGACGGAGAGACAGACGGACATGGCTAGTTCGTCGCGGCTTTTGGTGCTGATCAAGAATATATATAGTTTATATAGTCGGAAATGCCTCCTTCTGTCTGTTACACACATTTGCAGTACTTTATAACTCCCTTTTTCCCATTTTTAATGGGAACAGGGAGTAAAAATATGCTTTAGCTCGATTCAAAGATTTACATTTCTAAACTACCCCTTATAAGGCTTTCATTTTCTCTCTTTGCACAGTTTTGGAAAATTACTTCAACTTTCACAACTTGCACAGTATATAAAAAATTTTCTGAAATTATAAAACCTTCTGCAAAAAAGCAAATTTAAAAAAAATTGGTGCATATTCCGTCAATTTAACTACAATGAACAATTCTATTGCCATTTACACACACGTGAGCAACATTTATACATCTACTCTTTTTATTCAATTTATGGATACAGGGTATACAACACCATCATAAGAGGCGTTCGCGTTGTCTGTAGTTGCAATTTAGCGTGTTGTCTCCATTCATCTGACCCATCTGAGTGTGTGTGTGTAGGTGTGTGTGTGTGTGTGTGTGTGTGTGTGTGTGTGTGTGTGTGTGTGTGTGTGTATGTGTATGTGTATGTGTGTATGTATGTGGGGCATTATCAACAACGTTTCTAATTAGCCGGCCAGACGCTCATTAGACTTTGAGTTTTGGACAACGGCTTCATGTTTCAGTTGTAGTTTCCCATTTTGGCATCGGTTTTGGCTTTCAAACCTGTGCGTAAAACTGACGTTCGCAATTTGCTGTCTAGAGTTTAACTTTCGCAAGTTAAATGCAATAACAACAGCAACAACAACTTCAGATAAAACATTTGCACAGTGCAACAACGAACAAGTTGCATAAATCATTATTCAACACCAACACAAATGCAAACTTGCAAATTGCACGATTCATTGTGCACACAAAAAATATAAATCAAAAGTGTAGAAAAATATTTGCTAATGACAAATGCATGTATTTAATTTCGTTATTGATTTTAAAGTCCTATCAGAAAAAGATCAACTGACTAAGATATTAGATTTGTCTCCCAAACAAAGCTATAGAGTAAACAATATATTTTAAAATGAATCGAAAGAGTCAAGTTAAATCAATTCATTGTGCGAATTAATTTCCTAGTTTGAAGGCTTGATGAAATTGGCACATATGCTTAATTATACACATTGATTTAATATTTTGGAAAAAAAAAAAGATGTTGCTACAGATATCTCAACCAAACTCATGAATCAAGAGGCCTGTTCCGAATTCCGGACAGTTTTGAGCAGAAAAAGCGACTAAATTCCTAACGATTTACGAATTACTTTTCTGGATTTCAATCGGAATCGTTTCGTTTTCTATTTTTCGAAATCGCGTTCGAAAACGAGTTTTGATAGCAATAAGTCATAAGTTGTCATGTGGTGGTACATGCTGAATTCAGAACAGTTATATTTGTTCAAAACACATTAATTTATTATTTTTTAAGATAATGATTTTTAGAAAATTAAGTTGAATAATTTGTTATTTAAATTTCCTGTGTAATCTCGTAACTACTTAAAAAAAAAAGCACAAAAATTAAAAACCGTAAAAGTTTAATGTTTTGAGGAATTCAGAACAGTTGATCTCTTAACAAATTTAGCTATCACTGTGCAAGGCAGTCCACGCTAGTGACGAAGTATCACGAAGAGTGTACATTATATTTTAATAAACATGAAGGGTATTTAAAATTTGACAATGTTTTACGTTGTACGTTTCGCATGCACATATTTGTCTTCAAACAAATGTGCAACAAGCAAAGATGCTGAGAGGGCATTGGGGGGCATGGTATGTCTGGTGCATGTACTTGCATTTAGTTGAAATCACTTAGCACACATTGTTCAGTGTTTAGTTCAGTTTACAATGCATATTAGGAAATCGGAGTACTTCAGTGCGACTTCAAACAAAGTGGAACACGATGTGAGCCCGAGTTAGCTTGGGTTGGGTTGTCTGATTGCCTGTTGTTGTATTGTTGTTGCAGGGAGTGTGTGTGGATGGCAGGTGTTAACTAGTAGACTAATCAAATTTAGTAATGCACCTGCAATTTGCTCTACTTACAGTACTGTCAACAATCATTGTGTAGAGAAAGTCAAAAATAGGAATACTAAAACCCTTGGTTTCATTGTTTGAATAATAAAATATATATCAATATTTGTATGGCACCTAAAGCCCAAGCCGGCATATTAACCAATCAAAAACGGTTTGATTGTATTTTTGTTTAAAACCATATTTAAATATGTTTATCATTTCTCAAATCTCGTGCCGATACGGGATATCTTGGTTATACCGAATTCATGCCAGTGCTTTGAGGACATAAGGATGGATTCAGGAAACGTGGAATAACATGCTAAATTCGATTGACCTAAGAAATCTGGAAAAGAAACCGTTTTAGGCACGGGCGGTATCGATTATTGTTTCCTGATCACTTTCCTGCTCTTGTATCAGATGCCTGCTGATTATATGAGAAGATGATAAATATTTGCATGTACTTTTATCAAACATTTTTGTCGAAATTTTCTTTTTTTTCATTTCAATACTTTGTCTGTCTGGACAGAAAGACGGACATTTTAGAAGCACATTATATTTATATTTCTCGTTTTTGAGAAAATCGTATAAAAACTCTACCTTTTACATTTTTTTTTTGGCGATTACATTATTGTTTTTATAGATATATCTCTAGTTCTTATTTCGAGTGGTATCAAAATAATCTTTGTGTATTGCTAAAAACCCGATTTTGAATCGGTTCAAAATCGATAAGCATATTATAATTACACTATGCAACAGCAAAATGTGCCTCGAACAGCCACTGTATTTTTCCTATGTAAAAGCAGCCCATGAGCCCGAAAAAAATTTAAAAAATATGTTTTCAAGGTCGTTTTCGAGCTAAATGGAAAACGCTAGATTTTCGAGTTTTCAAAAAGGTACACTCAGAGAATTGTCAATATCTTTGAAACCAGATATTGAATTCTTATGAAACTTCCTTTTTTCAAAACGTTATAAAATGTCCTAAAATCCATCGTTGTTCAAAATTCTTGTTGGCTTAGGCGCAATTCGAACATAAACTGAAAATTTTGCATTAAAATTTAAATTTTTAAAAAAAAAAGCTAGAATTCCATCGGGATTTTCTCCTAAAACGAAACTTTTGAAAATTTGTTTCTTTCTTTGGGTCTATAGCTCAATTCATTTAAAACAAAATAGAGGATATTTTATCAAAATCGATCCACAAATAATGAAGTTATTAGCTCTTTAGTAAAAATGAGAACATTCATTTGTAGTGTGACACGCCCTGTTTGTGGGCGGCTGTGAGTTAATCATAAGATAGGGTAGAACAAGCTCCAAAAATGCTCGAATCTTAATAATTTTAGAGTCATTCCTTAAGTAAAATCGAGCACTGATTTCGAAAATGAAGTCAAAATTCAAAAAGTAGGACCCTATTCGAAATATTCAAAAAAATATGTTTTTTCAACGTATTGAAAAAGGAAAGTTTCATAAGAATCCAATATCTGGTTTCCAATTAAAAATTCTCTGAAAAATCGAAAATTTAGCTTTTTCCATTTAGCTCGAAAACGAGGTCGTGAACATATTTTTTTTTTATTATTTACATATTCAGCGATTGGTTTTACATAAGAAAAATATAGTGGCTGTTCTAGGCATACCTTTTTTCAAAATTTGTTGCATTGTGTTACGCTTTGTTATAGAAAAACGATCCTACAATTATGATGACAATGCTAAACTTATAAAGTTCTAAATATGAAAGTAGGGTAGGGATACCCGGACAGGTAATTCTCCAACCAGTTTCGAGTTCATGTAAATGCTCATGAACCTTTGCAATTGTCATATGTAAATATGTAGATTTATGATCTTTGTTGGTGTATGTGACCCTGTGTGTGTGTGTGTCTACATATGTTTGCAGTGCTAAATGGCAACGCTTTCAGTAATGATTATATAGCATTTACATTTTGTTTCACACTCAATTATTAAAACACTACCTAATCCATAATTGCTGTGGGCTATTTAAAAACTGGAAATGCTTATGAAAACTGAATTAATCGAGTGAAATAAATATTAATGATATAACAAGTAGAATGCTATCAATTACAAGAGCAAAATTGTTTATTAGTTTAGCTCAAAATTAAATTCTTTGAAAATTTCTATTAAATATTGTACACAAAGCAAAACAAAAGACTTATGCAACGAACTTGCTATAAATGAAATTATTAATAATGAGCATTTATTGAACACCTCATTTGTTGGATAACTTGACTCAGGCACAGTCACATTTAGAGGCACAGAAACAGGCACAGCATGTGGCATGCCACATGCCGCTTGAGGTTAAGTTTAGTCCAGTTTTGGTCAGCGCTTGTTGAACTGTAGCCAAAATGTTTCTCACGCTCGCTTTTTGGCTTAGCTCTGTTCGTGTGTGTGTCTGTGTGTGTGTGTGTGTGTGTGTGTGTGTGTGTGTGTGTGTGTCTGTCTGTGTGTGTGTGTATGTGTGCATTTCTAGCCGTGGCAAGCATATCCCCACCCTGGTGGCGCTTGTTGGCTACCGTTGCAGCCAGTAGAACGCCCAACGCTAGATCCACAGCTAAAACAGAAATAACAACAAACCAAAAGCCAGACCAAGTTGTGGTTGCCAAAACCGGTTGCCACAGACAAAAAATGCAAGCTATATACTAAATACAGTACCTATATATATTTAAGTATACAGTAAAAGCTCTCTAAAGCGTACATCAACAGTTTCAATGGCAAAGCAGCTGTATACTTGAAAGTAATGATCTTGGAATTCTTTATCAACATATCGCTATTTCAGAACACATACTTAGTTTTTAATTGAATATGTATTTATATACCAAAACAAATGATATTTTCTGAGATATGTCGCTATTATGTGTAAAAATTTTACAACTTATAAAATTAAACCATGAGGCATGAAAGGCGTCATTACCTCAAAATCGAGCGATGTTCCTACTTCAAGAACCTAATTAATAACTTATAAATACTATTTAATAGCTCAAATCTACATAAATAATTAATATTTATGAAAGTGGATAGCACTATGTGTATATGTGTGTCTCCTGCCAAGAGAGAGTTTGCTCAATGGAGCAATACTTGTGTTCAAAAAGTGTTGTACTAAGTGTTGTATAATTTAAATGAATGGCTTGTGAAATAAACAAGTAAGAATGCTCTAGTCGGATGTGCCCGACTACGAGACTACCTGCTCCCAACACTTAACTTGTGCAGTGCCTGTCAAACTGTATTTTCTGCCTGCTGAGACGGGGGGAAATGGATTCATCAATAACTTTGTTGTTTCTTACCCGATCGCATCGAAATTTACGCAACTGATAAACATTGATAAGAATTTAAAATTGTGGTTGTGGGAGCTTTTTGCGAATTGCGGAGGTGCGATGGGGTGTATCCGAAATTTTATAAATAAACTTTATTAAAATTTCAATTTGAGAATATTAAAATGAAAGGGAAATATTCATATTTAATACATATGTGTGTAATTGTTGCTTCTGATTTGACATAGTCGGTAGCTCAGTGTGTAATACTGAGGCCTAGTGTTCGAATTCCAGTTAGCACCGTATAATGATAGCTGCTTTTTTTAATATTTGTACAAATTTGTAAATATATAACGTTTAGTGTGAAAAATGTTAACGACGATAATATCTTTGACCAATTAGTAAATTCACCATGAGTTGTATCTTTCTGGTATGGCAGCTCTCTCATGCTTTGTGAGGAAAGATGAGTGGCGCCGAAAATTTTCATCTTTTTAAGACTTCTGGCCATACTTTTCCTTGCCTATAGCTTTTTCCTGAAAATTTTTAAATATTCAGACAATAATTCTGACCTGAGGCCTCAGCCCTGAGTTCTTGGATTAAAATTCCTTGGGATATTCAGGCAAGAGAATAGACCTTACGAGTCGTGAGCTACGACAGAAGGCATTCTGTAAGTAGGACATCCCATACAAAAAGGAAAACAAGCGGTTTTGTATACACTCAGGCCTGAGAATTACCACTGGGATATTTTGGTATATACATATAGTAAATTTATTCGTTGAAACTTGTCTACGAAAAATTGTTAACACAATGTTCAGCTTTTCTGTCATAAACATAACAAGTCCGCGTGAAAAACTTTTACTGTATGTATTTATGTATAAGAATAATGTTCAAATATATGTACATAATGTGCAAATGCTGCCTGGAAAAAACTGTCTATAGGGTGACGTAGATGTATACCCTTGCAAACTAGATATTTAACCGATTGACAGCATTGAAAGTTTAAAATTTAGTCGTATGATTTTGCTAAAACTTAAACAAATTATATTATTGTGCAGTTTTGTGTGATATGTATCTAAAATCATAAGAATTTTTGTATACTGCTGCCGAATGTTATCACGACAGTTATAAGATCAATGGTCCGATATTGATTAAAATTTGTCAGCATGCTTTGGCTGTTGATACTGATCAAGAATTTTAGGATTGTTTTAGTTTCCACTTTCGGCATTCGAATTCAATCATCGATCAAAGTGAATTCCATCAGCAAACACTTGTCAAAAGTGTAAGTAGAAACATTTAGGCAAGTTTTACTTGCTCAAAATCTATCCGATAGTGAAATCCGAAACAGGTCAGTATAGTTAAAAAGAGCCAGAGAAGACATGTTATACAAAATGTTCTATTATACCCTTTGCAAGGGGATTGCAAAATCAAGTTTTGCATTTTCATTTAAATTTATTGGTTTTGGTTTGGCGCTGAGGTTTGTTGCCAAGCAGCAAAAGCAGCAACAGCTTCGGACTTGCAACTTGGTTTCCAGTCAAGTGGCGAACGAGATTCTGTGGCAAGTTTTAAATATGGCGACGTCGCGCATTTGGTCATTGAGAACAAACAACAACAACAACACACACACACACAAAACACTTGAAATCTGGATAAAACATTTATAATTGCTAGGGCAGCGATTGGCATACATAAGTATCTAAATAAATACAACTGGAAATGCTCTGGACAAGAATGGGTTGTACAGAAGATACACTTTACATAGATTTCAAGTACACATAAAAGCGAGAGATAATAATTAACATCTGTGTTTATTATCCAAATCGTTATAGTTAGAATATACATTTTTATATATATATATATATATAGATAACATGCAAAACTCAATCAAAAACGATTCGGAATGAAAATTAATTGGAAATTGAAATATGCCTTTGCATCATTAAAATTATGGCTTCAATTTGTTATCCACAATTAAAAAACCGACAGATGAAAGCAAAAAAGACCATGGCTAGATAGAGTCGGCCGTTGATGCTGATCAGGCGTATATACATACATTACATAGGGTCTAAGATTGCCTGCTTTTGTCCGTTACACAATTTTATAGTCTTAAAACTTTATATATGAATACAGAATACAAAAAAAAAGGCAACTAATAGTTATAGTTATATTAATAAAAGTAGCAGTACAATAATATGTCGAACATTCAACTCAAGAGTTTCTCTGATTTGTTCTTGTTGTTGTAGTTTTTATACTTAATTAAAGCTTAGTAGACCGTCGCCCTTGGCGTGCAGCATGCAGCTACATGCGCACCTGGAATTTGCCAGCTTTGGTCAAATATTTGACACCCTTAAAGGGTTTATATTTCTCGCCATACATGTCCAGGCGATTAACCTTCAGACCGGAGACGGCCAGCTGTGAGATTTGGAATTGTACATTGATAGAAGGATTCGCATCAATGTTCGTGCTGCCGGGCGTTATAGACACCTGTGTATTAAAGTCATATTAGCTAATGTTAAGCTTTGTTTAAACTCTCGACCTTACCGTGCCGCGTATGTTGGGCAGCTTGGACACGTCAATGCGTCCCACATCCCAGGCGAGCGTTTTGGTTACTGAATCGAATGTATATTTGCCCTGATTGGGTGTCAGTAGGCAGTTTAGAACACATCGGGGCATGGTTAGCTCTAGCTTGACCTTGTCCACAGTGCGGCCAAGTGTGTTGCGTGGCCCAATAGTCAGATCCAAGCGACCCTGCTCGCCCGTCTTAATGGAAAAATTGTGGCGTATATAAATGGGTATGGCGACAACAGACTGTGAGCTAATGTGATACGACATCAAACGAAAGTTGCCATCGGGCGGTATAAATGATAGCAAACGCTCCGCCTCCCACCGCTTAAAGCGCACGCACGGATGAAACGAGACGTCATCAAAGAGACGCGGATTCATGAACGACAACGTCAGATCTGGCATGCCAGACAGCTTGATGCAGCAGTCAATCTAAAGGATGCAAATGTACATTGCACATGGTTTAAAAGTGTTTAGGGTGTTAGCTTACGTGGCCCTGGATTTCAGCAAAAACGGTGGAGCCGGATTTGTCAATTATTGCATCCACCTCCTCGATGACATCGAAATAGGCTTCGTTGTTAGTGTAACGTACCCCGCTGCGGCGCCAGGGTATTGCCGATAGCTGACCCGAGGGTAGTATGGTGCTGACGCTGGAATCATTGGAAAAATGTCATAAAAAAGAATAAGATAAAGAAACGAATTAATCGATTAAAACACGGACTTGCTTTTGCCGGTGACGGTGTTGGCAATGGTGCGCAATATATTGGGTGGCTTGATGAGCTCCTTGAGTATATTGCTTTCGGTGGAGAGGGGGAAGCCATTGTCGAGCATCTCGTCGAGCAGCTCATAGACAACCACATAGTTATCCTTTATCACAGACTCGGAGCAGTCCCCAAAGTAATCCTTGAATGTATCGACAACGCGATGCAGAAACTCGATGACAAATAGCGGCGGCACCTCCTGCTTGCAGGCTGCCACCAGAGATACGCTATCCCGCTGCACAGTGATCAGATAAAAATGGGGCGTGGCAATCACGGGAGGCACATCCTTAAAAAAAACACAAATAAACAACAAGGACTAATGTCGCGAGTTGCAAACGTGGCGCATTGCTTACATATGGTGCGTTACGCTGGGCATCAAGAAAATATTCGCACACGGATCGAGAGACAACTGAGCGCCAGTGCTTCTCCAGGAACACTTCGCTGTGTGTGATAAAACATTTTAAAAACATACATATTTATTTTTGTGTTTTTCTGGCTTATTGGCCAATATTTAAAAACAAACGATCTGTCAATTGTTTTGTGCTTTGCTTACCCGCTGCTGTTTACAATAAACAGGCTATGTATCATTTTTGATATTTAATTAGTTATCTATGCATATGTTTAAAATAATGCTAATGCAAAAGATAAATATGTTTACGTGTTTATTAAATAGAAATACTAAACAAACGTAACGTAAACTTAACATATCATGAAAACTTAACAGACCACGTAAGACGCAAAATTGAGTAACTTGCGCAAAATGCGTAAAGGCGACTGTTGTTTCAAAAGTCGGTAATTCTGTACTTGAGTTCCTCCACACCAAAAGCGATCCAAAAATTGTGTTTTTGGTTTCTTAAAATGCGAAAAAATTTAAGAATGAAATCGCATGTAAACTTGTACTGCCGCCAATCTACAATTTCAAATTCTACGAATGTTTTTGGGTAATCCACAACCACCGCTGCTGGCGCTAAAAACAACAGCCCTACTACTCTGTTAAAATGCACTGCACTGTTAACGATGACAGTGCTCGGTTTGAATGGGATTTGACTACTTTAAACGAAGTTTTCTTCATTATTTCTGCAAAAATAAGTGGACCTCCGCCACTGGATTTCGCGTTTCTAAATTTTCTCGCACTTTTGAGACCAAAACCAGAATTTTTGGATCATCTTGGCGTGGAGGACCTCAAGTAGTGAATTACCCAAAAACATTCGCAGAATTTGAAATTTTAGTTTTGCCGCAGTACAAGTTGACATTCATGACGTTACCCAAATCAAAACATCGGTTATCGTTATCGTTTAGTAACGATAATTCTTGCTCCCAACGTACACACACACACACGCTAACTTACGCACACACAGCCAGATCTTATTATTTATTTTTGTTTTCTGCTGTGCTAATATTTTGTAGCGCCAAAGATACAACGAAATCTCTAACAAAAAATAATCAACTCAACAATGGAGAAAGCCAGCACAACGGATTTAGAGAAATGGGGCTTTCCATTGCAGGAGTTGTACCGTCTCGCGTTTACATTCTACAAACGTAAGAGAAACACGCACAAAAAAAGGCAGTTTTTTGTTAACCGCATTAACAAAGAATTTATGTGGCTTCATCTAAATACATTTAAATTGTTACAGAGAACTCGGGCAAAGCCATACACCTCTCCTACGAGGACAACCTGAAGCTGATAGCGTTCAAGCAACAGGCCTTGCTTGGACCATTCAACACATATGATGCGCCGGCATTGGGTGTGCTGGACGTGATCGGTCGAGATAGACAGCAGCACTGGCAACTGCTGGGTGAGATAACGAGGGAGCAGGCAATGGAGGGTTTTATCGATCTGCTGGATGGCATGTGCAGTGCCTTTCGGCCATATATTGAGGCCGTGCGTCAGAATCGGGATGAGACACTGAAAACAGAGCTGCGGCGCATGGAGCTGGAGAAGGAGGCACGTGAGAAGCGTGAACGCGAGCAGCAGGAAATGCTCGAGGAGGGCTATAAGGAGGAATTGCAACGGCGTCAGCTGCAGGATGCGCTTAACAAGCAAACCTATCATCAATTTAAGGTAAACACTTTCCAACGCACGTTATCGATTTTGTATACCACGTATGCAATATTCTCATAAAATGGGGTATTTGAGCGCATTTAAAGGCATTTTAAATGACGTTTATTTTGATTCAAACTTTTCAATAAGTTGGCAGCACCGCATCGATGAGTTGGCAGGTCGGCTAGAGTTCATATTTATCAGTGTTTTGTTTTCAACAGTATTTTTTCATTATCATTAAAAAAAGCAATGCTATTGACCACTTTTCTAACTAGCATTGAAAAAAGTAGTAGTCAATGAAAATATTTTCATATACCATTGAAAAAATAAGTAACTAACATTTTAAAAAATTACTTTTAAAAAAATTAATTTTATTTTCAGTTTTCAAAGATTCTCAATTTAACTTTCAATAAAAATTGGCAAAAATGATTAAGAATAAGTCTGTATAAAATTGTATTTATCTGAGTTATCTCTGGCATCAGGACGACTTTACAAATATTTTCATAAAAATGCGTAAAAAATCAGTTCTAATTTTTGAGTGATACTTTTTTTATAAAGTAAATTATTGATTTTCTTAAAGACATCTTAAAATGATTTAAAGAGTCTATATAATTGGAAGATCAGTTGATGCTTTTGAAATGAAATTAGTTATGGTTAACCACTTTTTAAATGTAACAGTTTATATTGTGTAAGTAGGCAGTTTCAACATCCATTTTAAACTAATCGTTGCAAACAAAAAAAAATAACTGGTAAAAATGATGGTTTGTGAAGCTTTGCTTTCCATAAGATAATCATTTATTAAGATTATGATAGGTCCCACTACAGGGTATGCCCACAGTCGAGCAATCTACATACTGAGCTGTCGACATCAAACGAAACACCTAGACACTGTTACACCTGTTGTTTGTCAGCCCATCCCCGTCAATTTGTCAATATTTAATGGTAATTGTCGGCGTTTGCGTCGGCGTTGCTGCCGACATTGAATTAAATGAGGTCATGACCTAATTTACGCAAATTCAAGGATATCGGATACTAGACTAATGCTTTTGCATGTCTGTTGTTGTATTCATTTGTGCCAGGTGTATGCGGAGAAGCAATTCCCTGGCAATCCCGAGCAGCAGGCCGTGCTCATACATCAGCTGCAACGGGAACACTATCATCAGTATATGCAGCAGCTGCATTTGCAGAATCAGAGTCAACGCCAGCATCAAAGCACACAGACACAGCAGACAAAATTCAAGGATAGGGATATGATGCCACCCGATGTTGCGGATGTCGATCAGGGCAGTAGCTACAGTAACAACAGTAACATTAATGGCAATAGCTGTCCAGGCAGCGCAGATCTCACCAATGCCATGGAGGGTTTGCAGCTCAGCGAATTTGAGCAACATCATCAGGAGCAGCAGCAGCAGCAATCCCATCAGCTGATGGACGAACAATTGATGCAGTCGGGCCATGTGGGTAGCGATGAATACGATGATTTTGTGATGATTCGCCCGGCTAAGATCTGGACACGACCCGATATCGAACAGTTCAAAACTGAAGTATCCGCCGGCGATGGCGACGGTGTCATTACCATTGGACATGGCGATACGGTAACGGTGAGTGCTACAATGCTGCAATAGTGTCCTTCATGAAATAGTTTCAATTACAAATTTTTTTTTTATATTGCAGGTTCGTGTGCCCACAAATTTGAATGGAAAGTGCATCTTTTGGGAGTTTGCCACAGATAATTACGATATTGGTTTTGGCATTTACTTTGAGTGGGCAAAGCCCATGACCAGCGAGGTGACTGTCCACGTCAGCGATAGCGATGAGGATGAGGATTGCGTAGATGAGGACTATCTATCTACCACAGAGGATTTGGAATCGGGCTCATTGTCGCAGGATCGCAATGCGCTGGCTGCCCAAAATGCGGCTGCCGCCTCGAAAGCGCCCATTTCAATAATAGTACCAATCTATCGGCGCGAATGCTATAATGAGGTATATGTGGGCTCCCATTCCTATCCCGGCGAGGGTGTCTATTTGCTGAAATTTGACAATAGCTACAGCATTTGGCGTTCCAAAACGCTCTATTATCGCGTCTATTATGAACGATAAAAAGGCCAAAAGGATCCAGAGTAATTAACACTGGATTTCTAACTACTACAATTTAAAGGGGTGTGTATAGCATGTGTGTGTGCGGAGTGTGGTGTTGTGTTGAGTGGTGTGTATGAGAGAGTATGCAATATGTGCATACATACATAAATTAGAGACAGCACTTTTCCATTTGCAAAATGATTAAATCAATATTATTTATTACATACATTTATAGTTTTCAAAATAAAATAAATTAACATGTATTTAAAACAACACAATTTTTTAATGATGCTTTTCCCACTACAAAACTTATTTACAATACAAGTCAAAATTCATGGAAATTACTTGGCTTTTTCATAATTTTAGAACTTTGTTAAGTAACGTAAACAAATGAAAAAACAGCTAGCTTCGTTTCTGTAATAGTTATAAAGTATAGTTGTTCGATCTTGATCAAATTTAAACAACTATATCAAATACAAGCAACAACTTTTTGTTTAGTTATTCTTCACAACAAATGTTTGCTAAAACGAAAATTTCTCCGAGCACCAACAAGAAAATTCGACTGTATTTTGAGACAATCACATCTAAAAGCTTTTTCTCATTTACCAAATTGGCATTTAAGTATAATTTACATTGATTTCAATTAAATAAGCAAATTAACTAACGAAGTGATTTGATATTGATTTTGTCAAAAGTTCATGATTTTAATTTGTATTGTAAAACCTAAAGCTTTGACAAATTGAGGATTTAACACTTAACTTGTCCAGTGCCTGTAAAACTGTTGCTTCTGCCTGCTGAGGTAGGGGAAAATAGATTCTTCCATAACTTTGGTGCTATATATCCGATCATGAAATTTACGCAACTGATCAACCTTGATTAAACATATATACATATGTACCAAAAATCAAAGCTTCATCTTTAAAATTGTGGCTGTGGGAGTTTTTTTGCGATTTGCGGGGGTGCGGGGGGCTGCAGTCATTTCTGTTTTCCTACGTAATTATTCAAATTATCTCTTGAAGTTATATACACATAATATATTTTGAGGAAATGAACTGAGTTCTTAAACAAAAATTTTAACATTGATATAGTGAACCTATAAGGTATTTTAAGGTTGTCCGTTTGTTTAAACTCTAAAAAAATTAGAGTATATGTTTTGCACCGCTGATAACCTCATGCTAAAAACGAAAAATGCTGCAGTCTTTGCAAAAATTTCTGCAAATACATTATTCTTTTCGCGGGGCCCTATAATCTCCCCCTGGACACGCCACTGCCCTTTACCCATTTTTAATAATAGCAAAAAGTCGTTTATATTTTTGGAATGGTGCTGCCAGACACAGGCAAAAAGCCAACGTTGCCAGTCAGTGTTAGGAAGCCAACGTTGCCAGATGTTTACAATAGATTGTTTTGTGCTGCTGCTGTTGTTGTTGTTGTTGTTACTGTTTCATTCAAAAAGCCGCTTATCCTGCGTGTATTATGTATGCAGCTGGAGCTCAGCTGCTCAGATGTCCGGTCGGAGTGAGCAGACGCATGGTCAGCTATGTGCTAGGCATTGAGACTTCCTGCGATGATACGGGCATAGCCATTGTGGACACAAATGGGCGAGTGCGTGCCAATGTGCTGGAGTCCCAACAGCAGTTTCACACGCGGTAGATATGGGCAAGGTGTTATATGATTACACCATGAGGACGTAAACAAATAAGTGCAATCTTGAAACTACAAATTGTTTGTTTTTTAGTTATGGCGGTATAATACCGCCGCGTGCCCAGGATTTGCATCGGGCACGCATTGAGCACGCCTATGAGCGCTGCCTGGAGGAGTCGAATCTGCAGGCGGAACAGTTATTGGCCATTGCGGTGACAACACGACCGGGGCTGCCGTTAAGTCTGTTGATTGGGCTGCGCTTTGCACGCCATTTGGCGCGCAAGCATCGCAAGCCGCTGCTGCCGGTGCATCATATGGAGGCACATGCGCTGCAGGCGCGCATGGAGCATATGGCGGATATAAGCTATCCATATCTATGTCTGCTGATTAGCGGTGGTCACTCTCAGTTGGCCATGGTGTATGGACCGCACCGACTGACGCTAATCGGCGAAACGCTGGACGATGCGCCCGGCGAGGCATTTGATAAGATAGCGCGCCGCCTGCGACTCTATGTGCTGCCCCAGTATCGGCTGTGGAATGGTGGGCGTGCCATTGAGCATGCTGGCAGGTCGGCGGTTAATCCCGATGCCTACGAATTCCCGCTACCGCTGGCGCAGCAGCGCAACTGCAATTTTAGCTTTGCGGGCATCAAGAATAATTCATTTCGTGCGATACGCGCCCGTGAACTGGCGGAGCGCACGCCACCCGATGGCATCATTAGCAACTATAGCGACTTCTGTGCAGGTCTGCTGCGTGCGGTCAGTCGACATTTGATGCATCGCACACAGCGTGCTCTTGAATATTGCCTGCGGCCAGAGGTGAATCTATTTGGTGATGCGCCGCCCACGCTGGTCATATCCGGCGGTGTGGCCAACAATGATGTCATCTTTGATAATCTGGCGCATCTGGCTAAGCAGTATAACTGCCGCTGCTATCGACCATCGAAACGCTATTGCTCCGATAATGGCGTCATGATTGCCTGGCACGGCATCGAGCAGCTTCTCCAGGACTCGGCCGCCAATCTCCGTCATGATCTCGATTGCATTGATATTGCGGGCAGTGCCAGCTTCCAGCAGTCCGCGGCAAGCGATCTTGTTCAGGCGGCCATCAAATGCAAATGGGTTCAACCGCTTTAATTCGATCTGGAGAAGGGTCCCAAGCAAAGAAAGTACAAATCGGGATAATCTTTTGAGATCCCTTGATTCTTTTCAGTTGCCGTTACTTTCAATTATATACAATGTTTTTCGTTTTCGAAATTATATACAATTCAAGTTGGTATGTTTTCCGATTTCGATCAAATCCTTTGAAATCGTAAATGCAATCTGTTCTAAATTCCACAAAATGTTGGAATATACGTTTGTTAAAAACAGAAACCTCAAATTAAAAATAAAGTGCGATGTAATTAGAGTTAGCTCAAAATGATAGTACAAAATAATCAGTTAGGAATAAACAATTTGGTCGGCATTCAAGATCCCATATTCTGCTTTCGGGATGTTATGAAAAACAAGTAAGAATACTCTAGTCGTGTGTGCCCGACTACGAGACTCCCTGCTCCCAACTTGCATTTCAAGCAGTTCAGCGGCAACACAAGCATGCAGCTTACTCAACTTGCACAGTGCATGTCAAACTGTTGTTTCTGTTTGTTTGGTGCTATTTATCCGATCGTGTTGAAATGTACACATCCGACAGACATTGATTAAACATACATGTGTACCAAAAATTAAAGCTCTATCTTTAGATAGAGGCTGTGGGAGTCTTTTGCGATTTGCGGGGGGGTGCATCCAAAATTTGAAATAAACTTGATCTGCGTATGGTATACAGGAACCTACATGCCAAGTTTGGTGTCTCTAGCTCTTGTAGTCTCCGAGATCTGTGTGTTCATACGGACAGACGGACATGGCTAGTTCATTTCGGCTGTTGATGCTGATCAAGAATATATATAGTTTATATAGTCGGAAATGCTTCCTTCTGCCTGTTACACACATTTGCAGTACTTTAAAACTCCCTTTTTCCCATTTTTAATGGGAACATTGAGTAAAAAGCTAAGGATAGACTTTATATACATATAACATCCTACTGAATACAAAATAGGACAAATCTAACTGTTCCTTTTCATTATATAAAATATATTATTGTTTTTTTTTTATTTTTTATTATAATATCTGAAATCAATAATGTCAAATGTCTAATGTCTAAAAAAAAAATGTAAAAATTGATAATGTATACATATAAAAATATTAAAAAATGCATTAGTTCTTTTTTTCTTGTTTGTTTTTGTTATGCTGAACTACAATACAGTTTTTCTCATTATCTTTCGCTTGTTGTTGTTTGTTTGTTTTTTTTTTTTTTTACTTTATGGATTATGCTTATATAGTTTAAATTTAAATTGTTATTTCTTTTTTTTGTTTTTGTTTTCAATTATATTTAATTTATAATCTTTTATGTTTTGTTTTTGCAATTTTAGCTTAAATATTTCAATACTCTTACTTTTATTACATAATAGCGTTTACATACATTACGCGGTTTTCTCAAATTTTTTTGATATCCTTTTTATTGTTGTTTTTGTTTTTTTTTCTTGTAACATAAGTATGTGTATTTATGTAGGTATTTATTATTTGTTTTCCATATATGCATTATATGTATGTATGTATTTATATATTTATATAATATTCACTCGCTTCTCTAAACGCTTTACTTCTTCGCTCGCTTCTCTATTGCTGTGAGCAACTTTTTTTTACTGTGCTCAGCTTTTTCTCCTATTACGGTTATTTTGTTTTATATTTTTGCTCCTTTTATTATATATTTATATTTATGTAAACATAAAATTGCGTAGTTTTTTTTTTTTTTGCTTGTTTTCTGGTTTGTTTTGATTTTCTTTCCTTTTTTTACTTCTCTTAATTTTGTATATATTTATATATAAATAATTTGTTTTGCTATAATGTTATTGTTGATTTTGTTTTATGTTTCTTATTTTCTCTTTTATCTTATGAAAATTGCGCCAAAAACAATAAAGGGGCCAAAGGTGGGTGGATAGGAGTTGGTTAGAAGACAGGGGGTGTAAGGAACACAGCGCAAGCAAAAGAAACAAAGTATTATATAGTAAAACAAATATATGTATGCCTATTGCAAGTTCGATTTTGGACTTGAATAGAGTACTGGGCTCTCTAGGGATAGTACTGGGTATTAGGGCGGAGTAGTTTTGAGAGCGAGAAATAGAATACAATTTAAAAGATTGAAAAGCAGCATACATATTTTATATATATATATAGAGTAAAGGGGGTTTTGTTGAGGGCGAAGAAGAAGACAAAAAAAAACAACCGAGAACAAACAAAATTAAAGAAATTTGCATCTCCTCTTCTTGGTTATCTCTGGGGGCTCCAGGGCGGCGAGTATGGCCTCATCGAATACATTTTTCAATCCCTTTTGTGTGAGAGCCGAGCACTCCACATACTTGACCGCCTTCAGTTCCTTGGCCAGTTTCTCGCCCTGCTCCGATGTGATTGGCTTCTGCTTGTTCTTGGCCAGCTTCTCCAATGTACTTGTCTCGTCGCGCAAATCTATTTGTGTGCCCACCAACAGGAAAGGCGTCTTCTGGCAGTGGTGCGTTATCTCTGGCACCCACTGTAAGCGTTGATAAATGTCATTTTAATATTGATTTTGCCAAGCCAATAAGCACAAAAAACCCAACTCACCTTCTCCTTAACGTTCTCAAATGAACTGGGACTGACCACCGAGAAGCAGACAAGGAACACATCCGTTTGCGGATATGACAGTGGACGCAGTCTATCGTAATCCTCCTGTCCAGCCGTATCAAAGAGACCCAGCGTATAGGGTTCTCCGCCAATCATCACCGTCACCGCATAATTGTCAAATACAGTTGGCACATATTCTGATGGAAATTTATTGGTTGTGTACGATATAAGCAGGCACGTCTTGCCCACAGCGCCATCTCCAACAACCACACACTTGATGGTTTGCATGTTGAGCGAGATATCTGAGAAGCTGTTGCTGAAACGAACAAATCGATCAAAACAAAAATACGACAACTATAGTAATAATAATGATAGAAATAATCATCTATTAAATTCAATAATCATGCCCGACAGACCCAAGCCATAGCAGCGATCATAAGACGCAACACCAGAATCATTCTCGACTGCAATGAGCACTTCGCCCATCATTTTTATACTCTTTTTTTTTAAATTTTTTGTTTAATTTTTTTGAAAAAAAAAGAAAGAAAAAAAAGGGTATATTGGGTTTGTGAACTGTTCGTCTGTCCGTCTGTATGAACGCAGTTTTTATACTCTTTTTTTAACTTTTTTGAAAAAAAAGGAAAAAAGAGTATATTGGGTTTGTGAAATGTCCGTCTGTCCGTCTGTCCGTCCGTCTGTCCGTCTGTCCGTCTGTCCGTATGAACGCAGGTTTTTTCCACAGTTTTGAAGCTAGAGCAACCAAACTTGGTATACATGTTGGTATATACCATAGGCAGACAAAGTGTCAAGATCTCCCCCCCACCCCCACCCCTTCCCCCACAAACCGCAAAAACCTATATCTTCCACAGTTTTATAGCTAGAGTAACCAAATTTGGCACAAGGGCTACATATCACATCCTTCATTGATCTGGCAAAAAAAAATTCGGCCACGCCCACCCCCGCCCCCACAAATAGGCAAAGTCTGTATCTCCCCCACCCCTTTAGCTAAAATCACCAAATTTTGCAGGTTGAATTCTGTTGCCCTATTTAATAGATTGGATAAAAATATTTTTGCCACGCCCACCCCCGCCCTTGCAATCAAGCAATGTTTGTTTCTCCCAAACCTGTAGAACAGGCCCAACCAAATTTTTATTGATGGCAAAACTTTAAAGATTTGAGCAGAAATTCAATTGCCACGCCCACTGACTCCGCAAAGAGGCGAAAAAAAGAGTATATCGCAGTCGGGTGCATCCGACTGCAACGTTCTTACTTGTTCTTCCACACTTTTGAAGCTAGAGCAACGCCCACTTAGGGCGGGCGTTGCAATTGATAACATTTAATATCTCCCCCACTTGTAAAACTGGACCAACCAAATTAAAGTTGATGGCTGAACATGAGAGATTTAACCAAAAATACAATTGCCACGACTCCGCAGAGGCTAAAAAAGAGTATATCGCAGTCGGATGCATCCGACTGCAACGTTCTTACTTGTTTAATCTGTGATTCATGCCATCGAAAGTTGAACTTTGGGAGCTTATATTACTATTTTCGCGAATAACCAAGCAGCCCTACAGAAGAATAAGTTCCCAAACTGTTTGCACTGTTGGAACAGCGTCCAGCAGCTCAAAGCAGCTACAAAACAGGCAACACTTTTGCTGAGTGTCCGCCTGCTGCGGATGCCGGTAATGATAAAACTCATAAACTATTATACGAGAGCGGTCCGAAATGTTTTCAGCCTGACAGTGAGGCAACAGTTTTAAAACTTTATTTAATTTTGTATTTTTCAACATAGCTTAATTCTAAGTCAACACACTTGTTCCAGCGATGCTCTCACTATTTCAGAGCTTAAAAAAAATATTAGGCTTTCTGCTCCTCAAAATGGTTGTTTACAAAGGATATGGTCTTCTCATTTGAGAAAAATTTCTGTCCGCCAAGCGCAACTTTGAGCTTGGGGAATAATCAAGTACCTGTGGCTGTGTCATCAGCTTCTTTTCAAGGCCCTGAACCATTGTCTGGGTTAAGCTGGGCGTTCGTTAAATTTACAATTGGGAGTTGAGCTTCAAGGGAGTCTTGAGTCGGAGATGAGCGCCAGTTTGCCTCTACCCACTTAAATCATCCTTCGATCTTCAAAAATTTTAGAAAATGGACCTCATTCGTTTGTTCTCTGATGCAGAGAGGCTGACGAAGCTACTAAACACATTACATGTAAATGTCTAGCTTTGAAAGTATCTGAGCAGTGAGTTTGTAACGCCAGTTTGGATTAGAACTGCAAAAGATCTACTCATCTGCATCAATAAGTTAGCCTAATAATATTAAAAGGAATATGGTGCCTCACATCAGAGACAAGGCAGTGCGACAAGAGGGCGGTCTTTTGTACCATATGGTTCTCTATGGGGAGAGGAGTTGCTTGAGGGAGGTCCCTTATGAAGGAGAGCAGATCTCGTGTCGAGGACTTCCTAATCTGTGCTGGAGAAACACATTCCCTCTGCAGATACTTTCTGCTAATCCAAATAATGGCTGGGCAATCAAATATAATCTGATTTGTGGTCTCGTCATCCTAATTACAGAGTCTGCACTCTGTGTCGGCGGATAGGCGCGTCTTGTGAAGGTGATATTTGACTGTGTGATGACCTGTGAGATAGGCCACCAGAAGCAGCCGCAAATCTGCCTTTGTTTTGTTACCTATGTGTGGGACAGGAAGCCTAAGGGTACAAAAGAGTCAGAATGCTATAGTAGGGTGTGCCCGACTACAAGACTCCCTGCTACCAAAACTTAACGTGTGCAGTGCCTGTAAAACTGTAGTTTCTGCCTTCTGAGACGGGGGGAAAAAGATTTGTCAATAACTTTGATGTTTATAAGCCGATCGCAACGAGATTTACGCAACAGACATTGATAAAATAATATGTGTACCACAAATTAAAGCTGTATCTTTAAAATTTTGGCTGTTAGGGTTTTTTTCGATTTGCGGCGGTGCGTGGGGGCGGGGCGGTGTATCCGACATTTGAAATAAACTTGATCTGCGTAAGGTATACAATAACCTTCATGCCAAGTTTGGTGTCTCTACCTCTTATAGTCTCTGAGATCGACGCGTTCATACAGACGGACGGACAGAAGTGGAAGTAAGAAGGCTCATTTTTGATAGTGGCCAACTGCATAGGTTTCACTGTTCCTATACCAGAGACATGTGTTTGTATGTGTGTGTGCACACTCATGTCTTAATTACTTTCGCAACGAGTCAGCACGGTTGTGGGTGGGTGTGTGTGTGTGTGGGTGCAGGGAGGGCCCTTGGCCGGCCAAGTGATTGGGTGGCATGAAGTAGGCACACTGGCAGGGATTGGGCGAAGTGGAGTGGACACACTGGCGGTTTGGGCGAAGTGGAGTGGAAACACTGGCATTGCTTATGGAGTGTGTGCATTGTTGTTATCGTAGCCAGAAAGTAACTTTACGTGCATACATATGCATACTATGTGCCGAGTCGCAATTTGCTATTTACTTGCAATTCTCGTTGCGTTTTTTTGCTTAACTATTGTCTTATCTATGCGTATGAGTTGTATCTGTGTGGGACTTTGTACACAGACACACACACAAGAGGGAGACACAAACACAGAGGCCGCCGGGCGGTATCATCGCCGCCGGCTTCCTTTTTCTCTTTTTTTTTGTAGTGGGGCATAAGCAGCGAGCCACAGGCGACAGCAACGGCGATGACTCAAACTGTGAATGTGTGCGTGCAGAACGAAGGAAAATAAAAAAAGCACCATGCACACACATACAAAGTACTTAGATAAGCTCGCAGCACCCCCTCCAATCAACACACACACACAGACAAACGAAACATGTTAACAATGTATGTGGAGGTTTAGTGCGTACGCGCGCCTGTGTGTGAATTTAAAACGTAGTTTTGCAGCAGCCAATATGCTAATTTATTTTGACACAAATGCACTTGTGTACAAATATACACACACAAACATATGTACATAAGTTGTAAATGTGTATGTATATTGTTTTGCATTGCATACAAAAACAAACACACACATATATGCATGTGCATACAAGCTTACAATTATTAGAAAGCCATCAAGCTAAATGCACAAATTAAAGGCACATTTCGAAAATTCGCCAGCAGCAAGAATGAAATTGAACCAATCGTTTTTCACAAACACTGACATACTCGGCACACGCACACATATACTGACATGAGAGCAGCAGCAGCAAGCAGCCAAAGCAGTCATCGTTAACATTTTTCCGTCACTTTTCACTTCAGAATTTTCTCTTTCTTTGCGCAGCAGATGAATTCGTTATTGATATATTTATGTGCATTAATACCGCAAACTTGTGCAATTTTACTTACAACTGATTTTAATTGGAGACGGCAACAAATATATTACTTTTTTGGGCTGGGTTGGGCGTCGATTCGTATAGAAAACAACTATTTTTCTTTTGTGTGTTCGTTCGTTCTCTCCAGCAATAGTAATCTGTATGCGTGCGAATGACGAAGCAGAGGGTTGCCACTACGAAAATTGCTATCTGGTTTTGACGTTTACAAATGGCAACGCTCTGCACCCAGCTACCAATCCATAATGTTGCCACTCTGCTAAAATGCAACTCTCATATGTCACTAAGAACAAGAACAAGAAAACAATAGCGACAACAAAGTAGGCAATCAAATTTTACTCGTTATTGCTTTAGAATAATAATCAAGGCATGACATCGTGATGGCTGGATTTTTGAGAACAAGGTGTGTAAAAAATGTGTTCCAATTAAACCATCACTCCTACTAAACGACGATTTAATGCAGACAGGCCATACATAAACAGATAAACATACACATACATATGTACGTATGCATGCACATACACTGTTACAGTGACCTGCAGTTTATTTGTTTCAGTGCGAAATTGCAATTTCAATCATAAACTATATCTAATCTGAATATAATTGTAATTAATTAGTATAAACATACATATCTGGTTTTGTTGCAGAAAACGTAGTCGCGAAGATGACCTGCCATGTGACTCTACTCCACTGTCGAAGCGTATCAACAATTTGCATTTGAACTACGATGATGGGAATAGCAGCAGCAGCAGCAGTTGCAGTATTCCAACTCTTCTCAATGATAACAACTACATAATACCGACAATCACAGGTGGAGCTGATGGTTGTGGGAGTGGGGGCGACAGTGGTAATGGCGGTCGTGGGCCTGCCGAAGTTATTGGCGGATCATGCGAGTATAATCCTGAGTTGAACGCAGATCAGAATCCGTACTACTATGAAAAAAATAAAATGCTGTACGACTTGCACGTTGAACGTGTCAGGCGAAACAATCACTAGATTTTAAAAAACATATAAATAATTGATTGTTATGGGTTGGTCCACAGTGATAAACACATTTAACTTAAATTAAACTAAACCTCAAAGAAATGAATAGGAAATAACAAATTCAATATATTACACGTTTGCCTTTTGCATACGTAAACTAAAAAATAATAGCAATTTGATAGCTGATAGTGCCAATAATTCAAAGAAAATCTCAGATGGAATAGTGTGCCGATCATCTATCGGAAACAAGTGCTTTCATTATTTTCGACTAAAGGTTTCACTTTAGTCGAATATAAGAATTTAATTTTTAAACTTTTATTCTAAATTTCTACAAATCAGTCAACTGTTGTGTTGTAAATATATATGTATATGTATATGTATATACATATATTATAAGTAAAGTAAAAGTTAACCAACGATTCAGCTTTAATAATAGACCACTAAACAATTATACATAGCTAGTGATTCTGCAAATGCCTACAAACATACAAGATAAGACTACTCAAAAATGTTCGCACACTTAGGCTTACTTAAAATATGAAACAATCAGTTCTTATAAGCTTAATAGACGATGCAATTCATATCAAATTTTTTGGATTGCGTGCACGAGGGCTTAAACTAATAGAGGTACTTACACTTAAAAACAATATATATATTTTAATAAGTCTTGTAAACTAAGCCATGCATGAATCAATACTGTTAATAAAGTATTATTAATAAGAATTTCTCAAGGAAAAAATAATTTTTTTATATATACATAGTACTCCATACGTTTATAAAAACGAGTGTTATAGTAAATAAATCAGTTAATCATACCACTGTGCGCAGTGTTCTCATTTTTGACAGCAACAAAACCAATGCATATGATTCGCTCTCCGCCTAGCCAGCTCTCCCTCTCTCACTCATTCACATCGATACTGTTCACACTGACAGATTGTGTGTTGGGGTCCGGCACACACACATATACATTCAGGCACACTCATTCTTTGTTGTTGCTATTTATACGCTCGCAATTAATTTTTGACAACGTAAAATGCTGTAATATATTGTTAAATATTAGATATAAAATTAAATTAAGTGCCTTCAAAGTGCCAGCGCAGTATTTATAAATAATATATTAGTGCATTATGTGCGAATGCCAAAGCGAAACGAATGGAAAATGTTTGACAAGTGCAACAAGTAATAATAAACACAACAGTCACACATAATACCATAATATATGTATGTATATACATATGTACATATAAATACCACATATGTATGTCAATATTGTAATTGAAGAACAATACATCACAATCGATATACATCAAGATTGCAATCGATATCGGAATAGATGATGAGCCCGTTTGGTTCAAAGAAGAACCGTTCCCTGCCGGTCCGCGTGAGCACCTTTGACTCAGAACTGGAGTTTGAACTGGAGCCGCGGGCGACGGGCCAAGAACTTTTCGATCTGGTTTGCCGGACAATTGGGCTGCGTGAATCGTGGTATTTTGGACTACAATATGTTGACACGCGCAACAGTGTCTCCTGGCTTAAAATGGACAAGAAGGTCAAAGATCAGCGGGTCGAGCTGCATGCGAATAATAGCATTTACGTATTCAGTTTCTATGCTAAATTCTTTCCCGAGAACGTCAGCGAGGAGCTCATCCAGGAGATAACCCAGCATTTGTTCTTTCTACAAGTTAAGCAGAGCATTCTCTCCATGGACATCTACTGCCGACCAGAGGCATCTGTTCTGCTTGCCTCCTATGCGGTACACGTACAGTACGGACCCTACGACTACGAGAGCTACAAGGATGGCATGCTGGCGGGTGGTGAACTGCTGCCCAAGGGCGTAACCGATCAATACCAAATGACGCCCGAGATGTGGGAGGAGCGCATCAAGACCTGGTAGGCCAAGTTTTCAATTTAATTTTGCAAATTATCTAACTTTGATGGTGCACACAGGTATATGGATCACGAGCCCATGACCCGGGACGAGGTTGAAATGGAATATCTGAAAATCGCACAAGATCTGGACATGTATGGTGTTAATTACTTTCCTATTACAGTATGTTAAAAGCAACAACAATTTGATTAAGGGGTTATATACGGTTGTGATGGATGAAAAAATCGATATTTTTATTGCATATTCTTTAAACATATAATCTCGAGAATACTCTCAAGCAGAAACTGACTTGAAATCTTAAACGCGATTATTTATTACCTTTGTGGTGGGCACGATCAGTAAAAAACTACATATTAATCTGGTCAACACCAAATTTACATCACTTATTTATTATGATAAAACTAGTCACTGAACGAAGGATTTTCCCGTAATCCGAATAACTTTTTTATTATTTAATATTTTTTGATGAAAACGTTGACAAAAGATTTTAAATAAATAATTTGTATTGTGTCAAAAAAAATAAATCGAAAAAATGTCATCTTTTTGCGTGGTACAACTGTATATAACCCCTAAAAACACTAAAATGTTTCGAAATGTTTTCCACAGAATAAGAATAAAACCAAATTGTGGCTGGGCGTGACAGCCGTGGGACTTAATATCTATGATGAGCGCGATAAGCTAACCCCAAAGACAACGTTTCAGTGGAACGAGATACGACACGTTAGTTTCGATGATAAGAAATTCACGATACGTTTAGTGGATGCCAAAGTGTCGAATTTTATATTTTACTCGCAGGATCTGCACATCAATAAAATGGTTAGCAGAACGCAACAATCACAATCAATTATAATTGAATTCAACTGTTATGCTCGACAGATACTCGACCTGTGCAAGGGCAATCATGATCTCTACATGAGACGACGCAAGCCGGACACAATGGAGATACAGCAAATGAAGGCACAGGCCAAGGAGGAGAAACAGCGACGTCAGATCGAGCGTAAGAAATTTATCAGAGAGAAGAAACTGCGCGAGAAGGCCGAGCATGAACGATATGAGCTGGAAAAACGACTGGAGCATTTGCAGGATGAGATGCGCATGGCTAGCGATGCGCTGGTGGGTTATAGGCAACTAAAACAAAAAATATAAATATAATAACGAATTGATATAATTTTAGCGGCGCTCCGAGGAGACAAAGGAGCTGTACTTTGAGAAGAGTCGCGTCAATGAGGAGCAAATGCAGCTGACCGAATGCAAAGCGAATCATTTCAAGACGGAAATGGATCGCCTGCGCGACCGTCAAATGAAAGTGGAGCGTGAGAAGCATGATTTGGAAAAGAAAATACGTGATGCCGATTTCTATGTACTGCAACTAACCGTGGAGAATGACAAGCGCGAAGCCGAAACCGAGAAGCTCAAGAAGGAGCTAATCTGTGCCAAAATGGCCGAACGCGAAGCGACCGCCCGTCTGCTCAACTTCCTCAACAGCGGCCGCAAATCATCCACGGATAGCCTGCTAACTGCGTCAACAGTTTCGCATGCGAATGTTAACACGGCATCCAGCATTGCTGCAATCAGCACGCCATCGTTGACCACAAGCAGCTCGACAAACGACATGGAGACCGCTGGTGGCGCCGAATTGACCACTTCAGCATCACATTATATTGTCATGGGCGATAACTCGAGCGGCATTTCGGATGACTTTGAGCCGAAAGAGTTTATACTGACTGACAATGAAATGGAGCAGATAACCAATGAAATGGAGCGTAGCCATTTGGAATACCTGCGCAAATCGAAGAAACAGGTTCAGAATCAGTTACAAACGTTGCGCAGCGAGATAGCGCCCCATAAGATCGAGGAGAACCAGAGCAATCTGGATATACTTAGCGAAGCGCAAATCAAAGCTGGCGAGAATAAATACTCAACGTTGAAGAAACTCAAATCCGGTTCGACAAAGGCGCGTGTGGCCTTCTTCGAGGAGCTCTAAGAACCCAACTAGCCAGAATATAAACAAGACTCTAACCAAGTTAACTATAATATTAACAATTCGATGTTTGTAAATATATCTTTGTGTACATATATGTTTATTTGATCTGGGAAACCGTCGATGTTGGTCGATATAACAAAATTTATGCAAAAATTATAACAGTATGCCAAAAGTTAAGCAACATTTATGATTATCGATACGATACCATCAATAGTTTTTCAGCTCAATATCTTAACATATGTATGTATATGTATCTCTGTTTATCTGCATACCATGTCAATAGCTATAAACAGTATCTTCGGCATTTGAATATATTGTTCGCCGCTTTAAATAAATCTAGAAAAACAAGTAAAAATATGTCGATTCCCTACACCCGACTCGAAAAATCCTAACAACTTTGTATTCAATTACATAGTGCATTAAAAAGCAGTACATTACTTGAACTTAAAGCAGTTCTTCGGCAACGCAAACAAGCAGAGCAGGTCGCCTGACTGTAAAACTGCTTGTTCCTACTGGGTCGTGGGGGGGGGGGGGGGGGATAGATTCTCCAATATCTTTGATTTTAATTATTCGTTTGGATAGACAAAATTGACAAACATCAATAAAAAAAAAAAACTTTAACAGTTAGTTTTTTTTCCTGCGGGATGAAAAGTAATTGCCAAATTACACAAGGAATTCAAAAAAACAAATTCCTAAACTCAATTTTTGTGTATTCATCTTAATTGCAAACAAATTAGCTAATTTATTCGTTGGATTAAATTTAAATAACAATAATATTGAATTTAAAAAATGTCTGTAACACAGAAGCGAATACGTGCATATGACAAATAAATAGACTTCTTGCTATGAAATCCAAGTTTCCAAAAAGTGAAAACGAAATTGCGTAATTCTTAAATCCTACGGAATGCATTCAGTCTGAGATCGACACGTTTATAAAAACAGACGGAGATTGCTAAATCGACTCGGCTGTTGGAATATATGCACTTTATATGGTTGGGGACGCGTACTTATGCCTGTTACATACATTTGCAGTACTTTATTACCCCGTTTTTCTTTTCTTTTTTTTCTTGGCTGGCCAAACAACTTACAAATATTTGTTTTCCTTGGAATTTTAAGTAAAGAGCTCTGTGAGTCCTTAGTCCCCGACAGATATCAGCCAATTCCTTCGAAAACGAAAACATTCAAAATTTGGTAAAAACAGTAAAAATGTGTAAATGATTTTCACTATTTATACTACTTGTACTACGGTTATTTAATATTTACTAAAGTCTAAATCAATTAGGATTTTATAAAAAACACAAAGCATACGTAGTAAGTTTCTTAAATTATCATGCCAGTTCCGTTTTCCAAATGATGCGAAAGTTAATTTCCGTTAAATTTTCACTTTGGACAAGATTTTGCATTTGATCAGAAATTTTAATGGGATTCTGTAGCTCAACAGTTATTAGGAAGTTATGAACATTTAAAGATATTTAAGTTCGCAAATTATTGCCAAACCGGAACAGGCTTGTATATCTCTTACAATTTATATATTTTTAATTCCTACTCTTCTCTTACTCTAATCCGTATACTAGGTTTACTATACCTATCTCTTTCCTATTGTTTCAGTTTTTCTCACGAAACATCTAAGTCATACAAGAGTCATTTAGGTCTCTGTTAAGTTCATTTTCATACGATCCAGGTTCATTATTTTCAAAGCTTTAAACTTAAAGCTATCCAATATTTAAATAAGCCAATGTAATTTGAAATACTTTTAAATATAAAACATAATATGGCATATGTCCGAGATGGTAATCAATTCCCAGGGTTGAACTACCCATTATGTAGCAAGTTTTATTTGATATTATCATTTTTAACAAATTATTATCATAAGTTGTTTGGTTGTTGGATTTGTTGTGTGTTTTAAGAACATGTGACCATTTACAATTATTTTCTTGTACTCTCTTTACTTTTCATACAGAAATAAGTAAACGAGGTTTGTTTTGTTTTTAAGGTATGTATTGCCTATCGAGTAATATATTTGTTGTTCTTATGTTCGGCGGCGCTTCTGCCCATGTCTCCATGTATTAATATATAAAATGTTTATGTTGTTGGAACACGCACCTTTAGGTCCCAAATAAAAAAAAAAAAATTGCCCTCTTCTACCTTTCGACCCGCATTATTAGTTTAACACATAAACGAATTGTTTTCTTGTTTCTTTTTTTGTTTGATTTTTTCTTTTTTTTTTTTTGGTACTAAGAAATTTCAAATAGTTACGTCTTTTTTTTTTTTAACACCATGGAATATTTGATATATATATTATATATACATATATGCACATATGTATTTGTTTGTTTCTATTAATTTTTTGTTTTTCTTTTTCTTTTTGTATCGTAGCATAAAATAAAAAGCTCAATTTTTGTAATATATGTAGCATCCAATGCATCCAATCATATTATCCTCTGCCGCCGTTTCGCTCAACGCCAAATACGCAAAATTCTCTTAAACTGTTATCAGCTCCGAGCTATATATACATATATATGCATATATATAAAATATAAGTACACACACACACACACGCACTCACATACATACATATACATGTTTTGATTTTCTTCTTCATTTTTATAGAAATGTACATGGGTCAAATTAACAATTATAAACTTTTGCTTTTACATTATCAGGATTGTTATATTACAATTACTAAAAAAAAATTAAATATATATTTATATATGTATATATATATATATATATATATATATATATATATATATATATATATAAGCATGTATAGTATACAGTACTAATAATTAGTTTGATATTATATTTAAAAGGAGCTCGCAAATTTATTATAACAGAAAACACTTTGGATATATTCGTCTCTCGTTATAGTTGTGTGTATAAACTGATCGTAAAATAATGTAATTATTCCAAAAATATTGCATTACTTTAAAAAAGAACTTCTAGTGAATACATTTTAAACGATTTGATACTAAGCAACAATCAACAAATCATCACGTATAAACGCAGCTACTGTGTGTTTTGTCTTCCATTCAATATGAAATATAAAGTTAGCTCCTTCTTCCATCTCCCCTTCGCCACCCCCTCACACTCTCACACACATTAATGTAAACATTAATCAATAAGTTTACATTAACAATTAATTAATTGCTAACATATCGATAAATACTCTGCCAAATTGCCGAGAGACTTTGGCATATAATTTTTTTTTTTTTTGTTCTTATATAGGAATTTTGAAGCAATATGTGTGTGTGTGTGGGTGTTTGGGTGTGCAGGATTGTAGGATTTAAGAAGTATTTCCTGATTTTTCTCTCTTAATCTGTATGTGTATGTGCGTGTGTTGAGGCTTATCAGCGAAAAGTATCGTTCAATTTTAACTGAGACAGGTGCCCCAGATTGATGAGATTGGGGCTTGTAGGGGGTGGTAGGGTTTGGTTGGGGCGCACGTGCATTGAATCAGATAAAACATTCCGATATTTCTTGTATATATATATATATATATACATATATAGAAAATATTTGCGTTTGGCGTGTACGAGAGGCGTTCGTCTTAACAGTGTTAACTCAGGGATAACTGATTCAGCGACAAAAGACGCTCCACGGCCGCATTAATGTCCCCAAACGTGGCAATCAGCGCTACAGAGAAAGAAAAAAGTTTGAGAGAATAAGAGAAAAAAATATTAAAGCCACTTTAAATACCATTATAATCATATTTAAATTACAAATTTGTTCTTAGTTTGATTTAAGCGAAAAAAGTTTAGACATAGAACAGACTTGTTCTCATGGAAATGGAAAAATTTCACGTGAAATCTTTCTGAAATTGCTTTTCTAGTGGATCATGATGTGCCATCGTTGAACTAGTTTAAAAAACAACCCAACTAGTTGAAATTTTTGAAATGAGGAGGAATTCACAATTCAGTGATACTTAACGAAATGCATATAAATCGGTAAATCAAATTTGTTCTTCGTTGAACATACAACGAAATGTGATTTAAAGAACAATTCGAATAAGAATAAGGATCAAAGATAAACCTACCTTGCAAATTGGCATCACGATTAGCAAAGCCCATGGAAGCCAACTGCTCCAGCTGGGATTGATAGCGCACCTCGGGAGGCTGTGTGCTGTCCGCATTGTTAGACATGCCGTTGAGCATGCGCATCATGAAGTCATTAAAAAGTTGCGCATTGGGACCACCACCCGGGGCCAAGGCTGGTGCGGCTGATCCTGTTGTCGAATTGATCGTGGCAGCGTTATGCGGCGAGGTGTTGTTGGTGGTAGCGGTGCTGCCATCGCCGCTGGCCGGGTCGCCGGCAGTGGGACTGTTGATGCCTGGCGGCGGTGGTGGTATGCCCAGTGTACCAACGAGATTTGGGGCAGCGGTGCGTAGCTGTTCCATGCCCTGTTGGATCTGTAGTATGGCATTGATGGCCTCCGGATTGGAGAGCATGTTCATCACATCGGGATTCTGCATTTGGGCCATAAACTGTGGCATCATTTGTCGCACCTGATCCTGCAGCTGTGGATTGTTGGATAGCAGCGGGCTGCTGCTGAGCAGCCGTGACGCCATATCGGGATCCTGCGACATTGATTCCATCATGGAGCGCGTATATGGTGCATTCAAAAGATTTTGCATCAATGCAGGATTATCGGCCATCTGCTGCAGCAAACTGCGCATTGCCGGTGTGTTGAGTACATTGTTCGGCGGCTGATCACCGCCTCGATTATTTAGTCCTAATCCGCCACCGTTGACGCCAGACTGGGCATTGCTGCCGGCACGATTACCGGTGCCGCCCCAAGGATTTGGCAACGGATTACGATTCTCGGTGCCCTGTTGTGGATTTATACCGGCTGTGCCGGCGCCAGAACCATCGACAAGGCCAGCAAATGGATTGCGGCCAAAGGACTCTGTTGCCGCATTCATCATCGGCTCCTGTATATCACGATAGATGCGCTGCAAGGCACTGTAGCCGCCGGGCACCGATTCCAGATTGGACATGGCTCGATCATGGGAACGCATTAGCTCCTGCAGCATTGATGGATTGCGCGCCAGCTCCATGGTTTGACGCAACAAATCTGGGTTGTTTAACATATGCGATATCTCTGGATTGCGCTGCATTAGATCCTGCATTTGTGGATTCGATGTGATCAGCTGTCTCATTGTCTCCGGATTGTTCATCATCTGCTGCACGAGTGGATTATCCATCAAGGATCGCAGCATATCCCCATTATTCAATAGCTCATTCTGCATGCGGGCCTGCAGATCCATAAACGTATTCGATCCCGCTCCCAGCGCCTCCATGCCAGCCAGACCACCAAATTGATTCAAGCCGAATGGCGTCTGCCGGACATCGGCCGGCGCACGTGCCGGCGGCTCGTTGGTGCGGGTGGGCGCCTTTATAACCAAGTGTACCGTCAGATTATCCTTGATGTTGTGCATTTTGAGGGTGTCCGTGTCTTTCATGATTTTACCCGCGAATATGAGCACCAATTGTTCAGGCTCCGCCTCGAATTTTTGTGCCACCAAAATTTTAAACTGTAAAAACATACAAGAAAACAAAACAAAACATCAGAACGTTGAATGAAGCAACAACAACAAAACATATTAGCGAACACAACAGTGCTGCCAGATTGCTGTGAATATGCAAACATGCATGAACAAGGGGTTGCCTGTCTGTTCATATGAATCAGTAAACCAGCAATAAAAACTAATTCTTACTTGAGTAACTTTGGTTACTGGTTACAACTGGTGCAAAAGCTCAAAAGCAAAAATAATTGAGTTGTTGTTAAATTAGCAATAAAGGAATGGGCAACGAAGCATGTGAGAAAAATTAATATATTGCGACTCACTTCAGCAAATGAGCGAACTAGTTGTGAACAGGTTCCACGAAAGTGAGCAATGTTTACCCTAAGTCTAATGTGCACACACACTCTCTTTCACTCTCACACACACACATATACACACTCTTACGCACGCGACACCGCGTATTTGCACTTTGCCATCCTTTCTAGAAGAAAAAAATGCACTGTACCTTCAAACTACTACATGCACACATGAGCGCGCACATACACACACACGCATACACATATATATAGAGAGAGACAAACACATACGTGGTACACAAGTGTGCCCACACTCCTCGCTAGCGTTAGCCGCAATAATTACTTATGTTTTATCAAAGGCCCAGCCACCCAGCACTTGCACACGGCACCGTGCACTTTGCAACGGCCATGCAGGGTTCCTGGTTAATTGTACTTACATCTTTTATTCCAGAATCTTCATCGACCTCAACAGTTTTCTTGTCCTTTGGCGTTTTAACTACCACGTTGATGCGTTTACTACCGCCTTCGGCCATTTTGATTGTTTTTCAGCGCTAGATTTTCTTTGCTTGAATATATTGTTATGTTTGCAAGCTATTTTTGTATTTTGTTTTTTTTTTGCGATCAGCTATTGAAATTTATACGTGCTTTCAAACTAAATTATTTTTCATTTGATGAAAAGTAATTCGTCACTTTCTCACATACGACACACACACACACGCATATATATATGTCACATACAAAGTAGTGTGACCAGCGGCCGATAATGTACCATTGCTCAAAAATAATTACAAGACCATTTTGTGTGCTGCCTGATCAGCATTTTTTACTGGGATTAGTCACATGGTCACACCTTGCGCCAAAATGAGCTAAGCTGATGAAGGGGTGCAAAATTGAAACAATATATAATTTATTTTAAGTTTGCTATAGTTATTCATACTTATTTGTTAATCTTACGCTTGTCTCTATGCTTAAAACGTTGTTCAATTATTTTATTTAAAAATATTTAATTTTATCTGCATATTTTTAAAAGATTGTAATCTGATTAATGCAATTTGAGCAGAAGTTTTAAATTGCAAATCAAATTTATATCAAAATTCGGAGACTCCCGCATATCGAGAAAAGCTCCCACTGCCATAACTTTATAGATACAGACTTGCCACATATACATATACATATATTTTATCAACTGGAAACTAAAGATATTCAATAGATAAGCAACGATATCCGGAAAGGAATTATATTTGAAAAGTAGTTCCACTCAAAGAACCGGTCATGGAATTAGTTCAGAGCGAATTTACCCAGCTCTTATAAACAACTAACTCCAATAAAATATAATATGAAACACTACCTCAATTATACCAATAAAATTTAGCTTTCCAGAGTCGAAGAAATCAAACTTGTGCGACTCCTATTGGGCCACACAAATATACCACAAACCCACTATTTGGACAAAAATATCCCTTCATTACGTTCTTTTCCGAAACCACGGTTACCCTTTTGCTTATCCAAAATATATTGAAATTCTTGTCTCAGAGCTCCGCAATATCCGCATGATGCAACCCATCAATAGATAACATCAAAACCTTAAAAACCACAAAGAATGATATATATTTCAAAGATTATAAATCAGTTTAAGATTATTCTAACTTAGTACAATCATATACTAACAAACCTGTAAAGTACAATACTCATTGTGCATAAATAGATTTAAGCAAAAAATTATCATGCCATTATTTATCCGAAGGCCATGGCTTGAACATGTTGATTTGAGTTTTGTAAACAGAAGGCAACACTACAAATATAGAAATAAAATTCTAGAATTGAAAAGAGTGTGAATCTGCACGTATAATTGATTAGAGTGTGAATCTGCACGTATAAACGTTGCAAGTTTCAGGAATACCGCACACTTTTGTGTGTTTTGTCGTTAAAATGTGCATTTAAATTGGCACAATTCGGTCACACTGTCGATTGCTCCAAGCAAAACGAAAAGCAAAAGGCAACGCATAACGCAAAGTAATCGGTTGAGCTAGGAGTAAGTGAGATCTTGCAAACTGTTTATAAGCAAAAAGCAGCAACAAAAAAAAAAAAACCAAAACAAAATAGGTTGCTTATCAAAACAAGTTAAAATACGCAGATATTTAACAATTGAAAGTGGATGCACAGAAGCTTTAAGCCATAGAGTTATATTTGTGAAACGATACGAATCAAAATGCCATAAAATCAGTTCTTGGAATTTGGTAACATACTATATAAACGGTTTCCGAGAATTACCAATACAGTGCCAACAAGTGCCTCAGCAGCCGTGGCCAGGTATATTTAACATATTTCTCTCTCTTTCAAATGGTAACAAGGTGTGTGAATATGAATATGTGCAAAGTGTTTAAATAGTTAAATATATGTACTATATATGTATATATATGATATATGATAGATATATTTAAATAATCTTCCAGATGCAGTTGCAACAAAATAAACGTGCGATGCTGCTGCCACCGAAATTGAAGCTCAGCCAGGCGCTGCCTTCACTTGTTGTTGTCTTCTGCCTTGTTGGATCGTGGAACATTCAACCTGTGCTGTGCGTACCAAATACACCCGGTTGGGTTATACCCGATCGTCTGGAATTGCCAATTGGCAGTGATCTTAACATCAGCTGTACCATCAATGAAGCCTTCTATTTGAAGCGGGGCGATACGAATGAAACGTGTGCCGTTGATGATCTATATTTTAATGTGGGCATCGGTTCGGGACCCAATAGCATCTATAAGACATATCCAGAAATACAGCGTGTCAATGCAACATCTATTATATTTAATGCCCGCAATCTGAGCGAACAGGAGGGCAAATATCTGTGCATGTGCGGCACAAATGGCATTTTTACGTCGCGTGTTTTTGTGGGCAGCAAACCGAAGCCGGTGCTCGATTTCAATTGCACCAGCTACGATTGGGATTATATGTTTTGTAATTTTACAACGCCCAAGAATAGCATTATAACCAAATATAATATCAGCTTTGAGACACAGAAGAACTCCAGCTATCGCTATATAATTGATTGCAATTTTGATTTATCACCAATCGTTAATTGCAACATAACCGGCGAGTTATATAAGAAATTCTCCGAGTTCTATTACTTTAGGCTAGATATTGGCAATTATCTTGGACAGTTAACCCAAAACATTGAGATCAACAATTTTGAGCGCATGATACTCGCGCGTCCAGGACAAAATTTGATGGTTATCAATAAAACGGAGCACTCAATTTGCTTATCCTGGGATATGCTCCGACGCAGCAATTCCATTGGCGGCGTTCTCTGGCAAGTGCATGTGACGCCCGATGATTTTGCCACATTGGTGCGTCCCATGTGGCGCAACAATTCATCGGCGCTGACGGACACATTGTGTTTAACAGAGCTTCAATATGCCGGCTACAATTATACGCTGGAATTGCGCGTGCGCCCCAATAAAACCAAATCGCGTTGGAGTAAACCACTTAATTATGTATTTCGTACCGCACCATCGCGTCCAGAGCGTCCACCACGCGTCACCGATGGTAGCTTCTATGTTTATTCCTCGGAAGCCATGCTCACCGTCTACTGGGAGCAGCTGGAGAAGCACGAGCTCAATGGCGACAACTTCAAATATATCATCAGCGAATATCGTACAAACAACACGCCAACGTGAGTATCTGAAAATAAACTCTTACCCGTACAATTTACATTCTCAAGACATGTTTGAAAAATCAGGTCAACTTGTACGGGTTGAAAAAAACTATAAAATCGTAGGCGCAGAAAACCAAGCCAAGAAACCATATGTCAATAATTGATTTCGAGCCTTATATTTTTTTAAAGAAGGTTCAAACTTGTGTGTTTGCAGCAATATATGACAAATATTGGCACAAACAGCCAACAAAAACTATACTTTTGAAATGTTTCTCAAAACAATTTTGCCTGCCGCAAATCGGAGCTTTTTGTTGCATAAAATTAAATAAAATTGGCGATTTTAGTTCAATATTGTAAGTGTAATATTTTAAGTGTAATATTATAAGTGTAATATTGCAAGTGAAATATTAAATTTTTGAAATTTGAAATGAGATCATACAGACAGACAGACAGGCGGACATGTTCAAATCGACTTGACAGCTTATGCTAATCAAGAACATATACATATATTCTTAACATAATCAAAGATGTCTCGTTTCGCCTGTTACGTACTTTTGGATTACTTTTAACCATTTTAATTGGGTACAGGGTGTAAAAATCATCATCATACATAGAGCGGTGCATTCTCGTTCCTTTTTGGTATAGTAGCTCTTTTCCTGATAAAAGAACTAACCTTTCTATTAGTTCATTTCATGTTCGAACTAAGGAACTATTCAATCATTTAGTTCCTTTCTACAAAATGGAACTAAACGTGCTCTTATTTCCTTTTGTGATAATGGAACCAATCTTTCTTTCAATTCCTTTCCGGATATAAGAACTAATCGTTCCATTCCGGACAAAAGTTCTAATCGTTTCTTTAGTTCTTTTCCAGATAAAAGAACTAATCGTTTCTTTAGTTCGGTCATTTAAATACGTGACGTATTTAGAATTTTTGAGACTTTTGACTCTTAAAATGTCATGTTCTTAATATTTAATTTTGACCTTTGGTTTTTTATTATGGTTTTTTTTTTTATTTATGTTGGGATTGGTTTGGAATTCCAGGCTCGACCAAATCCAGCGTTTCTTTTCAATTCATTTAGTTCAGTTCATAAGCAGTAAGTTTTGGTCGATGATTTGATGTCGGTTTTCAACATAACTATAATGCATAGTAAGTCTGGAAATCGAAGTTTATCAAAATACTATTTGTTATCATCGAATCGCAACAAACAATATACGAATATTAGAGTTGACTTTAAACGTTCAGAACGAGTTCAACAAAAAAGTTCGTTTAGTTCATTTAAGTTCAAATATAGTTCGTGAAATGTAAGCAACTTGTATTCGTTGCTTAAATAAGTATATAAATTAGTTCCGAAATTTGAAATAAACTTGATCTGCATGCCAAGTTTGGTGTCTCTAGCTCTTATAGTCTCCGAGATCTGTGTGTTCATACGGACACACAGACGGACATGGCTAGTTCGTCTCGGCTGTTGATACTGATCAAGAATATATATAGTTTATATAGTTGGAAATGCCTCCTTCTGCCTGTTACACATATTTGCAGTACTTTATAACTCCCTTTTTCCCATTTTTAATGGGAACAGGGAGTAAAAACGAACGAAAGAATCAATTCACAATTATAATACAATTGCTCAGATATGTGTGGGCTGTAACCGTTATTGCTATTTCTTCGACTTCTCTTTTGCGTAATGATGATAGCAATAAGAAGAAAACAACGAAGACGACAGCAGTAGAAATGTAGAAAAGTACAATATACATACATATCTACATACCTATTTATTATGGTACTTACAGTATTGCTACAAGTGTATGAAAGCATACATACATATGTACATAAATACAATTTGCAAGACTTCCCCCACACAACCACAATCACACACACGTGCGCACAAGTACATGCACACACACAGATAGATGCGATACAGATTTCTGGAAAATTGTTTATTTTTAAAAATTCCTTGAATTTGTGTATGTTGGCTGGCATTCATATTCATTTCGTTCTATCTTTAATGGGAATGCCTTTATTAAGAAATGCGCTTTTATAAAAATGTAAATTGAAAAGAAGAAAACATATGCACATACATACTTGTACTCGTTATTATCTACATACGTACATACCTCTATTAGATACATACATCTATGTATGTATGTTATTATGAAATATATGATAATTTGTTTAAATTGTTAATGCAATTTCGTGGTATTGATAGCTAGAAATATACATGAATACATTGGACTTCATGCATACATACATATATACGTAATTCAGCTTAAAAACCATACTTTTTGCAATTTGCAATCTCGAAAAAATGTGAAATACTTGTGTACGTAATTTGAAGTTATTTAGAATTTGCTAATAGCAATTATATCTGTTCAAAAGTGCGATTTTATGATTTTCTCTTTTCTAACATGCCAAGTTTTTATACCCTTGCAGAGGGTATTATAACTTGGTCACGAAATGTGTAACGTATTGAAGGAAATTTGTATATTCGTGATTAGTCTGTTTATATGCGTTTTTCAAAACTTTGTTCTAGAGCTATCTTAATGAAACTTGGCACAGATGTTTCTTCTTATTGCAGGTAGTACCTTTAGTTGAATTGGTCAGATCGGAGCACTATAACATATAACTGCAATAGGAAAGATCGGTTGAAAAGTTAGTTTTTGTATGAAAAACTTTTTTTTTTTTCAAGATAACTCAACCAAACTCACTAAACCTACGTTTTAAGACAGTTTATACATGATGACAACATTTCATCAAAATCGGACGACTATATCTTATAGCTGCTATAGGAACGGTCGGTTGAAAAATTAGTGTTTGTATAAAAACCTTTTGAGTTTTTCAAGATAACTCAACCAAATTCACTAAACCTAAGTTTTAAGACAGTTTTTAAATGATGACAAACTTTCATCAAAATCGGAAGACTATATCTTATAGCTGCCATAGGAACGATCGGTTGAAAAATTTGTTTTTGTATGAAAAACTATTGTTTTTCAGGATAACTCAACCAAACTCACTAAACCTAAGTTTTAAGAGAGTTTATACATGATGACAAACTGTCATCAAAATCGGATAACTATATCTTATAGCTGCCATACGAACAATTGGTTGAAAAATAAGTCTTTTCTGCAAGGATATACATATATCTTCGGCACGCCGAAGATAACATTTCTTTTTTGCTTAAATTTAAAGTACTTGAAGCTATTTATATTGAGAATTATTGATGTTATTTATATTGAATATATCTTTGATCGAAACTTCGATGTCCACTTAAGCAGTAAAAAGGATTGGACGTCTTTCGAAGACGTTCATTCCATCAAGCATCACACCATAATATGGTACACCAATGGATTCCTAACTCACCAAGGCACCGGCCTTGGGGTAGTGGGACATCGAGGAAAATACCATGAAACCCTTGGAAAATAGATAAGAATATTCCGAACTTAAGTATGCGCCATTGAAAGGTGTGTTGACATAAATCTAGAAAGGATACAGGGATATTGCTATCCTATCCAACAGTCAAGCCGCATTAAGCACCTGAAATAACACAGGATAACTTCTAAGCTGGGTTGAGAGCTTCGAATCAAGCTAGACCGATTAGGAGAAGATAATAAACTTTCCCTACGATGAGTACCAGGGCATAAGAATATAGCTGGGAAAAAGGCAGCTGATGAGCTAGCCAGAATGGGGGCTGAGCAATCACTAGTTGGTCCAGAATCGTTTTAAGACAGTAGGAAATTAATACCATTGGGAAGGAACGCGATCAGAATACTTACATGACTGCTGATAGGACACTGTAGGTTAAAAAGTCATCTAAGCAAATTGGGTATAGTCGGTAGCGGTATAGTCGATTCTGCGAGATCGAGGGGGAAAACTTAATTCACATTCTCGAAGAATGTCCAGTACTTGCCAGAAGAAGAAGTAGAATTCTATAGAAACATAGCCCAAGAAAACAACACGTAAGAAGCCTCAACCAAACGAAAATTCATGCCTTCGTTCAGGAAGTTGGGTTGATGGGGCAACTTTAGGCCCAGAAGGAGGTACAATAGATATTATAGGTCGCAATACACTGTTCCCATTTATATAAATAATAATATATTGGCAATTATTGAAGTGATTGTATTTATATTGAGTTGTTTGGTTTTTAAGACCTTACAACCTACTTCAAAAGCCATGTCACTGTGGCCGGTAGTCCACGCTAGTGACGAAGCATCACGAAGAGGCAAAAGGTACTTTAGACTTGAAATTCAACAGAATTTATTTCAATTTGTTCTTTAATAACATATTTAGCTTACTAAAACTTTATATTATCTTTTTATTTGCTGCAGCGATAGCTCAAATATAAAGTTGGACTTGAATTCGGCAACAATTGAGAACTGGAATCAGAACGCAAAGCATGAGATCTTTATACGCAGCAGCAACAACGTCAACAGCTCCGAGGAGGCCAGTGTTGTGGTCATTCCACCCATTAGCAATGAGGATACTCGTCTACGTGTACCCAAGAAAATACGCAGCGTTTATCACTCAAGCAATGCAAGCTATTCGCTCAGCTGGATGGCGCCGGAAAATAAAACGGATTTGATCAACTATACGGTATTCTGGTGCAATTCAAAGCCGGCGCTACAATCCAAATGCAATGGTTCCATACACTTTGAGCATGTGTCCAAGGAGCGGCTGCAGTTCGTCACAAAGAGCGCACAGCCAGCATCACTAAATATGGCTGTGTCAGCGAACTTTGTAAAACGTAATACAGGCATGCATTGGGTAATATGTACACAGGATGGCACCAATGATCTGGCCAAAATGGAACCAAGCGTTGAGGAGGCCACAAATTTTACGCTTTCGGTCAAATGGAGCACAGAACGTGTCTGCCCCTCAATACTGCGTGGCTACAATCTAACATATTGCCAGCGTTCATCAGGCAAGGCGGATAACTGCACCACAAAGATGCTCGATCCGAATGCTGTTGACTATTCAATAAACAATCTGGAACCCTACACTGACTACAGCGTCAAGATGTTAATGTATTCGGATACAACGGCCAGCAAATATAGCGATGAGTTGATCAATCGCACTGGAGAAGCATCTCCAACGCAACCACGCCAACTTGACTATTCAAATGTCACCAGCTCGAGTGTTATACTCGCCTGGAAGCCACCACTTAAAGCCAATGGCGTTGTGCGCGTCTACAAGATTACCTATTACCATGACAACAAAAAAGATATATATAAGTATGATGCCCGCACCGACGAGCTGATCGACAATGAAAAGCTCATTACCTGCGTCTTGCCCAATCTAACAGCCTACACCCAGTATGAGATTAGCATCCAGGCGTGCACCCTCTACGACTCGGAACCTAGCAATGTTATTACTGTTCGCACAGCCGTCGGAGGTAACTATATCGGCCCATATAGGATTTTTCGTACAGATCTTTAAAAATTAGTTTAAGCACGATCGACTGATAAACAGAAAATCCTTCACACTTGGAAGTGGATGCTCCAAATCTATCTATTACAATGAGTTTTAAACTAATTTCATAGAAAACCAGAAAGTTGTACTCAGTGATTTCTTCTCATTTTCCAATATTGGTGAAATCTTAGAAAATGAGTTTGCATTTAAAGCAAAAAATTGCAACCAACAGTTTAACACCAATTTCAAAATATGAAAATTTTTTTGTTATTTGAAAAACCAAAGCCCTGTTCCCATTTCTGACAACTTTTCATTCCGAATCTTTTTCGATTTTGTTTTTGTATTTTCGAAATAAATATAAATCATTCTACTATTATAAAGATAAAAAACTTCTGTCTCAAACACCAAAGTTTCTAATCCGAATTTTAAATCGATATTCGGAATTCAAAACAGCTAATAAATCATATTCCGAACGTTTTGAATGGATTCGGAAATGGAAACAGGCCTAAGAGAACAGTTTTTCACCCATTTCGCCTCATTTTGGTGTAAACTTTGCAAATTTTTTAAGTCACAATAATTATATTTTTATGTACTCGTTTTTAAAAATTGTAAAAAAGTGTTGTGAATTGTCCGTCTGATTGTTTCAAGCTAGAGCAACAATCGTTAAAATTTCCAAATCGGTATAGCTGGATTCATTAATCTGACGGACACTTCTGTCTTCTAGACAGAATTGACATCAAATATTATGGCCAAATCCTAGCTTAGAACTGCCTTTCAGCGTAATATTAAGCTACTGTGCAAAATGCAGTTTCCTATCTCTTATGATTTGGGCTGTGTCTGCGTCCCCAATCAGTCAATTATTCAATTAGTCAGTCAATCAGGTTGAACTGTTTTATATATGTTGTATCGATATGTAACATTGTTCTCTTATTTGCAGTGCCATCGCAGCCAAAATTGCACGTGGATAACTTACAGCAAAGCGCCACACTGGAGTGGACGGCGCCACAGCGTCCATCTGGTCGCCTCGAATACTATGAGGTGTCTTTGATCGAACGCAATGATAATAATACGGTGACGTGGCAGGAATATAGCTATATTGGTTCACAACAAAATCGCACATGCGTTATGCAAAGTCCCATCTGCACGCCACTCTATCGCTTCTATTACCAGGTGCGTGCAGTTAACGTGGAGCCACTGCAGAATGCATCCTTGATAGACACAAATGTGGCAGATATCCTGCGGCAACATTCAAGGCATGAGTGCCTGGCACAGCCCCCAATGAGCAATGCCGAGTGGAAAACAATCAAGTTGTACGAAAATGAGAAGCTCTATCGGCTGTTCAAGTCGGAATGGGCAACGCATGAGGTAAGCTGTTCCCCAGATCCCAGCAATGCCAAATTGGTGGCGAACACAATTGAAGTGACACTCTCGTTGATTGTGATTGTCGCGGCGTTATATGTGGTCTATAGGAAGATTGTGAAAATGTCGGATATCACTCTGACGCTGCCGCAGGGCATCATGGAGAACCTAAAGAAGCCCATTGAGATTGGGTCTGGGATGGGCATGGGACCGGATGGCGGCAGCGTTGGCATCATATGCACTCGTGTGGACTCATTGCCCCAATACATGCCGCAGGATATGCCGCATGATTTTAGCAGCGGCAATGAGAGCTCCAAGCTGCTACTCGCCAGCAATTCAAGCAGCAGCGGCGGCAATTGCTGCAACGAACGGGATGCCTATGAGGAACAGCAGGCAACAACAATAGCCTCACCGGTTAGCTACATGTCTATGAGCCAGGGACTGCTGCTAAATGATGCTGAAAGCCATCATGCGGGCGGCACCGAGCTGCATGCCACTAACAATCCGAGTAACACCAATGACACCAATGGCTACATAAAACCCACGCAAATGAAGAATTGGTCAACGCCATTGGCCAACAATGCAAATACCTTGCCCAGCTGCAACATGTCGCCCACGACATTGCCACTTGTGTCATCCCCCACTGGCTTAGGTGGCATGAATATGCCACTAAGCGGCTATGTTCCTGTTCAGGTGCTACAAGCTGCACGTAACACAACACCCGCGCTGCCACCAGCCAAGGTTGCTATTCCTACTGCTGCTACAACTGTCACGCCTGTCCATTTGCTCAATACAAGCAACTATGTGCAGGCAGCCGATGTGCACAAGCTCAAGCCACTGGCGCCAATGGCCACAGCCACAGCAGCTGTAGCAACACCACCAACGGCTGCAGCAACAACAACAGCAATAACAAATGTGCCGCCAGCTAGTAACGTTTTTGGTTATACGGCCATGGAGCAACTGCAGCGCAATGGCCTAATGAAGCCCGCCTCAGTTGTGTCGCCAAACTCAATGCACCACACAGTTGGACACAATACACAGACACAACAGCATAGACTACAGCCGAATATTGGTGGCTATGTGACGCCACAGGATCTAAATGCCATTGCTCATCATAATCGCCAAATGCTGTAAGCTCCGTGGAGAAGGAGCCGGAAAAGCCGGAGAAAAGAAACAAAACAAAACATCCATTTGACTATGATCGAATGATTGTTGCCTTGGCTTCGATGGGTGTATGAATCACACGTGTGTTGTTGTGCCAATATACAGTATATATATATGTGAATTACGTGGATTTATATATATAACTATTCACATATAAATCACCTCATAACCACACAAATTGACAACGCATTCGCACAACAAACAAACACACACACACACGTAGCCAAGCCACACACACACAACCAACTGTATTTAAAAAAAAACTCGTGTGTACTCTTTGTACTCGTAATTTGTAGTATTCTTGTTTTTCGATTCGTGTGCTCACTCGATAAATGTGTACCGTCTTTTAATTTATATACATATATACATATATATATATATATATATGCATATATATATAGATAAACATAAATATATTCTGTACGTTGTGCATGTGTGCATGCTATAAGAAGTAGTTTTATGAGACACTTTTGACGTTATTTTATACGCTATAGTTATTATTGTTTATAAACTATCTATACATATGTAATTTACTTACATATTTTATATTTACATACATAATACTTATATGCAACTTGCCTAAGCGAATTGCCAAGCTGATTAGAAATTTACATAAATATTATCTACTTTAATCAAAACATTTGCCTAATTTTTATTCGGAATATACTATATACACACGTACTATAAGCGATGTCTCTATTAATGCTATGTGTATTGTTTGAGAATCGATGTTTGATATACAAAAATATTACAATACAAAAAAGCCTAAAAAAAACAAAGCTTAATAATTTAACATATTTTGTGTGTCTTGAACATTTCGATATAATCGATATTAGTTTTTTCTGTGAAATATAATCTGATATTCACGAAAATAATTTTGGTGGGATAATTCTTTTGAAACGATGACATTAAAAAGCATATTTATAAACAACAAAATTCAAACATCACCAGGATCATACGCAAAAGTTGAAAAAACATTTTCGCCGTTTGATTTTATTTTGGCAAAGTGTATTAAAATCCCGTTTGAATAAGCTTTTTATTGATAGTATATATTCAATTTTATTTTGGATTGATCTCTGTTATTCCCCAAGGGGGAGTGGTTCAATTTAGTCATTCTTAAAATCTGTTTAAGTTCATTTACAATCTTTTTTCACAAGAATTTCATGTATGTATTATGATTTCTGTAAAATGTCAAGACTCATCTCACAAGATAAGGACAAATTTATGCGTAATTTATACAAATCTATGTATAACATATGTACATAGCATATAAAAACGTTTCATTTATCATCGCATTTTGAAATTGCTTCTGTCAAAAAAATAGAAAGTACTTTTGAAATGGCCTTGTGTATGACAAACATAGTACGGCTATTATTCAATACACCCTCAAAATCGCTTTTATACGTTTTTGAGGCACTTTTTTCAAACAACAAACAACTTTTGGTGGCCTAACGGCAATTATACCGATTTTGAATGACAATAGAACCATTTTATTTTTACTTTTTGGTTAACAACTTCTAAAATTTTTACAAAATTCTAATTACTATTAGTATTTTTAAAATTGATTATCTATATCGGAGTTATTCAAAAATATATGCTGACATCAAGTAATTTATAAGTTTTATGTGTCGTCAGAGGAAAGTCTTTTTTTCTTTTAATCGATTTCGATAGTTGAAGTATTATAGGATATTTTAAACCATGAACTTTCAATATAAGAGCAAAATAAATATTGTTTAAGTTAATCAACTATAGCCTTTTATTGTATATTGCTGATGCTGCTTGTTGCTTAACATATAAATAGTTCGCAAGTGTAGCAAAGCCGATTACGCTTATCGCAAATTTCTGATATTGCACTATTTTCTAACGATTTTCTTGCCCGAAATCATAAAACTGATGAATGACTTGATGTCAGCGTTATTTTTGGTAAATAGTGCTGAAATAAATCAGTTATAAATATTCAAAAACCAAACACCAGATTTGATATTCTTTACAGCTAAAAATCCATCTACTTGTAGAATGAAGAAGTTGGCCTTTAATCGCGATTTCGAAGATGAATTGAAAATTATTATTAATAGGTAATTCCTAAAGTTATTTTTCACCCACTTAAATATTGGTTTCCGTTGCTTATAAATTGTATACTCGCACGCAAAGCAGATGATTCCGTCGTATCGAATATTTGACTGCCCCAAAAATGCTGCATCTATCTATGGTATAAAATAATGTGTTCAAGCAAACATAAAATGTTATGGTGATTTTATTATGATTAGGTTTTTGTTTTATAGTTATACCCTATTAATTCAAAAAGGGTATAACTATGTTGAGCAAACATTCGCCAACTTTATAAAGTATCTCAAGAGTCTTTAAGAGATAGGGCTACACACATTTTGCATACCAAACACATATCAATTTGTTTAAAATATTGAATCTTTGTAAGCTACAATTTGTTAGATATATATTTTGGATTTTTGATATTTTTATATTTCAGAAAGGTGGTCAAATTTTGGACAACTGGCAACGTGTGTACATATCTCACTTACGAGTATGTATATCGTATACCTATTCGTTTATTTTGGGTTCTTTTATTAGAGTAGAGGGTATATGCTAGTCAAGCATTCTTGACTATTGCATTATTAATTGCCCATACAATATATGAATTCTTAAAATATAAAAGAAATTACGTTTACTGGCATCGACCCTAAAATGCTCTTTCGTAGTCAATGAATGTTATAATATTAATTACTTATCGGGGGAAAAACAAAACATAGAAAATATTTTGTAGATTATAAGAGTCTATAATTCAGTTTAACAACTTCTTGTGAAATGTTCCAATTATATTCATTTTAATATTTTTTTTTACGTGTATCAAATATTATTGTTGTAAGAAAGAAACATATTTATTTGAATACAGACTACAGCTCGGGCGTAGTACGAAAGCTGCGGTCAGTGTGAGACGTCCAGCTTGCTGATTTTGTGTACAAATCAACAATAAGAATATAAAATATACAATATACATATTAAAACGAACAATAAGCCAAAAAGAAAAAGTTCCTTATCGCTTTAGGGGGAGGGGCATAATGATTTCTCGCAGCTGGAATTATAAATTTGTGGCGCTGATTGTTGTTGCCGCGTGCTTAACTAGCTATGTAAATTGCCTCCTCGATGTTGATCGTGTCCATATAGAAGTCTCGAAAACGATTTTGCGCGAAGGCGATACATATAATGTTACCTGTTGGTTCGAAAATCTAGAAGTGCTTCAAAAACTATGTGTAAATATTCAAAATCTAACAATTGACCGGCCATTTAATTCAAGTATTATAACAAACGTTCTCAACGCGACAACAGCCTTTGCTACGTTTACATCGGAAGTGGCAAAAGAAAAAATGTGTAATAGACCCAGTTGCATATGCAATGGGAGTATACTTCAGACGTCTGATTTTATGATAGGCAAAAGACTAAATATTACCGACTTCGATTGCATCTTTCTCGACGAAGATATTGTGCCAAGTTTGAAGTGTAGCTTCACCACGCCACCGAAAACAATGGATGTGGATCATACTACAAGGTTCTCTTTGGAGCATCTGAACTATCCCGAAATGCAAACACAACATTGCTCCATAACTGCGATCCGCACTGTGTGCAGCATACCCCCAGTAAACGGCTTTAGATTTGCCAAACAACATGCATTCAGGCTTATCATGGAAGACAGACTTGGTAAGCAGTCCAATAACTTCACTCTGGACAAGGCTGAACTCATTATAATGCATAATCCGGGCACAAATTTGACGTTGGTAAATAGGACAAGCAGCTCCATATGCCTGCAATGGATCAACAATCAAAAAGATAATCACAGCGGCTTCAAAGTCAATTGGGATGTGCAACTGCAACCACCTTGCAACGGCACCTGCAATTGGAACATAGTCAAGGTGCACAATCCAAATGGACAAAACGAAGGTATCTGCTTCTGGGGTCTACCTTATCCTTACCATAATTACGACCTGACTCTGAGATGTCGCTACAATGATAGCAGAGCCCATTGGTCCGAACCTTTGATACACCATTTTAGCACAGATTCAACAATTCCCAGCAGACCACCAGTTGTTTGGCCAGGTGGTTATCATCTTGATCCTGATAATCATATGCGTGTCTATTGGCAGCAGCTGGATCACCTGGAATACAATGGACCAAACTTTTCCTACAATGTCAACGTCGAAAACTCCACTGCACAAGTCAAGTGAGATAATTCTAGTAAAAGATATTCTATACTCGTATCTTCTGAATGTATGTGCATATAAATAAGTAAAAGAACTTAATCTGACTAACAACTGACTCATTGACTGAACCACAATAAACAGTAAAATGAATTTTGAACAGTAGCTTATTCTTATGCCGAAAGAGAGTTCTAAGCTCGAATTTTAGAAAACTCTATTAGGAAGTGCGAAAACCTGTACTAGAAATCTCTTTTGTTTATCATCCGATTGGGTAAAAACTCATTCTATATGAATATTCAACAATGACTACATACCACTTTTTTTTCTTTCTGCAAGCAGTACATATGTCAGAGTCAACCAGATCGGACCACTAAAACATATAGCTGCCATAGGAACGATCGGTTGTAAAATAGGTTTGTCCGTCTGTCTATCCGTCTGTCTGTCTGTCCGTCTGTCCGTATGAACACACACATCTCGGAGACTATAAGAGGTAGAGACACCAAACTTCGCATGTAGGTTCCTGTATACCATACGCAGATCAAGTTTATTTCAAATTTCGAATGCACCCCCCCGCACCCCCGCAAATCGCAAAAAACACCCACTTAACGTGTCCAGTTCCTGTCAAACTGTTGTTTCTGCCTGCTGAGACGGGGGAAATAGATTCTTCCATAACTTTTGTGCTATTTATCCGATCGTAATGAAATTTACGCATCCGATCAACATTGATTAAACATATTTGTGTACCAAAAATCAAAGCTTTATCCTTAAAATTGTGGCTGTGGGAGTTTTTTTTGCGATTTGCGGTGGTGCGATTATAGTCTCCGAGATGTGTGTGTTCATACTGACAGACGGACAGACAGACAGACGGACAGACAGACGGACAGACAGACGGACAGACAGAAGGACAGACAGACATGGCTAGTTCGTTTCGGCTGTTGATGCTGTTCAAGAATATATATAGTTTATATAGTCGAAAATGCCTTCTTCTGCCTGTTACACACATTTGCAGTACTTTATAATTCCCTTTTCCCCATTTTTAATGGGAACAGGGAGTAAAAAGAGTAGAAACAACGGACACTTGACGCAAAGCGTACACTGTGTTTTCAGCTTAAGTTATCGCACTTACTTGCATTTGGATACCAGTTTGGCTTTTAAATATATAAAATCAAAAAATTTTAGAATTTAAGATCGAATTTCATATAAGATTGGCGTGGACCATATGCCATATAGAATCAGTCTATACAAGTATATGCAGTGTCTTTTGTGTTAGTAAACCCAAAAGAAGTTTGACTAAATTGTATTTTTTATTTTTGCCAGGAATGATGACATTCATGTCGAACCAAATATGGCCATTATCAAAAACTTGAATACAAGAGGCCGATATACTATAACAATAAATAGTCAAAATATCAACGGATCGTCCTCGAACAGCAGCCTTGTTATTGAGATGTGTGAGCAGCGCATGCCTAAGCACGTAATTATACCCGATGAAAAGAAAGCTAAACTAACCTGGGATCCACCGGAACAGCAAGACGATCTGCAGGGATACACATTATACTGGTGTATCTTAAATCAAACAGATCGCACCGAGTGCTCGAATACAGAAAAGCTATATTCCAAACTTGTGAATAAGTTCAAGACTATCTATGAAGACGAAATGATAATGCATGCATTAACAAAATGGGCCGTGTCTGCTAATTACGGTAATACGACCAATACCGGTGGCATGTTGTGGATGAAAGGGAATGACAAAATGGTTAAAACTATTTATGACTATACGCCTGAGACCATTGTAGCTCTGCTGGTGCTCGGTTCTATTATTTGTTTTTATATAATATTTCTAAAATGTAAGACATGTGCTGCAATCGATATTTCTTTACCTGATGGCATAGACAAACTGTACAACGATAAGCAATCTTCTACACATCCTGCCCAGACACACGTTTTTGCAAAAGTAATAGCGGAGGAGGTACCATTAACGTTCGAAGGGCATATTAAACCGTTAAATGATTCCTTAATTTCAATCATCGAACCTAAGGAAATGTCATCAATAGGTACTGATACAGATTCTAAAATTGTGCAGCAGTCAAAGATATCTTCTATCCAGATGCACACCTATTCTTTACGTAACCCGAAGGAAATGACGTTAGGGTTCGAAGGGCATAAAAAACCGCTGAATGTGTCGAGCGCTTCTGTCAACGAACCTTTCGAAATGACAGCCGTAGATACTACAATCATGCCTCTAATTATCACAACGCCAGATGCGACAAGTCCAAATGTGACAGTTAGACCAGCTTATTCGAGCACCGACAACGTAATACTACAATCATTAACACCTTCAAAAATCGCAAAATACGATCTGGCTTTTTCAGCTTCTGGATACATAAGAATGGAGTCGGTTCAAACTCCGAAAATTCCAAAAACTTCGAAAGCTCCAAAAACCTTGGAATATGTGACGCCACCAACTATTTATAGATAACACGCAAATATTTAAAGATTGTTATATTTGTTCCATTGCAGTGATTTGATCAAAAAGGGTTCGATCTTCTTGGGGCGAGTTTTTTGTTTGGAATGATAAGTCCAAGTGAAATTAGTTCACAAAGGAATTAAGAACAAGTAAACACGTTGCAGTCAAAACCTAGTTATACTGCTTATTTGAATGCTTATTTTAAGATGGACGATTTAAGAATTTTTTTGGTTGAATCTTTTGAGGAACTCATCAACTCATTTTCCTTTTGGAAATAAAGTAAACAAAATTTTATGATTTGTGTATTGGCTGTACGTGTTCAAAATTGAACCAGCCAGTATTGTGGCTTTTCATAACTTACAAATTTTTTCTCATCTATGTTTGCAATTTATTTATAAAAATAAACTTAGATATTCATTCGTGTATAAAACTGTGCTACAATTTTTATACATTTTGTAATGGCTTTATTTAGGCTGTAAGTCTTCTTGAGTGTAGTATTTCTGCATCTTCGATGGCTACCAAAATCTGGAGATAAAGTCAAATAAACTTTTCACGCTAATTTTCAAAGTTACCTTTAAATAACACTTTTTATAGCCAACACATTAAATTCAGTTATGCAGATTATAAAAGGGTATTAGACAGCCTTTCACATGATATATTTATATATACATATATATGATAATTGTCAAGATAAACACCCGTTATTCTAGCTTCTTTTTATACTTTAACTGACCGACGGTCAAAGTAAAAAAAAAATATATTTTTATTTTTGGTTTAATGTTGCCTTAAAAGTGGATAACTTATATTTGTGCAGCGGTAATTGCCAGTTGGCAACATATATTGCCTAAACTAAAAGTTCAATGGCATTGTTTGCAAAAAAGCAAAACGTAGATTTTTGATTTGTTTTTTCTTCATTACTTAGTTGATCATAACTCTTTTAACATTTTACCAATTTTGATTAAATAGGCAGCATTGTTTCAAATATTGATTGTAGAGTAAGATAAAAAGTTTAAAAAATTGTTTCAGCAAACGGGCAAAGCACAATACTTAAAAAACCTACAGCCTACAAATAGTCATTTCAGGATGTCTTTTACTTTTCACAATTTTGTGGCACAGTGTAATTTGGCACCTTATCTTTTAAAGCTTTTAATTTACGACACTATTGTTATATTTATAAGACAAACAATCATTTACCTAAGGGACTCCAATTTAATTTTATTAATTATTATTATTTTTATAATATATTGTACAAGAGCTATTGTATAAACCAAAAAGATATAACCGATACATCATAAAATTAAATTGTTATACACATGTGTTTATGTATGTAAGTAAAGTAAAGTAAAGTAAATTATAAAAAATTCAGTATACACCGCAAAATAGTCAAATCCAATCCATGGAGCAGCGCAGCGCTCAGAGATTGGATGAGCCGGCTTTATTGCCATGCCATTTGTACGATCCATAGTAAATGAAGTTATTCTCCTCGCATTTGCGATCGGCCTCCTTGGGACCACGGGAGCCGTACTGATACGGTATGGGTTTAGTTCGCTCCAGTTCGATCTTGTGCAGAATGGGCGTAAAAATACGCCACGCCTCGCGCAGCTCATCGGACCGGACGAAATGCATTTGGGATCCGCAGAAGACATCTAGAATGAGGCGTTCATACGCATCTGGCAGATAAGAGTCCTTATAGCGATGTTCGTATGTTAGATCCAGTTCGGTTTCCTCAATATCGAACGTAATGCCAGGACTCTTTGTCATCATTTTAAAGTAAAGCGCCTCACCGGGCTGAACCCGTATGACCAGCTCGTTGCGTTTCGAGTTACCCTCGAAGATGTCTCCGGGCACATCCTGGTACTGAATGCGCACCTCGGCCTTGCGCTCATTGAGCGCCTTGCCGCACCGCAGGATAAAGGGCACGCCCTGCCAGCGCTCATTATTGATTTGAATGACGGCCATGGCATAGGTGGGCGTTGTGGACTGATTGGAAACGGTCGGATCCTCCAGATAGCCAGTGCGCTCATCTTCCGTGGCACCACCGGGATTACCCACATACTGTCCCAGCACCATGTCGCTCAGCTGTAGCGGCTGTATGCACTTGAGTACCTTGACCTTTTCATCCCTTATGTCATCCGGATGGCAGCTGACCGGCTTCTCCATGGCCACCAGCGAGAGTATTTGCATCAGATGATTCTGCATGACATCCCGAATAATGCCAAACTCATCGAAGTAACCACCGCGTCCCTGTGTGCCAAATGGTTCCTTAAATGTAATCAGCACGGAGGCAATATTCTCACGATTCCATGTCGAGCTAAGTATCTTGTTCCCAAAGCGTATGGTCATCAAATTCTGTACCATCTCCTTGCCCAGATAATGGTCAATGCGATACAGCTGCTCTTCCTCAAACAAACTGGCCAAATGATCGCTCAATGCTTTCGACGTCACATCATCCCGACCAAATGGCTTCTCAACGATCACACGATTCCATCCGCTTTTCAAAAATAAAAAAACAAATGTGGATTGAAAAAATAGTTTCAAGTTGCTCCAAGTTGAAACTGCTTACCGCTTAGACATGCACATGTTCTTAATGTTCATCGTCACCTGATCATAGATGCTCGGTGGAAGCGCCAGATAGAATATGCGATTCGCATTGAATCTGTTCTCCATGAGCTCCAGTTGCTGATTGAGCAGCTCATAGCCCGTGCGTGTATCATAAGGACCAGCTACATAGTCGTTTAGATTCCAGAACTCATCGTACTTGGCTTGCTCATTGGGTTGCACCTGTGCCAAAAAGAACGCGAGTAAGAGATTTAAAAAAAAAAATTGCGATGTAATTAAGTAATTAAGCACTATATTCAGTAAAAATAATGACACCAAATAATTTGATGATATAAGCAAAAATATGCGTGGCGTGACGTTACTTGAAAGGTTTTACCAAAAATAAAATTGCCGCTCTCACTTCTGACTCCGCAAAGAGTCGAAAAAAAGAGTATTTCGCAGTCGGGTGTATCCGTCTGCAACGTTCTTACTTGTTTTAGTTAGTGCTTCTTGTTATTAAAGTTTTATATTTCTTGAAGTAAATATTAAAGAGAAAATGGTCTTAAAATGAACAAAATTAGAACAAAAATACCATTTTTTTGTTAGATTTCATAAATTTCTAACAAATTACTTTGATTAAAGCATATAATTCAGATGTAATAGATACTAATATTGACTTTAAAATTGTCGGTGCTGGTGGACTTTCTGGCGGAAATGCCCAAATGTGCCTTTTTCGAAATCCCGATTTGGTTTTGGAACCCGCGAAACAATTCAAAAAATGAGCAGCAAACAGAAACGGTATAGTGTGTGCTATTCCAACACCATATCTGGTTTAAAGCTACCTAGTTACCTTCATAAATGGATTGCAACTGTCTTTCAGTTGTTCAATTGTCAATTTGGAACGCGCATAGCCACAAAATTTGGTAGGCTTGGGTAAAAGATCGTCACGATAAAGCCACCACAATGTGGGATAGATTTTCTTTTTGGCCAGGTCACCCTGAAAAAGAAACAATTAACAATGTGTACTTAAACTCAACGAAATTAAAACTTACCGATGCACCAAAGATGACAAATGTATGCGGTATCTTTCCATCGAAATGAGTGCCTTCGCATATCATTGTCGAGGAGTTGAGTGATTTGATAATTAGATCCAGCGTGACGGAGCCCTGTGCGGCAATATTCTCTATAAATGGAAAAAACAAAATGATGTTGGAGCCAAGAATCAACACAAATAAGTTATATGCTGTTCTAATTAAAGATCGCAAGGCGAAACCTTGGTATTGGTATGACACAGGTTTATCCTCAGCGAGGGGCTAATAGTGAGCTTAGAGGTCAGATCTATGACGATGATGGGTGTCGCGTGTATCGTTCGATGCGGTTCCAAATACGTAATAAATAGCTGCTCTCTTAGCTTGACTTTCAAACAGCGTTAACAGCGACTGCGCTGCCATGTTATAGTCGACTATATCTTAGCGCCGCCCCCCTCCTCAGCTCTTACCTATATAGCAATAACAGCTGCCCTTCGCCCGACGCTGCGGAAAGTGCGTCCCCCGAAAGCCGAATCGAAGCAAAATGAACCGAGGCGGAAATCGTTTGGTCGCGCGATTAGTTCGCAACGGTTTTGGATCTTTTTTGGAATCGGGAAATGCACATAATACTCGTATGTGTAATAGTGCCCACCAGAGACTCGATATGTGCATATGTCTAACAGATATGATGATCTATGTGTTCTACTGACAACTGAGCAACAATCAGTAAGAGTTGCATAGACAGACAGGTACGTGCTGTTCGATTTTTACGGTTTATACTTGTTGATAATATATCAAAGACGCTAAAAATGATATCGTTCTGACCAATTCATATTAAATAACTAACTTGAATCGTATGCTAAACAGAACTCCAAATAACAAATAAATATTCTCGTAATAAAGAAAGGGAGTATTTTAAAATAATATATGGAAAATCAACAATTAATTAAGTTTTTCAATTTTTAATTCTTTTTTTTACTTTTTTCAGTTGAGTTCATAAAAAGCTTGAATCGTATGCTGTTTTACATTGAGCAACTAAAAAATTAAGGCAAAAAACTCCAAACAAAAATTAAAATTTAATATTTAAATTGTTTACTTTTCTTAGTTGGTTTTTTTAAAGGTCATATTTAAGACTATCGTTAGGTGAGTTTTTTTTTATGTTTACTTTTACTTACTTTTACTAATATATCAACGGTCCTAACGATCTCATGTGACTCAGCATCGAACTTGATTTTCGAAAGGTACACGCGTGTGAATGTAATATGTATGCACATAAGTAATTATTTACGTTTACATTTTCAATGCTATTAACATTTGCTAATTCTCATTGCCAATGTGCTCTCTCGATCCTACTCTTTCTCATTCTCTCAATCTATCTCTCTCTCTCTCTCTCTCTCTCTCTCTCTCTCTGTCGCTGTCTCTCTCTTTGTTTTCATATTTAATTTGAAAGGTTATTTGGCGCTCTAATCTTTGAAGTGAATGTGCTCTACAAGCAAAAATAACAGCAACAAGCAACAACTTATGTACCCTGGTAGATAATTGCAGAGCGAGGTAGAGTGATTGAGAACCCTGATAAGCCGCTGCTTTGTAGGTGACCCTTTGGTAAAGAACACAGTTTGAAGGGCGCTCTTTGTGCGCGCTACTAAGAAACAGAGAGAGAGAGAGAGATTAGAGATGGCCGCTCATAATGACACAAGCACACAGCATGCTCTCAATTTCGATTTCAACAAAATAAATTTAAATTATTTATGATTTTTATTTTATTACGCTCAAAACAAATCTCAATAACTATTTATGTTATCTAATTAATTATAAATTAATTTTATTTGTTAATTTATGTAATTCATGTAATTTTTATAATATAACTTTTAATGATTACGGTCCCTGGATTAAACTCTTCTTCAATGACCTATATGACAATCCAACAATGGCTGCCTGCCAATTTTTTGTGAGGGCTAAAATTGTTTACGGCAAAGTGTTATTTCAATGCTATCTGATTTTTAACTTTTTATTGGCTTCGAACTCCGTTTCAAAGATCTGTGGGTCAGGGTTAGGAAAATCTTCGCAGTCGGGCGAGCAGGGCCATGGGCGGCAATGTTGGTCAAAAATTACAGCAACATGCATTGTTCTATTTTCTGAGCGTGCATCGTGCTTGTGCTGTCACGCGCCCACCCCTAATCGTATAATGTAAGACACCTGATGACCGATGACCCGATTGGCCACTAACTTTGCATTGGGGATCGTAGCAATCGTATATGTATTTATTTCGCAAATACTTACCAGCTTTTAGCATGTTTGCCCTGTCTGTTAACTCTGGGTTACAAAAATTGCTTATTTGGTTGAGAGCTTATATTGCTTTTTATTTATTTTACTTAAGCTTACAAGCAGCAGAAAAACAAAAAAAAAAGAATTGAGGCTTGCTATGATTGGGTTTTGTTGTTGTTTTCCGTTGACTTGTTTAGCTCTCTCTCTGTCTTCGCTGGCTGTTGTTAACGGTAATTAACGCTGCAGCAATTTGTTAAGCTTTTAACCAAAAATAAAGGCCAAGTCCACAAAAATGTTATTTCAGCACCGGATGGGCCACATACACACACACACATGCACGCAAGCGCAACGTGAGCGAGAGCTTTGTATTTGAATTTGTTTATTTGATTGTTGTTGTTGTTGATATGCTGTGATCTGATCGGTGCGTAAAAGTTTTGGTTGCTTGTTTGGAGTCTTGGAGCCGGCGGAGCCCTCTAAAAATATACGATATGGAGCTTAACACGATCGCAGCGCGAATGCGCCAGAGTTAATGTGCAAAGCGTACTTGAAGCAGCGGCGTCGACAATGGGCAATGCCATCAGCAACAACAGTACAAACGCCTTATAAGTTATAACCACAACAGCAACAACAAGAAGAGAGCGCACAAACTTTTGATATTTTGAATGCGGCGGAGGCGGTTAGCGTCAGCATGCCGGTTCTCTGTTGTGCATAAAAACTCACACACAAACAAACATACCCAGTGTACCAAACGCTCGCTAACGATATCTTTTGCGGGACAAAACTATCGTAGACGGATCCGAAAACGATACGAAGCGATTCATTCGTCCCTCAGTTTGTGGCAGCAAAACCCTCGTTTACGATCATCGCAAAAGATATCATTAGCGAACGTTTTGCGAGCCTTAAACGGATCGTTTTTCTATCGTTTGCGAGCCTCTAAAGATATTACTTGTGACTCGTTGCTACAATATAAGTTGCGAATCTTTAACGATACGTTTTGTGAATCGTTAAAGATACTTCTTACGAATCATTAACGATGTTCTTTCATTTTGTTCTTCGTACTTTGTTCTTCAATAAAAAAATTATATAATTTACATAAATATGTCTAATGCACATTACGAACACATTACGAACATTTAGCGTGACACTCATATTTTTGTCCGCAAAACGCTCGTTTCTGAGCCCGTTTGCAATACTTAGGGCGAACGTTCGCTTAACATTCGCTGTTTGGTACACTGGGTGTAAGCAAATATGTATGTTAGTGTGTGAAACTTCATTCTCAAATGAGAGAACGGTAGACGTTAAGTAGCCAGTGTTACCACACTGTAATAATTAATAATTAAAAGACTATAAAATAATGTCAGATTGCAGCGTCATGACTGCGATTAAATTTGCATATAAACGTGCTTATGTATGTATTATGTAAATAAACCTAGACCTTTCAAGACCTGTGCATATGTATATATATACATATACATACAGATACATATTTATGTTTAATAACAAGTGCACTAATTACGCTCCGCAAACTTTAATAGCACCTCTCGACAAAGATTTCAAATTCGGTTGCCGGGCGTCGAGCTAAGCTGTCATATATGACTTTCATACACATTGGCATATCAGAAACAAATGATTACCACCAGCAGAGGATTTTTAAAGGTCTTCGCAACCTGTTGATTCACACATTCATTTCCATATGCGGGAATCAAAAAATTCACGTGAACTTGCCGTTAAATAAGAATTGAATAAACTTGTCTTTGCGCTATGGTTGATTTTGTTAGCTCAACGGAAACTGTAAAAATAGAAACCGCTGCAACAATTTGCTTGTTTCCATTTTTTTTCTTTAATTTTCTATTTAAGTTTTGTTTTCTGGCACCAAGGCAAGAAATTTCCAAGTCTTAACCGAAATAAGTCTAGCATAATATTGAAAATCAAATAAATGAACGCCATTAGATTTGTAAAAACAATGACAAGAATTTGGTAAGAAAGTGTATGCTTCAATTTTTGGTCTGATATATTGACTTCAGCGAAGTTTTCTAATACCACGCTATTATAATACGCTTGAACAGAGATTTATTATTTTAAAATAATGTATCACGTTGAGTCGAACCACTTGCTTGTTTCTAAGCAAACTAGTCTCTGTGTATTACAATTTTTAATAAAACTTGACACAGATGCTTTTTCTTTGATGCTGGCAGTACCTACATATGTTGAAAACGACCGGATTGGAACACTATAACATAGCACCCATAGCATTAATCCAATCAGTCGAAAAGTGAGTTCTGAAGAAACACTTTTTGGTTGCTTGTTATCCTTTCTATAGTTGGGTCAAATTAGATCGCAACCGGGCAAAAATATCTACTAGCTGTCAATACGAAAATTGAAAATTAAGTCTTTGTATGAAAAATATTGTGCGAGGGTATATAGTACATATCATCAGCTCATCTTGTTTTCTAATATTCTTGAGAAAGAATTTATTAACTGTTCTACCATATACCATATTATATGATGTATATTTTATTCGATTCGTAATTATATCAAATATCAAAATGCCAAAAAGTTTCATCCACTTTAATGCGTTATTGTTAAGACTTGCTTATCAATGCCTTACCAGCAACCAGAGGCAAACCCATAAGCCACAGGTATTTAAATTCAACGAGAAAGCCAAAAGCTGAAAGTTCTCTGTACATTAACATTAAATGCAGAAAAATATGAAATGAATAAATGAAAGTGTACATTTACATAATATAATAAGTTGGATATATTATAATGCTAAAAAGCCATGAAACATATCGAACCAGATGTTTGCATTATATTTACATTCAAACTAGATATAAAGGTTGAGAACAAAATAAAATTACATACATTTTTAGCACGTTTTGTGTAGGACAACAGTCTAAAGCCGCGTTTATAATATAGTATATAGTATAGCACATGCAATAAACACATAGTATTACAATTTTATTGTATTTTTGTTTTGTTTTTTTTTTTTTTTTTGGAAATTCGACTTTTGTTTTGAAGTGTTTGTTAGGTTTAAGCCCTAATGGTAGACATGCGTTGTGGATGTGTTCGTCGTTCTGCTCTTCATATTTACAGTTCTTAATGTTTTGATTATTTCGATAATAATAATAACTGCAATCGCATTGATGTTGTGCATTAGATTGCAATGATCAGTAGAGCGCAGGTGTTTGTTTGGTCATGTACCGTTACCAAACTTCGGCCGTCAGTAAAATAGAACAGAGTGCAAAATCACCCGATTCCTGCGCTCCTCAAACTCCTGTATCATTTCATCGATGTCATTGTCAAGATCGTTTGATTTGGCCATCTGAAATTCAAAGCAGTTAGTTAATACAGTTTACTAATAAAAGTGAAAACAAAAAACTACTTGGAAATTACCAAATTAAGCATATCTGTTATTAAAAATGCGCCCATCAATGCATCCTCCGCATTGTCCACAACGTCCACGTTTAAAACGTGTACAGGACGATTATCGACAGAATCCATGGATTCCATGTGGATCACAACCAAATCGTAGACACGCTCTTCTACGGTTATTATAATATCAAATTGTTCTTTGGTTTCTTGAAATCGTTCCGGACACTTTTTGATGCGCCGATTACGGTCCAGCATGTGCAGCAGGCCGTTCTGTGTGTAACTATGGGGGAGCGAGAGATGGGGATATGATAGCATCAGCATGTTTTCAATGCATCAACAAACTTACAATTCCTTATCTTTCAACTCCAGGTCGCGGTAGATTTCCTCGTAGCTAGTGCCGAATTCGTAAACATTTGGTTTATCAAATGCGATACCCGGCAGCTTCACACGTTCACCGGTGCCATAGGAGCGCACATTGAAGCCTTTTTTTGCAAGAAAATTGTGCGCCTCCATGGAGCGGTTCATGTTCGACGAACAGACCACGGCGACGGACAATTTGCTTGGGTCAGTCATTGATATTTGGCAGTGCAATTATAACGTTAAACCAGTAAAAATATGACTTAGGAAGTTACAGCTGAATGACGATAGTCGTCGTCAATAATATTAGAGTACGTGAGGTAAGGGTATTGTGGCGGTCGGCCGATATTTTTGTTATCGCCAATCGACTGTCAATTTTTGGTGCTGCCCATTTCTATTAATGCCGTCACCTCGCAGACCCAACTTGTTTTTTCGACAGATCTGGCAGTGCTGACACGTTTGAACGTTACGTTTATAATTAGTTGAAAGCAACCGTTAAAAAAATAAATTTATATATAATTGTTTTCTAAAAATTTTTTTAAAGAAAGGTCTTTATACATAAAGTAAAAATAATATTGCTACACTAAACTGAAATCTTCTGTATTTTATTATATGTTTAGCTCAATTTACAAATATGCATGCTATGCATGTTTCATATGCGAGAAGAAGTAGTCGCAGAATGTTGTTATGTGGCAAGTTGCTACAGCAGCAACCAGACGCCAAGCTCCCAAGCAAATGCAAAAGAGCGCGCACCTTCCTCCCCGTCCAGATCCAGCTGGATCTCGAGGAATGCGGCTTAGCAAGTTGAAGCTGTTGCCGTTGTTGTTTCTGATGTTGTTGTTGGTAACACATATACACAAACACATGACCATTCTCCATATACTTGCATGACACGTACACAGACAGACACAGTTGCAGATGTGCAACATAGACAGAGCGCCGATCAGGTTCAGGTTATTTGTTGCACTGTGGAACACATTTATGTTTGGAAGACCACCAGTCGAATGATAGCCAAGCCACAGGTAAATCTTACCACGGTGTTTGTTATTTATCCTCTCTTTCTCTTTCTCTCTTTCTATCTCTCATCAACAGTCTGTGGCTCGTTCCCGTGCATGCACGCTCATACGAGGGCTGTCTTTAATATTTCTGGCATAGAAAGTAGTAGCAAAAATTAATTTCGGATTTGACCTTACTTATTTGACTAAGAATGTTCCTAGCTCTCGTTAAGTGTCATGACTATCTTGTAATATCAATCTTTTGTGAAATATCAACCAATTTAGAACGAGCCCAACAAGATTTTTCCATAGTCCAAACATGAATTCCAATAAAAGTGTCTTTAATATCAATTTTATAGATGCTTAAGATAATTTAAGATCACAACGATGGTATAATTTATTTTAAATTTAATTTTAACGATAAATTTTTATTTTTTAATTTTAATTTGTATAGCATATTTTGTGTGTGTTGACATTAAATAAATAAATAAAAATATTTTCGTAACAAAAAGGAAAGGCAGCCCTCGCACCTGGGCTTATGTACGTGTGTGTGAGTATGTATACACAGTGTTATATTTCTGCATCAGTGTTGCCAGATTAGCTTATTTCAGGCTAGATTTAGCATATTTGAAAAGCCAATAGCAACTAGATGCCAATTTGCAAATTGCTTATAAATCTAGCATATTTTTAAGTATATTTAGCAAATTCCAGCAAATATATGTATTCGTAGCATCAACGAACTATGTTATAAGTTAAAAATTAGGGTGCTCACGATGCTGGGTAATAGGTCAAATAGTCAAAATTACCCAACTTGCCTGACCCAGACCCTTGACCAATAAAAATTTGGTAATTTGGGTAAAAGTAGTGCTGTAAAGTTCACAAGAATATTCGATAATTTTGTCGAATTGGCACAAAATTAAAATTATTATCAATGCAAAAGTAAGACGTATTTTTTACGTTGGAGTTTCCGCCATGGCGTTTTTGTAAGTCGGTGTAAGGGGGAGGTCCACCCCGCTTGCAGCACAAATACAGCTGGGGCGGACGAAATTCACACAGATAATCAATAATGTGTTGGCAGTGCACTTTATGGAAGACTTACGGATGGATATTGGATCATCAAAATACAGCTTATTGCTGGATATCAGTGTGACTTAATAGATTTTTGTTGGTTTTCTTGCAATTGGATATAGCTTGTGTTTCAGCATATTTTTAGCTTATTTTTACTCAGAATCTAACTTATGCGGGCGCTCCGCACCTGGCAGCGCTGATGTGCATGCCTGTATGTGTGTCTTGTATGCTCGCCCGTTGCCTTGTTAACTGGTTATGCGAATAGTGGCGGCTTCTTGGCTTCCATCAGCAGCCCCTGCGGCTAGAACCAACGGCTGATACCGACTGTGGATTGGCTGCGGACTGTGGATTGAAGTGACCGCGACGACGACTGATAGTCGTTCTTTGTCACTTGATCGCACATCGTTCACTTGTCGTCTCCGCTGCTCTCCCGGTTAATACATACACTCGAAAGTAGTATGTATGTATATGTTCATAGGTTTCCCATGAACAACTCGAGATCGCGAGTAGCTGCAAAGTTGTTTTGTTGCCTCTCTGGGTTTGGCGTTTGTTTTGCTCTCCAATTGGCATCCAGTTGCTTGTCGTGTGTCGATCTTTGAACGTCGCGTATTGATACAAGCTCTTGGCTAATCCAGCATGACGCTTCCGCTGCCTTGGCCAATCTTAGCATAGCCATTCCTTTAGCATTCCAATCCTAAAAACCATTGATTCATTCAGTTTCATACAACATTTTTATGATAACTTCGATTTCGGATTCGATTTTATTTTGAGTATGGCTATGCAAATGTCACAGCCACAGAACGGAAATTAAAAGGTAAACTTGTTTTACAACTTGCCAAATTGCATTTTGGCAATTTTACAGCGCCAATGGGCCCCGTCTTTAACAGTGTTTTATATATTTATTTTTTTTTTTATCTGTGTGTGTTTGTGCAAGGTAATCAAAAATTGCCAAACTCAACTCATTTTTAAATGGAAAGACATCAAAATATAGTTTGCTCAGCTAAAAGTTGAGCTTACCTTATTTGAATTGTGTTTTCAAGTTAATTTTGCAAAGGACTGTTATCAAGTTAATGCACTTGAAAGAAAAAAACACCTGCTAAACTCTTATTCCAGGATTGTTCTATTTGATCTACTTGTTTAATAGACTTGAAGTGCAAGTGTAGTATCTTATAAAATGCGATAATCTTCTTATATTTATAAGAAACAAGCTCCTTGCTGAAATCGCTAGCTTGTTCGTGCCTTTAGCCATTTAATTCTTGCATTAATTTCTGGCGTCAACTGAGCGTGCGAATAGGTCTTTATTTAGTATGTGTATCTAAGTATCTTTCAAGTCTAAAGATGCATGTTAAACAATGTTAAAGATATTCATTAAAATGGTGCTAGACAATTGAATTTAAGAGTAAATGCTTCAGTTTAGGCATAGATGAAACTTCTAAACAACTTTTAGATTTTTTCAGTGCCAACAAAACCTTTTTAAATATTTATTTTCATGAATTTAGCATAAAAGAAATTACTTTACAATTGTTAGTTATTTTTGCTTTCGAGGTATCCCTTAAGCATTTTTAGCATTAAGCATTTTTGGATTAATGGATAAAGCCTTTTCTATTCAGGCGAACTTCATTTAAAGTTATAGGTGTGAAGTTTACCGACAAAGTGTACCACAAAAAATTATCTAGCTACATAAGTTTATATATTGAGCCATTAATGAAATATATTATTATTGCAGTTCCATAGACAGCTCTGTCCAACGCCTTCATTATGTGAACCATCCATGGACGAAAGCGTTGAGGAGCAGACTTAGCCAGCAGTTGGAGTAGTCGGAGCAGTCGCATCAGCAGGTGCCACGAACAGCTAAAGGAATCGACCTAAAGACTCAACTTCATAGCTGAGTAACTGAGCGACAGGAAATGCTGAAACACGCCTCGAATGCGAGCAGCGCTACTGCCGCTGCCCCTGTCAACGGACAGCTGCTGCGCAGCGCTAACGGCAATGGCAATGGAAACGGCAATGGCAATGGCAATGGCAACGGCAATAGCAGCAGCAACACTAACAGCAGCAACAGTAACAATAATAACAACAACAATGCAAACGGCAGCAGCAACCCACCCTCAGCGTCGGCGGTAACAACAACCACCAGCCCAGTGCCAGTGGCAGGCCCAACGGTGACAGCAGCCGCAGCAGCAGCAGTAGCGTCAGCAGGCGCCTCGCCAACACCAGCAGCTGCTGCCGTTGCAAGCACAGCACGCAATATACACCTGCGACCACCGCAGCCGCTCAACATATCGGCACTCAATGCATCCACGTGTAGCACAACGCTGCTCAATGGGTCGTGTGGTGGTGTTGGTGGCATTGCTGCTGCTGGTCGTGTGACCAATACGCTGCTCAACATTGCAACGACACCAATGAAGCCGCTAACGCCACTGATGCCCAATGGCAATTGCAATGGGAATAGCAATAGTCTGCATCATCACACTTATACAAATCAACATATGCTCGCCAGTAGCAGCAGCAGCAGCCACCAGCACCAGCAGCAACAATTGCCACCGCAGCAGCAGCAGCATAATCTGCAGCAGCATCTCGTTAGCAATCACAGCAACAACATGCATAATTATAGCCACTGCAACAGTTTGGGCATTAATCCAAATTCCATGATGCAGGCCAGCGTTAAGCCAACCAAACATGGTCCAGGACCACGTGAAGTTTTGACCAGCCTTGGTTTGCTTTGTTTAGGTGAGTGATATACTTAACTGATAATAAGCAATGCAGAAATTATTTGATACCTGCCCGTGGCTGATTATACCCGAGACTTTGGTCGCCCTTCAAAATATTTGACCCTGACCACCATTTCCCGGCCGTGGCCGTAGATTTTTGTAACCTTGAAACTGAGCTTGAAGTAGAGATGTAAATGGGAAGAAAATTCAACCCTGTCCCGCCTGTCTCTGGTATTTATTTCGGGAACATGCAGAAACCACACCCGGCAGCCCTTTTAATATTTTTTTCCCGTCTATGCCCATCCAACTTTCACCACCCATTTTCCACACAGGGGGTGGTGAATTTTTCAAAGAAAGTTTAGGCAGTTTCAATGAATTTTCATACTGTTTTCTGAAAAGGAATTTGAAGCAAATCGCACAAAAACTAAACTTTCGCCCTTTTGATCACCGACTTCCCACGCAGGAGTGTGAATTTTCCGGGAAATTGGTTAGAAGTCATTAATGAATTTTTATATAGTAGATCTTTGAAAATGGGTTTGAATCTGATCAGATATATATATACAACAAAGTTGCATCTAACAGTTTTCCGAGAATTTTATACATATCCCGAACGAATTTTCCAAATTCCGAGCTTAGTACGCCTTTCCAGCATAAGATAAAACTACTGTGAAAAATGTAGACTTCTAGCTCTTATGATTTGGGCTGTGCGAGCGTTGCCAATCAGTAAAGTAGTAATTGATTTAGTTTGCTTAATTACAATTTGAAAACTAAAAGAACCAGAGCAGAACAAAAATGATAATGCCCCAATTGTTCCTCCTTAAGTCTGCTCTACATAACATAGCTTAAAGTAACCTAGCCTTTTTTGTTTGTTTATTATTTTTATTTCAGTTTCGTTGTTGTTAGCGCTGCTCTCGTTGATCTTTCTGCTGAAAATTTCGCCGAACAGCCGTGAGGATGCGTTAACCCGCAGCATTAGCAGCGAGGACTTTATCATTGTGTACGATGTGACGCTGGCGCTGTGCGCCTTGTCCTTGTCACTGAATCTCTGCTGCCTATTGGTCTGCGCCATACAGTTTCTGTTTGCCGTGAAGCTGCTGCGCTCGCCGATGTTCGATGGGCGTGACAACAAGTATTTGGAGAAATCGAGTGCGAGCAGGACGTGTGCGGTCAGCGGGTTCTTCATCTCCATACCCGTGTTCCTTACCGGCATCATACTGTACACATTTAATCATTTTCATTCGACACCGGCAATCATAACGAGCGTGCTTATTGGCGTTGGCATTGTCTTTTGCGGCGGCGCAATGGTGCACAATGTATTTGTGTGGCAGAAGGAGAAGACAATTAGCTATCGAAGTCCGCCGCTGCCGCTAAACATGTCGCTGCTGTCGGCAACAACGCAGCTGCCGCCAGTGCAGTTCCTTACGGGGGCCGGTTATCAGATGCACAGCCAGATGCCGATGCCGCCAATGCCACCACTATATGCGCAGCAGAGTCATTCAATGCTGCAACATCATCCCACCTCTGTAACGCCCGTGTCACCCAATCACTCGCATGGCAGCTTCAATCCACTGCTATGCGCCGTCGGCGCCAACAATAATGTCATCAGTTCTCCATTCCTGGTGCGCCCGTCGACGGCAACGCCTCCAACGCCCAAGCCCATTGTGGCCAATGGAAGCTGTCTGGTGGGACGCGAAACCAGTGGCTCTGTTAGTCCGGGCATACCGCCCACGCTGGACATGAGCAATATAACCATATCGCTGCATGAGCTGTCCACATTGGTTTAGGCGACAGTTCTATTTCCATTTTCACTTTTTTGCAAGTGTTTTCGTTTAAATGAATATATTCAAGAGAAATTCACTTCGTTGAATCCTGCTAAAAAAAAAGGGAAAATGAATACAGATCTGAAATTCCCAGTACTTGTCCTCACTCAATTAACACACAAATACAAAATAAGCTTAGCCCTTAAATACTTAGCTATAGACGACATCCACCGCAAAGTGTTTAGCTTGAATGATGTCCATCATGCCGAACTTTTGCCGTTCTTGTTTTAAACTGTTGTATATATTTGTACATAGCTCTAATCATTTTATTAAAAATACATATTTAATATATTTATATTTAATGTTTTGAAATGAGCTTTCATCATCATCATCGATCATTTATCTTCGATAGTTAACGACAAATGTATTTTCATCGATAAACGTTAGTGACAAACCAGCTTAATGGGGGAAACGGCTTATACCCAATTTTTACCGAGGTCGCTCAGCAAAAGACGCTAGCTGCGACCAAAACCAATTTCCACCGAGGCCGCTTAGCAAAAGTGACTAGTAATCAGCTGTTTTTTGCTTAAAAAATAAATATTTTCTCTCCCCACATCTCTATGAATGATGTGTCGAGCTCCTCCGACCACTTTAGGAGTTTCTTTGAAGTATCCACTGTTATAAAATTAAATTATAATCAAAATATTAACAAAATTAAACAAAGCAAAGAAGTTCAAATTACTTGATTTCCCGATTTACAAAAATTAGCTGTTTTGGGCTGTTTTATCGATACCCACTGGCCGTTTGGTCACTACGAGTGTCAGTCGATTATTCATCTTCTATAATTAACGACGTTTGGAGTGTTATCGATAGGCGTGCATGAAAAGTGCAAAAGTTGGGCAACATTTAAACGATATTTATTTAAAATGCTTGACCTTATTTTTTTTGAACATTTAATGAATAACTCTGCCGTATATTGACCTATATGGGCAATTAATAAAAAAAAACTTCAATATTTTTAATTTCAAAACATAGATGATATATCTCTCCATTTACGGTCACTTTTACTTTTTTGGCCGCCCGCGCTTCTTGGGCGGCACATGGCTTTCAAGCACTGTAAAATAGAGCAAAATAGGAGGATTAGTTAAATGTAATGCCGAGTTTTGATTTCAACTTACCCTTCTCCACATCTGAGGCATCTTTCTGCTCTGACACCTCGGGTGTACTGCGTCGACTACGCAGATTTCTTGTGCCAGCTGCAACCGATTCTTGCGACTGATCCTCATTGCTTGGCTTGCGTTGGCGTTTTGGTTTAATTGGTGGCTTGACGTCTGCCGGCGGCTCACTGTTGCTGCGCAGTTTACGCTTTGGCGTAGTGCTGGCTTCTTCATCTTCAAGAGCGATGACGGCGCTGCCACCAACGATGCTGGGACTGCTGCTGATCTGCGAAAGCTGTGTGCGCGAACGTGTGCGAGGTATGGATTCAATATCTTCTTCAATTACCTCCAAATGCTTTGGCATCAGCCGCTGGCGTCTCTTGGGCGTAGAGACGGGCACTGCCGATGTCGTTGGCATGGAACCTGCGCGCAAGACGCGACTAGCGCGGGCATCTTCACTGGCAATAGACGTGGATGAGTCGTCACTGCGCAGACGAGGTCTACCTCTTACATTACTAATTGGTGGCGTGCTGGACGCAACTGCAGTCGAAGCCAAATCTTCGCTGACTTCGCTACCGCTACGCCGGCGACGATTGCGGGTGGCGGCTGTCAACGGTGACGGTGTGCTGCAGCTTGGGGATTCAAGATCATCGCTTCGCAGCCGTATGCTGCGCCTTACTGGTTCTGGTGTTTTGGATGTGCTGCGTGGCAGGCGCACTATGAGATTCAGCTTGCGCGTATTGGGAACAGCTTCAGTTTCATATTCGAGCACGGGCTCCTCTTCCGTATCCGCCTGCTGCTCTTCTTTATGCTGTACCTCCTCCTTATCCGCCTGCTCCTCCTCCTTATCCGCCTGCTCCTCCTCCTTATCCGCCTGCTGCTCCTTATCTTCTTGCTGTTCCTCCTTGTCCGTCTGCTGCTGCTCTTCATCCGCTTCCTGCTCCTTTTTATTCGCCTGCATCTCCATCTTATCCACCTGCTCTTTCTCATCCGCCTGCTCCTTTTTATCTGCCTGTTGTTTCTTATCACCACGCTCCTCCTTATGTACCTCCTGCTTCTTATCTACCTGGTCCTCCTCCTTATCTACCTGCTCCTCTTCCTTATCAACCGGTTCCTCCTCCTTTGGTACGTGCTCCTCCTCATCTTCCTGCTCCTTCTCCTCGTTATCGTAAGGCGCCAGTGTTAGGCTGGGATTAGACTCAACGTCTATCTCGACATCTGAGTCTACATCAGTTTCCGTTTCAGAGGGTAACGCTGTGTGCCTGGACGCGTTCAGTTGCTGCTCCAGTTCTAACTGCACTTCCGTTTCGTTGGACATCTCTGCAGCTGGTTCAACAATCTCCAGATCAAGATCCATCCCTTTATTAGTCTGCGTTTCGTGAATCTGTTGTTTGGCTGTGGCCACAGAGTCATTACTGGTCCCAGCATCCCCTTCGGAGACACAAGCTCCAGTTGCGCTTGGAAGCTGCAGTTCAACTTCCCCGACGCTGTCTACGCTGTCCAAGTTAATGGTATACGTCTGTATGGAATCACTATTGACTGTGGCGGCCTGTGAAACGGCACATGGCTGCTGACTGGCTGTATCCAGATTCGCGGATACGTTGTGACTTTGACTTTTGAATGCAAAGAGCTCGGCGCTGCTGCAGCCAACAACTGGCTCTGGACGTGGCACATAGCCGCGCACCTCGGTGCCATCGAGCGCAATAACGCAATCATCCTCCTCGTCAAGCTCATCGTCCTCCTCTAGCGATCCCTTGGTGGTATCAAGATCATCAACAGTCTCCAGGCTGTTTGCACGATACAAAGTTCTGTTGGAACCATCAGCGGCGCCCTGCGTTGGACGTGGACTCGAGTTCGAGTTCTGGGAGACATTCGTGTCGCTGGGCAAGAATGAAGTGGGTGAACGCGAGGAGGCGTTTATGGAATTGGTTGATTCAACCACAATGGAGTAAACAGGCGCGTTCTGTCGTGGCGGCAGCGAAATGGCCAGCTCCGACGATGACAAGTCCGATATTTCGCTGCTAATGCTGTAGCTGGGCGAGATGCGTTGATAGCTGAGGGTTTCTCTGGCGGCGGCTTCCTCGCTGCTTGATTGTGAGCTTTGCTCATCCTCCAAGTGCTGTTGTTGTTGCTGCTGCTGCTCTTCCTCCTCCTCTTCATCATCTAGTTCAATGTAATCCATTGGATCAACTGTTGCTGGTTCCAGCGTCGTCATATCGTAGCTTGACATGCCCAGCGTGGTATCTAGCATCTGCAGCGTTTGTGGCATATGTTGTGTCTGCGCAGCAGAAGCTGCAAATGTGGACGACGGTATAGCCCAGAGACCCAAAGTGGGCGATGCCACAGAACTCATCGGCTCATCCTGATCCACACAAATGGTGGTGCGTTCCGACATTCTCACATGCGTAGCCATGCCGCTGGGAGCGCTGCTCAAATGTTGCACTGATTGTGTTTGGGATTGCGATTGAGATTGGGATTGGGTTTCACACATTTTGGAGGAGCAAACGGGCGGCACAAATGTGTTCAGCTGCAGTGAATCCGTATTGCCCATTTGGACAGTGGCAAAGCTGCCAAATCCGCTGCTGCACTGCTCCTCGCTGGTTGCTCCCGCTCCCAAACCTAAATTCAAAGAGCTGCGCGGCTGTGGACCAGTTGGTTGCATTATCAATGGCAGCTGGAGCTGCAATAGTTCGCACTGCTCCGCAAAGGAGATCTGGTTAGAGGGCACAGGCGAGAGGTACTCGGAATCGGAAACTGACACGATGCTATGGTCAAGATGGAGCTGAAGGTTGGGCGTGGGTGTGGCTGGATGTTCATCAAATGTCATAAATATTTCATCGGTGTCATCGGATTCCGTTACCTCCTCCTCCTCCTCCTGCTCCTTCGCATCCTCTTCAGTCTGCTCAGTCAGATCGCTGCTCAGACCCATGGAGTCGTCTGCCTGCTCATCCATACGATCCTCTTCCATACCTTCATCCAGATGCACCGGTATGGGCGGCATAAATTTAAAACTCAACCTCGACGGCGGCTTTGCTGTCATCATGAACCGTTCGCTGCTTGGCTGCCTCTTTAGTATAGCTGGCGGCCGTGGCGGCAATGGCTGTAGCGCTTGGAGGCGCTGTGACTCCTGCACTGCCTTCGCCGCATCAGATACCACTTTAAATTTTAAATAGGCGGGAGGCTGCAGCAGCTCTGCAACCAGTTGGTCATCTTGCAGTGGCGGCTGCTGTTCCTCCTCCTGCTCCAACTTTTGCTGTGTCTCCATCTGGGCGCCAAAACGTCTGATAAAGCTGCTCACACCTTCAGCAGACTGATCGCCAAGCATACGACGACGCTTGGCGGGCTGCAGAGATTGCATGGCAGCATTGTATTGACTCCATTCCAGTGGACGCTTCTCCACATACTGATGCGGCTTGGGACGCACCAAGCGGCGACGCTCGGGCAACTGATGCGAAGCTTGAGCGGCATTGCGTAAAAAAGGCATATTGCGACTATTTAACGAATGCTCCTCATGGTTGCCATACCGGGTGGCCCAGTGTGCGCTCAAAGCAGAGCTTTGAAAAATGCCACTCAGCTGACCGCTGGCATGCTGCTTGGCCAGCTGGCAACTGAACGGCTCCGGTGAAGTATTGAGCACATGATCCCCATTGAGATTATCACGTATGCGTAAATATGTGCCCGCAATGGTTTGTGTAACGGGCGCCATTGTTTCACGATATGCGGACAGCAAGGCATGTGTCTCTTCGCTGAGGCTATCGCCATTGGGTCCACGCTGATACTCCGCGGCCACCTCATCCATAAACGACACCGCCTCAATGTACTTGCAACGCTTCAATAGTAATATTAACTGCACGCTATCCGTTTGACGAGTCTTGCACTGGCGCAGCAAACGATACACAAGCTGCTCCTCATGCTCCCGCAGGCATAAACTGGCCAGCACCGTGTACTCCCTTGTGCGTATGCAATGTTCAAAAAAATGTTCCAGCAGCGGACGACCCGCCTCATCATCGTTTAGACGGGCGTGATGGAATGCTTCCGGTATATTCGCATTGGCCAATAGAATCTGCAAATGTTGCTCGGCAGTGATGCAACCAGGTGGATGAAGAAGCACACGCTTTGCCTCCATATTGGCTCCGTTGGCCAGCAACATGTCAATCAGTTTCTTCATTTGCCATTTCTCGTAGTCTTTGTCTTTATTCTGGCCCTCACCTCTGTACAGTTCAATAATCGATTGCTGTACGATTGAACGAGAGAAGCAATGAAAGCGAGAGAGGTAAAATTATATTAGAGCGGGAAAGAGACAAGCATTAATCATCAGAAATAACAAGATAAGTTTATCACATAAAAACTCAATTTTCCACAGATTGTTCTTATGACAGCTTTAAGATACAGCCTTCCGATTTTAATAAAAATCAGCATGTCAAGAACAAACTAAAACTTAGAATAGTTGACTTTGGTTAAGATAACTTGAGAAGCAAAAAAGTTTTTCACACAAAAAACTTATTTGTCAACCGATTGTTCCTATGACAGCTCTAACATAGTATAGTGTTCAGATATTGATGAAATGTTGTCAACATGTGTAGAACGCGCTTTAACTTAGATATAATGATTTTGGTCGAGTTATTTTGAAAAACAAAAAAGTTTTTCATAGTACACCTTATTTTGTTTACCGATTGTTCCTATGTCAGCTAAAGGTTAAAGTGTTCCGATCCGGCCGATTTTGACAAATGTACGTCTTGCAGCAAAAATAAGTATCTGTGCCAAGTTGTATCAATATATCATTAAAACTGAGAGACTAGTTTGCTTATAAACAGAAGGACATGGCTAGTTCGACTCGGCTGTTAATGCTGATCAAGAATATATACACTTTATAGGGTCGGAGAGGTGTCCTTCAATTCCTTCATTGCGTGAGCGATTTGATTCTTTGTTCTTTGAGAGGAGTTATTGAGCTATATGTACAAAAAAAAACGAACTTGAATGCCCAACTCTAATTTATACAGAAGGAAAGTGTTTTTCAGTATATCGATTCAGTTCTCTACAAAATAGTTTAGTTTTTCAGATAAAAAGTCATGACAAAACAAAAAACCTTTGGAAATCGGTTAAGTTTCGACGAGTTGGAAATTTAATTTGGCAGGATTTTAATATTTATATGTATACAATGGCAAGGACAGAGTGATAAACAATATGTCAAGGTGTATGTTAAATTTGTTATGAACATGAGACTACATAGCCAAGCTTACCTTAAAGTTGCGCCGATCCAAAAACCAAAAGGATCGCACAGATTTTGCCACCGGCTTGCACATGTCGAAGGACAAGACAAAGTCCTTGAATAGCTGACTGCTCTCTTGTTGGATCGCCAGTTGATCCAGATCAAGTAAAAGATACATGATTAGCTCTAACTTGTGCGAGAGCTGTGCATCCGGCAGTAGCATCAGATGCATGAATGATTGCAACGACAGCGGGGGATAAACGCCATAATCCAGGCATTGGTCCTTTAATGGCACCACAAAGCCACTATGATGCAGCAGCTCATCAATGTACAGCTTTTCCGTTTGTGCAATGCGACGCTGCGTATACTCGCGGCGTATACGCTGTAACGGCCGCTGCTCCAAAGGCAACTCCCCCTCGTTGCCCTCGGGAAGCAGGCCACGCTCGATGAGCCAGTAGAGGACACGTTGATACTCGTAAAGCGTGATGAGTGATGTCTCAGTGGTTTGCAGCTCCTGCCGCTGTTCGGGCGACAGTCGGCTCTTGCCCAGCTTCAAAATGAGCGTTTGCAGCTGCTGGAGTTTATAGAGCTGCTCGTTCTGCTGCTGAAACTCACTGCGCTCGCGCTCATCCAAAGAATAGCCGCCGTAATCAAAGATGCCCTGGCAGAGCTCCGAGCAGCGATCCTTTATCTGCACGGCACGCTTTACCAACCAGTTGGTCAGTATGGGTAGTGTCAGATTTGTGGAAACAAGCATGTTGCACAGAAAGCTACCATCCAGACAATACTGTGCACAATTGTTCAGCAGCCCAATGCATCTATGCTCCAAGGCCACCGACAGGATTACCTCAAACATATCGCCCTAAAACAAAGATTCAAAAAGTAAATATATTTGATTGAATTAATATAATATATATATCGCACCTTGGAGAGCACTTCATTCACATTGTGGTCACAGAACTGCGGCATGAGCCTGATGTTCATTATCTCCCGCACATATGGCTGCGGATTAAGGAACATGCTTGCCTTCTGGCTGTAAAGCGCATTCAGAAAACGTCGCTGGACGCCAACGTGTGTATATTGACGGCAGCCCGTGATGGTCAGAAGCGAGCAATCTGCAGGTAAATTAACAAAATAAACAAATTAAACGTATGATTCAAGGTAAGAAGTCTGAGCTATCTTCGGAGCGTCGATCTACTGCTATAATTGCCAAACAGTCTATATTTCAATCTAACTTTTTCCTAGCTTTCAAATACTATAAATATTGTAAATATACCTACTAAAATTAGCTGTGATCATGTGTAATAGCAATTCATCTCAGTAAAGGCAACAAGAAAGAACGTTGCAGTCGGATACACCCGACTGAGATTTTGACACTTTCTCTGCCTATGGAATATACCAACATGTATACGGTTTTTATACGCTTTTTTAATTTTTTTTTGAAAAAAAAAAAAAGTAAAAAGAGTATATTGGGTTTGTGAAATGTCCGTCTGTTCGTCTGTATGAACGCAGTTTTTTTTCGATATTCTTAAGGCTAAAGCAACCAAACTTGGTATACATGTTGGTATATACCACCCCCACCCTCTCCACCATAAGCCGCAATAAATTGTATCTTCCACAGTTTTATAGACAAAAGAGTACAAAAACTGGAAACTATTAAATCTAGCTGATGTCTGGAAATATGAAGCTTTCCATTTATGTATTAGCTATTTTTTAGGTATTTATAAAATTTGTATAGATTTTGTTTCATACATAACACCCCTCAATAAGTGTAAAAGAATAAGAATTTGTGAACAACTTATATTACTTAAACGTTTTTAAAATTCCAAATTAATAGGTTTAAAACAAAGACATATTTATTTTCTAAGCAAAGTGTTTAAGACCATTAAAGTCGATATGAACATTTTCTGTACCTTCTTTCAAACAATTGGAAATTATTTAGGAATATTATTAGGAATATACATAATTTTGTTCATCTAACACACGGGATGAATTTAAAGAAAAATACAAAATTCTGGCGAGTTTTTCGTCAATAGAAGCATTTTGAATATTGTTTTGTTTTTCATCATGATTTGATTATCGTTGATTGATTTTTATTAATTTATAACTAACTAACTTTGGCGCAACGACAATACTACAACAAGAACTACAGCTCTCACAAATACAGATATATCCTTAAACTCAAATGACCAGTTGACAACTGCAGGCCACACAGAGCAGACGAGTTAAAATTGTTTGTAAATTTAATTAAATATCTAAATGTAAAGTTTTGTTGAAATTGTATAATTGTTGAAGAGCAATCGAAATATATTGGTTAAAAGCAAAAACATTTGTTGTTTTTTTCAATCACCGACCTCAAACCAGCTAAACCACTCTATTTTAATTTATAATATACATATATTGAATTGATTTTTTAACTTGGTAATAGTTGCAATAAATGCTATAAATAAAGTAAAGTATTTATTTAGTATTATTGATAAAATTTTAAGAATTCTCGAGAACAAACTTAAATTTGCTTAACGAATTATTTCCATGACTCCATGTAGTTTAATTATTATTAATGTTATAGATATTCACACTCATAGAAAAATATATTAATATATCAAATGACCTTTGATCTTTGTTCTTCAAAACTGAGACGACTTACCAAATGATAATGAATTTGGATAGGAATGTTCCTCCTGACGCTGCAACGAGATGAAATGCATAATAGAGCGTGGATCAAGCTGAAAACTGAGCCCAGTATGCAGCCCGCTGAGTATGTAGCCGCACAGATAGTTGGGTGTCTCGTGGGGGCGAGGTACGCTGGGCATTTCATCTTTGTACCATTGATTGATATCAAATAGTAGAAGCTTGTTCTTCTGCTCCGTGTGGGAGTACCAGCTAATGGTGGTGAGCAAAGTTCCATTGTCACCAGCAAAGGCAAAAGTGGATGCAGTGTCACAACCAATTATCGAACAGTTGCCATCATCCAGAAAGAGACACATGCGTTTCGAGGCGTTTTGAAATTGATGCAGCTTAACGTTCACGTTATCCGCTTGCAAAACGGAAAGGCTGTAGTTGATGGAATAGAGTGAGCTCATTAGACAATCGCGTCGATTGTAAATGGCGCATAAGTAGAAGCAAGGCTTCGGATCATCCGGCGGCACAATGCAGCAAAGGCGCTCAACAGGCGTTGGGAGCTCATTTTCGGGCAAGCCCCAATCTTGAACTAGCTTGCACTCTAACAAATTATATATAAATATGCGTCCATCTTGCAGTCCGCAAGCAAATCCCGATATAATGCTAATGGGCAGCAGGCTGCAAATGCCGCTACGAGCGTCTTCCGCACCAAACAGATCTAACTCCAGCGCCAAATGCTTATTCTGGTCGCGGCAACGCTTTAGCTTATGATTGTTGCGGTTGTTCTCGAATGGTATGCGCAAAAGCGACGCACGGTACACTTCGCCATCGGGTAGATTCACATTGCGGCAACGCTGGCGCTCCACATGCTCGGCATTTATGTCTATAAAGAGTATGTTGCCCGTGTGCGTGCCAACAGCCAGGCAACCATCAAATTCTTGCATCGCTGTCTTCTCACACATATATGCATCCATGAAGCACATTGTGCGAGCACTCAACCCGCCGTCCAGCTCAATATAGCGCAGCACCTGACTGCAGACGGGAGTGTAAATGGCCACAAAGGACTTGGTATAGCTCTGTGTCTGGCTTGGAGACGTATCAATGCAAACAGCCAATAGTAGACGTCCACTGCGTCCGGCAGGGAATAGCTCCTCGACGCAGCGTATGCTTCTCAGGCCTCGCTGGTTAGCCTTCCTCTCACTCTCCCGCCAAAATGTATACTGTGCTATGCGTTGGCCATTGTTCAGCGCACAGATTAACAGAGTGGCTTCCTCTGCGTGCTGCCGAGTCAGCCAGCCCCATGTGCCGTCATTTATAATGCCCCCAATATAATCGGCTATAAATTCTAGATTAGTATATATATATGCACATATGTATAAACAGTATACAACTTACAACAAATGCCGCGCTCATTCGGCGGTCTGCTTAGCATCCCTTCATAACCGGGCACAGCGCGCATTGGGAATTCGCTTGTTTGACTTCCATTTAGCTCTATTTCATGCCACTCCATAGTTGCAAAGTGTGACTATAATTTTAACTTTATGTTTCTATATTGAAAAGTGATTAGATAAGTTCAGTTTGTTAGATTTTAGTTTTTAATTTTTAGGCGTTGATTTTCTTTTTGATATTTTTTGCACACATTCCGGCCGATATTGTTTTTGTTGTTTTGCTCCGCTCTAGACGATGTTAGTGTTGGAAAACGCTACAAGTGAATTTCATATAGCCATATGCAGCGTCTATGTGCTAGTTTTATCACGATATGTTACAGTTCATTCAGTTGTTTGCAATGTCAACTAAAACTTTTAAATATAGGTAAGATGTATAATATTATTTTTATAAATAATTTAATAATATATAATATAATATAACGTAATTATATGTCATGAGTGATACTTTTGCCGGTAGAAAATGGAACTCTGGCTTTTCTTGAACAGTCGCTTATAAACCGATTTCCCGATTAATTTCGACTCGTTTTCAAGTCATATTTTCAATCAATGTTTTACATTTTGTAATTGGACTTTCAATGAATCACATTTTGAGCATATGCACAAGTCATTCGAGTCCTCTTTAAATCGCGCTTGATATAATCGCTTTTTAATTATGAAAAGAGTTCGAAAAAGGCTCATAAAGCTCACTCTTGTTGATATTAACTTCCCAATGCCAGGTGGGTATGGGTAAAATAAGCACGATGGTAAGTTTGACAATGTAGTGCTAGAAAATTTAAATAAACAACTTAATAAATAATCAAGTTTGACTAAAAATATTGGACTTGTAAGCTGTTGGCGATATTTTTTGCAAAAAGCACATACATATCTTATGACATGAAAATTATTCAAAGTATTTAACGATAAGCAACACATCGTGATGAATATGCCTTAATTGTGCTGGATAAACATACATTGGCATTCATTTGTTCAACACCTGATCAACAATACACAATACGTTATTTAATAATTGTTAATAATATAAATATTTAATGTGCAGCAACTCTGCCTGTATACGAAATATGCATATCGATTTATCGAAATGTCGCAAAATGTAATGTTATCGAGTCAGCATGCTGCGTTCCTTGCAGGCAAAAAAACTAGCCCCCCTCTGAAAAAGACACATTTTTAGTAGGCCCAAATAAATTCAAATGTGAAAACAAGGAATGTTTTTTGAAATGTGGCTTTTGGTTTGGAAAGAATAATTACCAACATACAAGCCACTAAAATTAGCAATATTAGCTATAGTTCTAAAGAACGATCAAATTGAATACAGCTAAAGCTAATCGCAATTCGTGAAACGACGTCTGGCCCTAACCGCATTGGCGAAAAATTCCGCACAACACAACACACCACACACAAAAATCGAAAGTATACACGCGCGGAGAATTGTGAAGAGAGAGGTGAGGCTAGGAGAGGCGAGGCGCGAGGCGGTAGCATCAGCATTAAATTCAATAAACGCCGGCAAATCGTAAGGGGTAAGGAGCAACAATAACAATAACAATAAACATGCAGCGAAAGAGTAGAAGAGTAGAAAGAGTACCGTTACACACATACACAAAACACGTACACAGTTGCGTTTGTCAGATTTAAGCCATGTCTTAAGGAAAGTCACAAATACATGCGCTTTGCTAAACCAATACAAATGCACGTTGCAATATTTCGTTATGTATTGAAGAATTGCATCATTTATTTTTAACATTTGTCAATTTTCTAAACTAAATTCTAGTTACTAGCAACGAATTCGAACTCTTATCTGAAAGAGTGCGAAAATATGGCACAGCACGGCGTTACTGAGGCTTTGGCCGCAGAACTGGCCAAGGCGGTGGATCTGATCATGCATCCGGGCACAATGCAGCAGGCACGCCTCGAGGCATATATGGCCTGTGAGCGATTTAAGGAGGAGTCACCGCTATGCGCCCAGGTGGGACTCTATTTGGCCAGCACGGTTCATTTTAATCAGCAGGTGCGACACTTTGGTCTACAATTAATTGAGTACACAGTTAAATTTAAATGGAACTGCATTACACATGAGGAGAAGGTGTACATTAAGGACAATGCCATAAAGATGTTAAACATTGGCGTTGGGCCTGCCGAAGATCGCAGCTTGTTGCATTTAAAGGACGCGCTCTCACGCATCATTGTGGAGATGATTAAGCGCGAGTGGCCACAACAATGGTCAGATTTGTTGCCCGAATTGTCGCAAGCGTGCAACAATGGTGAGGCACAAACGGAACTGGTGCTTTTGGTGTTCCTGCGTCTAGTTGAGGATGTTGCACTGCTGCAGACAATTGAATCGAATCAGCGACGCAAGGACATGTATCAAGCGCTCAACAACAACATGACTGACATATTTGAGTTCTTTCTCGGTCTGGTCGAGCAGCATGTTAACGCATTCCGTGAGACAACACGCGTGGGCAACTTTCACAAGGCGAATGCCCATAGTCGTGTGGTGGAAATGGTGCTGCTAACGCTAAGTGGATTCGTTGAGTGGGTCAGCATTAATCACATCATGTCCAGCAATGGCAAACTGATGCATTTTCTATGCATACTGCTAAATGACAAAGCATTCCAGTGCAATGCCGCCGAGTGTCTTGCCCAGATCACCAATCGGAAGGGTCAAACGAAGGAGCGCAAGCCGCTGCTCCATCTGTATGGTGAGGAGCCACTGCGCTACATTTACACATCTAGCCAAATGAGCGCAAGTGAATCCGAATCCGGATCCGTATCCGTTCAGGCCATTGAGCAACAGCATAATTTTTTAAAGAAATTGCTGCAGGTGCTCAATGGCATGGTGCAGCAGCTGGTGGCGTTATGGGGCAAAGATGATAGCACCCAACGTCCCGCACATTTGGATATCATGTTCGAGTGCCTGCTTCTGCTCGTCCAGCATCCATCGTTGACTGTGGCCCATGGTGCTGCATTGATTTGGCAGCTGCTGCTCAAGCATGATGGCTGCTCCAAGGACTATCTGATGGTCAATTACATTCCCAAGCTGATACACATCATTGCCCCACGCATTGTCAAAATATCATATCCAAGCAATGTCCAGGCTGAGGCACCTGGCAGCACGGAAGCCTACATCCGCTTGGAGTATGACAGCGAGGAGGAGTTCGCCGTTTATTTCTTTCGCTGCCGCACCGACTTCCTGGAGATATTTCGCCAGGCAACGCTCGTCCAGCCACTCATCACCTATGGCTACTGTGAGTCGTGGCTCCAGTCACGACTGCGCAATACCCAAACGGATCATGAGTGCGCCAACATTAGCTGCAGCGTACTCGATCCCATTTATTTGGAATGGGATGCATTAGTCTGTGTGCTCGATGGAGTCCTAAGTCGCATATTGCTCGTAGCGGAGCGTCCATCGGTGACGGGTGGACTGCGTCTGCTGGAGGAATGCCTCAAACTAGAGACCAACAATCCGCTCACCTACTCCATCCTGCTATCTTGCATTTCAGCGCTTTTTGTGTTCCTCAGCATGTCATCCTGCCAGCTGACGCCAAACAACTGTGTGGCCATGAGCGGTGTCACCCTGTTGCCGCGCGTCCTGGACAAAATCTTTCGTGCTTTAGTCTTGAAGCCGCCCAATGAGTTGGAGAAGGTGCAGGTGAAGTCCGCCAAGAATCTGCGACGTCATGCGGCCTCGTTGCTGGTCAAGCTGGCGCACAAATATCCGCTGCTGCTGCTGCCCGTGTTTGAGCAGATTAATAACCATGTCGAGTGCCTGCTGAAGGAGCCAGCGCCGCCAGCAGCACCGCAATTGTGCCGCATGATGCGCACGACGCTCCAGGAGGCGCTCATACTCATCTCAAATCATTTCTGTGACTTTGAACGCCAGACGGTCTTCATTGAGCACATTGTCCAGCGGAAACGGAGCGAGTGGCTCAGCTTTGGTGAGGCTTTCAAATCCCCGCTTGCATTTCTACACTTTGTCGGGCTGGACAAGCCGCCCGTCTTCAATATCAATAACGATGCTACAATTGTGAATCGATCACGCATTTTGGATGCACTCCATGTCGTCCTAGGCGTCATCAAGCGCTGCACCTGGCCCGATGATCCCGATCGTGCGCAACGCGGCGGCTTTGTCATTGGCTGCACCGAACTGGGTAATCCCATATGCCGTAATCCGGCCACCAAGCATGTGGTGCCGCTGTTGTCACATGTCCTCAGCCTGATGCGTGTCCTCAACGAGCTGTTCACGGCGGAGGGTCTGGCTGGTCTATCCGAGGGCTATCGCAACATACATGGCATGATGGAGCATGATAAGAAGTTGCTTATGGGCATATGCGCCCTACCCGCTGATCCACTCGATACGACTATTAAAAGTGAGCCAACTGCCTTTGAGAAGATGCAAACGTTTATGACTCTGGTCACCGAGGGATGCTATCATTTGATGGGCTCGGCGGGTCCATCATTGGGCCGTGATCTCTACCAGCTGCTGGGCTTGGCCGATGCCATCATTAGCAATGTATTTAGCTGCATGGACATAATACCCGATTACCGCATGCGACCTATCATACGCGTCTTCTTCAAGCCCTTTGTCTACTCGTGCCCGCCCAGCTTCTATGAGACGGTGTTGGTGCCACTTTTTGCGCATATCACGCCCTTAATGTGCGAGCGTTTAACCCGTCGCTGGATATACATATCATCGCTGTACGAGTCCGGGCAGCTCAATGGTGAGGTCAATGACACACAGGAGGTGCTCGAGGATCAGCTAAATCGCACGCTCACACGCGAATATCTGGATGTGCTTAAAATAGCACTCGTTGGCGGGCAAATTGGTGCAGACCATGCGAATTCCGCTGCCGCTAATGTGGTGGCCATGGAGAACGAGGAGCATTCAATGGATAGTGCACCCCAATCGCGTGCCGCCCAATCCGCCCTGCTCTCAGACATTATCAGCGATCTTGGTGGCAAACTGTTGCGCAATAACCTTATTGGCAACTATATACTGATGACGCTGCTAAAAGCAATTGCCTGGAACGATGGCATGTGCAACATGAAGGCGGTGAATATTGCGGCGCCCGTGATGCGTTTCCTTGCCGCCGAGCAGCTAATGGATGAGAATAAAGCGGTTAGCGCATTTACAGCCGTATTGCAGGGAATGCAGGTGCATGGACAGCATGAGGCGAATCAATCGGGTCTTATAACGCTGGGCGTACAGTTCTATGAGCTGTTGCGTCCCAAGTTTCCCATATTGAGCGAGGTACTCCAACACATACCCAGTGTGAATGCGGCGGATATACAAAAGTTCGATGAGAAAATATCGGTGGCTCCTGTCAAGGGCAACAAAGTGGATCGGGCCAAGAAGGATATATTTAAGAAGCTAACCGCTCAGCTGGTTGGACGCAGCGTTAATCAATTGTTTCGCCATGAGATACAAATTGCCAATCTGCCGCCAATGCAGCCAAATCAAAAGACAATCAATCAATCAAACAAAACGGCAAGCGGCGGCAGCGGCGACATCATGGATAGCAATCAAAACGCCAGCTTGGCCAAGCTCTTCTCCACAGAGAAGTGACAGGCGGTGCCGCGACGCCCACGGCCACGCCGTCGCCGACGCCAACCAGCTGCTGCAAGGACGACTGAACTTAAATTAAACTTAGCTGTAAATTAGTTAAGAAGCAGCCGACAAACCAACCCAACCCAATCCAACACGGCTCGTCTTCGATTCCAAATTCAAATCCGATTCAGACTCCATAGCAGCTACAGTTTCTGGCGGTGCTTAAGGCTCAAGTCAAAAGTCCTTTTTTTTTTAAATCTATATATGCTTATAGATATTTTAAATTAGACGTTTTCTATTATTTATTGTGTAACATTTAAAATTTTAAGTTCCTTTCTTCAAAATCCTTTTTACAAACTATGTTATTATTATACACCTGCTCCTAATCCTAAGCAGTTTTACACTTGTTAGGCACGCCAGCTGCTTTGTTATTTATTGTTCCAATATTTTGTTAATTATTTTGCACAAAACACACATACAAAGAAAACAAAAGGGGGGGAAAAAAAAAACACCAAAATCGAAAATAATTAATTTCTAAGTTCTCAACTAATGCGGGAAAAGCAAGTTAAGATCGTAACGGCTTGTTCAATCTAAGGATTGTCAAAAGGGGAATTTTGCACAGTTCACTTTTATATAATTATACATATATAGGAAATTATCAAATTTGTATATTCGAAAGAAAAAACCCTTTTAATATTGTATACATATTATATATTGTATTTATATTTTGAAGAAATATTGAAATATTACGCTTAGGGTTTAGTTTGTAAGGCAAGAGTTATTATTATATAATACGCATCTTGTATATGGACACACACACATTGGGATATCAACAAAATATATATACATATATAGAATGCTACGAGTATATTTACAATATTCACACTAAATTTATGCAATTATAATTACAATTAAAAGCGAATAGGAAATCAACTCAAATCAACAGAAACACAAATTACGAAAAATGAAATAAAAGCAATACAATACAGAAATCGATATAAACACACAAAGTGCCGAAAGTACATAGTTCGCATTTAGACGATCAAGTTGCTCCATGAAGTTATTTTTTGTTGGTCTTGCACCGTTACACCGCTTGCATTTACACATTGAATTTACTTCATGAAGTTCTCACTTGTCCTTTTTGTTAAAATCAAAAAACACTTAAAGAATACTTGAAGACATCTGGCGCAAGAATCAAAAAGAAAACTTCATGATGTAATTTGATCGTGTAATTGCGCACATATATATATATATATAATATATATATACATATACATTTAATCGAGATGTAGCATCTTATAACGTGTATAAAATATATGTTCATATTAGTACCGTTAACAGTTACAGTTAAGGTTGCTTGTAAACCGTGCCTATAAATATTCCAATTGATGCTTTAAAGTTTGAAGAAAACATGAATTCTAAACACGATTATAAAGTCGCCAAATGTCAGTTGCCAGTTATTCCAATTACAAAAAAAAAAATAACATTAAAAATAAATACAAATATTTATATATATTTAGGAATACGAGTTCGTATGCCTCTGGAGTTTCTCAATGCACAATAATTTGGTAAGGTTAAGAAAATGATAAATAGCTTTAAGCGCAATATACTTAAAACGAAAATAATTTTTATACTCGTATGTAATTTTCCTACTCGAAGTTCACTTTTAGCCTACTACATATTAAGTATATAATACAATATAATGCAATTGAAAATAAATATGTATGTGTATGAGACAATCTATTAGCCGGTCTGTCTATTGTCGCTCAGATTGCTCCAATCGGGCACATGTTCGTTCCTCAAATACGCCTCTTTCGATAGCGAACGCGTCTGTATCAGATCTGTGGCGCCACAAAGAGCGCCGCCCAGCCAGGCGGTAAAGTTTTGCTTGCCAATTGTATTATAGAATTTGAACTGTAATTCGCCATGGAAGCGCTCCTTGTAGTAGCTATCGTTTGTCAGCAGATGCTGCAGCTCATCCTTGAGGCGTGGCAACAGACCCATTACCATGGCACCGCCGCCAATCACAAATATGCTTTCAATCAACGTGCTTCGTACATCCAGACTGCAGTCAAGTATGGCGCGCAGTATCAAATGCGGCAGGCTGTCCCGTTCATTATTCTGCTCGAACATTAGCTCATAGACGGTCTCGCGCAGCATGCCAGGCACACTGATGACAGCATCGTCATCACAAATGCCATAATCAACACTTGGCGGTGGCGTCGGCTGATTGTTGTTGTTAGCGCGTGCCTGGGCACGCTCAAAACTGGTTACAAAGCATGTGCGTATCTTGATGTCCTCCAAGACGCTTGTCGTTAGCAACAGCTCCTTGACGCCCACTTGCAGCAGCTGTCGCTTAATCTCATCATGCACAGCGCTGCTGCCATAGCTATGATCCTTGAATGCGCTCATTATTTGAACGCCACTAAACACAGGCATTATGCTTGTCTCGGTATATCCAATGTCAACAACTATGCCCGTGGGCACGGCTAGCGTAGAGAGCGCTATCAAATGGGCTGGCACAAACAGCACGGAGGATACATCGAAATGGATAAAGAGTGCACGCGCCAGCGTCTCACGTATGATCGTCTGGCCAAAGACGTTCTCCACCACAACGAATTTACGCTCCTTGGGGCTGACCAGCAGATGCCTGCAAGTTGTATTATTATTAACATGTAACAAAAACAAAAGCAAAAACAGTAGAAAGAACTTGTTGCAATTACTTGAAGAATATGATTTGCAGAAAGTCCACTATTTGATCGTAGAGCTCATCATTTCCCACATAGTCAAACAGTCGCTTTGTCTCTCCTGTTGTCGTAAGCACCACTTCCGTGGGTATTATTTTACGCGGATATGCCTCTGCCGCAAAGCCCAGCCTGCAACAAAATAACAAAGCACACACAAACATAGAAAACAATCAAGAAAAATCGCAACGATGATATCACCTTTGACAGAGGGAAAAACAGCAACAGAAAATCGAATTTCACTTACTTGGTATATGCATTGCCAATGTCCAAGACAATTGGTGGTTTCTCTTGCATTACGCTCTCATAAAGTGGCATAATTAATATGCTTTCAACGCTTGCCGTACTAAATATTTACTAAAAACTAACTAAGCCGCAGCTAACTAACAGCTGCGTTTGCAATTAGTGATGTGATTAATTTAAAACGCATATTTACGATATTTTGTTATGAATACATCGATATGTTTTGGCGTCGCTCTCGCTCAGCAGCAAATAGAAGAGTGGTTGGCATAATAAAATAATAATAAAAAATAATCTAATAATTTAATTAACTGAATTAATTATTTAGATCTATAATTTCAATTAATACATAGTAATACACTTTACGCGCTAACTATCGATATATAAATACCGCCCCGCTCCGTTGATTCTCACTGATGCCAGGTTAGCTTTCTTAAAGATAGTTCTGGCTATTTTTTAACTTCGACTGCTTAGAAAAATTCTATTCTGTGAAATGCCGCAAAAGTACCTACATAAAATTGGTAAATCTGGCGCCTTAAATGTCGATAGTAATGACAAACTTGTCGAAATAGACAAACTATTTTTTTTACAATATTTAAGGAAACAAAATCTTTGTAAAACAGCATAAATCTTTACCATGGTAAAACATTGAGGAACAAAATAATAGAAATTTAAAAAAAAGTTGTTAAAAAAGTTGTTTTTTTTCTAAACTATTTTGATTGACAATTCAGCTACTTTATGCATGTTTTCCCACTATTTTTTCTTAAGAAAAATTGCCATCACTACTGATACTATATTGAAAATCAAAATTGTGGCAACTCTCTTCGGTTTGTTTATTTGTTGGCAATATTATTAAACTCGCATTAACTGCAACTGAAATTAATAAATATAGCATCAGTTTTTCGCAAAGGATCGTCACAACACAAAATTCATAAAAGATGCAGGAGTTAATTTGTAAAAGCAATTAATTAATTAATTACCGTATATTCCTACATACTGTCTTGGCGTTTTCCACGTTACCACTACGCGGCCGGCCAAATAATTACCAGATTACCTAAGGGTTTTCTGGTGACTTAAAATACAAAAAAAGAAATAAATAAATATAGAAAGAAAAGTAAACAGAATGAGTTACATACAATTTGAGAGCGGGCGCGAGAAGGACAAGGCGCGCCAGGAGCTCAGAGAAGCGCGAGCAGAACTATTACAACAGGTAATCAAAGTGTCAATTGGATGTTGGCATTCAATGAAGCTAAATATAATAATTTAACAATTTAACAGGCTAAAGAGCGGGCTGAGGAGCGCAACAAACGCGAAATACAAAAGGAGCTGCGTGGTGAAAGCAATTGGATGCTGCCAGCGATTTCTAACAAGTTGGACAAGCTGAGCAAATCATCCAGCACAAAGTCAAAGAAAAGCAGCAAAAAGAAAAGCAAACACAAATCCAAGTCAAAGGCGCTCAAGTCGAAAAAGTCGTCGAAAAAAAGGCGAAAAAAAAACAAGCATAGTAGCAGCAGCAGTGAGAGTAGTAGCGACTCTGACAGCGACAACTCCAGTTCCAGTTCCAGCTCCAGCTCCAGCTCCAACTCCAGTTCTAGCGTAGATAGGAAGCAACGCAGACGCAACAAGAAATCTAAGAAATGTCGCAACAAAAACGATAACAACTCAGATGAGTGGGTGGAGCGTGTGCCCGTTGTTGAGAGTGTTAAGCCTGGAGAGAATTTGGTGCAAAGGGACAGTTGGATGACCGATAGCGCAGCGTTAATGCTAAAAACGTATACGAAGGAGCGCAAGGAACCAAGCAAAGCCAATGAGAAGGTGCAGCAAATAGATGCCTATGATCCAGCCAAATGCAAGTATGAGCTGAATCCTTATTGGAAAAGTAATGGCACAGGCTTACCAGGTTTTCAAAAGCCCAATACTAATGACGATCTAGATGGTACGGAGCGGGCTGATAGAGGTCAAAGCTCAGCTCTACAGCCGCGTAGCAGCGCACGCAACTGGCAAAAGCCGTCGACAGCTGTGAGTAAGAGTAGAAGGAGCAGCAACAGTAGCCGGAAGCGAAGCTCCTCAGACGCATCCTCGTCCGCTGAAAGTGCAGCCCATGTCTCAAGTGATGAAAGTCCAAAGCAAGTGCCAAAGCAGCTCACGGATGAGCAAATTAATGATTTAGCCAGCCGGGCAATTAAAGCGGAGCTTAAAGGCAACACTCAACTGGCGTCTGATCTTAACCAGCAGCTGGCAAAGGCACGTAATGAGCGCGCCGAGCTGCTAGCAAGCAGCAAAACGCCAGCAGCTGCCAAGAACACAGGCCAGTCCGCAGCCAAGCAGAATCAGGATCAGGATCATGTGCTGCTCACATGTACCGATGCTAGCGGCAATGTACGTCCATTGGTGCAGTCGCGTACAGCAGCTGCTCAGCTTGATCCCAACTCGCTGTATGGCGGACGCAGGGGTCAAAAGCGCAACAAAAAGAAGGTGGACACCCATGAAAATGGGGAACGCGTACGCTACTTTGCGGATGATGATCGCTATGACATTAAGCAAATGGTAATTCATATTTTTAACATTAATCTTTAACAGATATGTATGAATGTATCTAAAAACAAAACACTTGCATATTTTCAGTTTGAGCGGGAGAAACATGCGACGGCTGCTGACTCCAATCTGCAATACGCAGACATTGTCTCAAAGCACAAGAATCCCAATGATGATCTCGAGGACATATTTGCGGATAAAGTGCGCCAGAACATTTCAGAGGCGGATGCTGAGAAGCGTGAATTGCAGAAGGCAATTCGAGAGCACCAGAAGCTCACTGCCACTTTGGATAACTGTGAGCGCTGCTTTGACTCGACGAAGCTAGACAAGCAGCTATTGGTTTCCATGGGTGATAAGATCTATATGAGCCTTCCCTGGCATGTGGGCCTTCAAAGTGGACACTGCATATTGACAAGTATGCAGCATGTGTCTGCCTGCACACAGCTGGATGAGGATGCTTGGGAGGAATTGTGCAATTTTCGCAAAGCATTGACGCGCATGTTTGCGGCACAGCGCAAGGATGTTGTGTTCTATGAGATTGCCAATAAGCTGCATAGACGACCGCATCTCACCGTACACTGCATACCCATACCGGAGTCACGAGCTGAGATGGCACCATTCTATTTCAAGAAGGCCATTGAAGAGTCGGAGCAGGAGTGGTGCATTAATAAGCAGCTGATTTCATTGCGAAAGAAATCTCTGCGCGCTTCTATTCCCAAGGGTTTGCCCTATTTGTGGATTAACTTTGGCATGGACTCGGGCTTTGCTCATGTCATTGAAGATCAGGATCGATTCCCAGCTAATTTTGCACAGGTTTGTCCTGCCTACATATAAGTATATTATAGATAAGAGTGCACCTTTGATGAGACTGTTTCATAAACTATTTATTTAGGAAATTCTTGGTGGCATGCTGGAGCTAAATCCAAATACGTGGCGTAAACCACGCAAGGAGTCTAACTCTATGCTTAAAGTCAAATCGTTTGCTGATGGCTGGAGGAAGTACGACTGCACAGAACACTGATGGAGGGAGGAGGCAAGAATCTATATTTTTAATTTTTCAAAAATGCGTTAGTAATTAATAAAAAATAAAATAAATTCAAATTCTTTTCTTTTTTTCATTTAACGCCAAAAAGCAACATTTTACCGCTAGTACAATATTAATAATTTATGAATCCATTTTTTTTTTCATTTCGCGCCATTAACATATTTATAATTGAAATTGCTTTATATATTCAAAAAGCAACGTTTTATCGCTGGTACAATTTTTAATAATTTATATATCGATAGGCAATTTGATTTATCGGCATTACCCAGCACTGACATATTGCTCGGATTAGATGGCAGCCTTGTCTGTCACAATAAGCGCAGCCAACTTCGAGCGCCTTGTTCTTTTTTCCGGTTGACTTTGACAAGAAAGGTAGTGCTCGCATTCGATTTTGTGAATATATTTTTTGAAATACTTTAAATATTGCTGCAAATGCAAAACAATAAATGAAAATGTGTGACTATTCAAACGACAGAGTGAATGATCAAATTGAATTGCTTCAAAATGTCACAACAAACATTAAATTAGTTTAAAACCGACATTCGCGTTAATTCGCATGATTTTGTTGTGCCATTGTTTGTATGTGTGTGTGTGTGTGTGCGTGTGTGCGTGCGTGCGCGCGTACATCTGTGTGAGCACTTGTGAATAGCAACGTGTTTTTTTTTTGTCGAATAGTTTTGTTTATGAATTGTTATTTCAACAATGCTTTCTCACTTGCTCTCTTTTTAGATGCCAGGCGTCACAGTGAAGGATATTGATCAACATGCCGTTACCAAGGCGGTAGCCGTTTTCCTTAAGAAGTGAGTTGAGCCCCTACACAACACTGCCAAACATAACCTCACAAATATTAATGTTGTTTTTGTTATTTTTGTGTTTTTTAGGACTGGCAAATTGAAGGTGCCCGAGCAGATGGACATAATCAAGACGGCCAAATTCAAGGAACTGGCACCCTACGATCCCGACTGGTTCTATGTGCGTTGCGCATCGATTCTGCGTCATTTGTATCACCGCAGTCCAGCTGGCGTCGGTTCGATCACCAAAATCTATGGTGGCCGCAAGCGCAACGGTGTTCACCCATCTCACTTTTGCCGTGCCGCTGATGGCGCTGCCCGCAAGGCACTGCAGGCTCTCGAACATGCCCGCTTGGTCGAGAAGCATCCCGAGGGTGGCCGCAAGCTGAGCTCCATTGGACAGCGTGATTTGGATCGCATTGCAAACCAGATTGTTGTCAAGCAGCGTGACGCCGCCAAGGTGGTTGGCCCTATTGTTATTTCCAAGTAGAAGCAAACAAAGTAATATGTAAAATGATTCGTTCGTGTAGCTGTGTCCGTGTCTGGACGCCGCGCAGATGCCAATCGAAATGTAAAACTAAAACTTTTTAGACTTCTACTGTAAGCGTTTTTTGTTTGCACGAAAGATACGAGAATAAAAACCATTCACAAGTCTACAAAAACAAGCGTAAATATCTGAATTGTTTTCTTACCCAAAAATCCATCTACATATTAATGCACATTACAATTTAAATGTTGAATAAAAAGAATAAGGGTCTCTTACCTTTTGAAGACCTAAAATCCCCGTTACTGGTATGCTACATTGGAAGCTATTGAGATTCGGTTCTATTTATCATAAATACATACCAGAGGTGTGCATGTTTTAAGTTGTATCTGACCTGTTCCGGTTTCCACTTTCGGATTGTGAGAAAATGATGTGCCTGTGTTTTTCTTCGCTGTGCATTATACACAATCTATTTCCTCGATATTTGTTATCTTTGTTTTTGTGGGTACCGAAACATACTTCGGGATCAGTACAACATTTAAAAAGCCAGGCGAAACCGTTAAATTGGGCTATCCAAAACATACCGATAGTCCCTTGCAAAGACAATTTGTTTTCTTATAGAAAGGCTTTTTCGAGAAAAAAATAAAAAATCACAGTCTTTTCCAAAAGTTAGCTAGTTTAAACAAAGTTAGTAGAGAAATACATATGTATGTTGAAGTTGACCGGATCGGATTACTATGTCATATAAGTGGCATTGAACTGATGGACTGAATGTTTATGTTATTTAAGATATCTCAATCAAATTCATAAAATATACATTTCATTAACTAAGTTCCTATGGCAGTTATAAGTTCGACCCTGCGAAATAAACAAATAAAAAAATGCCAAAAAAAATTATTTAGGGAACAACAACGATGTTTAATAAAATTTGGGGAATTTCCATTTTTAGGGACCTTATTTTCTAATTGGCACCTTATTATGAAATAAGAAGAAAAGATAAAAGACCCTAACACTAATTTTTGGGGCACTATTTAATTTTTATTAGGAAACGAGACTCCAATTTTTAATTTAAATTGTTCTTATTTTCGCTTAAATATGAAATAAAATCCAAGAACTCCGTTAATGGACGGAACTTATAAAATAGTTTCCAAAAGTTGCTTAGACCAGCTCCTAGTCATCTGCATTCAATATTTTGACGAGGTAATGACATTATTTTAATTAATAATATTGTTTTAATCTTAGCGCCGTAAGCGATTATTTGTATCAAAGTTTCAATATTTCTTAATTTACAAAAAATCCAAATTTGAAAATATTTACAAATATTGTTTGAGTAAAAAAGCAATACAACAAAAAACAAAAAATTGGGGTATTATTTTATTTTTGACATTTGTGGCCTTTTTTAATTTTTTTTTCCTGATCCGCTTGTTTCAATACAGTTTTAAGATTACGAAACTGGTTTGCATAGAGTCGGACATGGCTAGTTCAACACGACCGTTGATGCAGATTAAGAATATATATGTATGCATATATATGGATATATCGTATGTAGAGGCATCTTGTCTGATTCTTTACTACATATGTCAGGTATGCTATATTTACAGATGGCGTGGTCAACACCAGGATGCTGTAGATCGAGTCCTTTCTTACTTGCTATAAGAAAGATGCAAATTTCTTGTTTATAATAACTTTTATTAAAATTTGTGGTTGCGTGTAATGAACATGTAACAGTTCATGAATGTTATTAGAGCCTTAGGACTAGATGGTATGTTAAATAGTTGACATTTAACTACTATATCCAATGCATAATTGGATATTGATGAGGTCGATGATGAGCAGAACATTGAATTGAAAGTAAAATGTGTCATACTCGATCTAACGCCTCGACCATTACAATGCTGTTGCCGCGAATTACCTGAAAAGCACGTAGAAAAACAATGTACGTATATCAATTGAAAATCATATTAAGTATTTAGCGTTAAATAGTAAATACATACCACCATGCCAATATTATTCTTAGTATTATCTTTGCACTCCTCAATGGTATCGTCAAGAACGACGTTCATGAAGGGATCGAAACCACGCAGGATGCCGGTGACTGCGCGTCCGCCGTTTAGTTTTAGCATCATACGTTTGTCCATGTACCTGGTGTAATAGACAATTGTTAATGATTGTAAGATCAGGCGCCTTTGAAATACTTGCTTTTTCAGCTCTGGCGGATGTGCTTTCGACATATTTCTTTTGGCTTGTAATTTAAACTTTTACAAATAAAAAAATGCAAATGAAGTCGAGCTATAATGCGGACGTGAGCAGAGTGACCGTTTGCTAAGCAAGTGTGTAAAGTGTGATGCAAAACGTGCGTATTTAAAATATACTAATTAAAGTAGTACTGTAAAATGCCACAAATATTTGTGAGGAGATCGTATTTAAAATGTACTAAATGTATTCGTGCTATAAAATGCCACAAATATTTTTGAGGAGTTTTTATTATAAGTGTTGTAAAATGCCGCAAATATTTGTGAGGTGTTCGTATTTAAAATATACTAAATGTATTAGTAGAATACCACAAATATTTGTGAGGAGTGCGAACTTAAAACATACTGAATGCACAGTGCTGTTAAACTACATCAGATATGCGTGCTATCGAATATGGCATAAATATTTCATATATTTGGGTCATGGCTATCGAATAAGCGATATATGAACGATAGTTTTGCAGCTCTCCCGTAGCAACAGACAGTAACAGCAACGATAACTGCTAGCATCGGCAATTAATGTTTTAAGTTTATTTTTATTAGTTCTCAAATTGTGTTTGTTTTGTTTCGTTCAAGTGTTTTTTAATGTTTTAACATAAACAACGACGCCTGCCCATTTCTGCTGAGCCAAGCAAGTTTGCCATGTGAAAGTCGATTGAAAGCGCCCAACACGTAAATTTACATAAATCGCATCCGTCGCTGCTCTCCCGCTCTCCCTCTCGGCTATGTTTGTGTATGTTTGTGTATACGTGATGTGCGTGTGCCCAAGCCTGTGCCAGTACTAGTGTGCCAGAAGACTTTGTCGTTGTCGTTGTTGTCGCCATTCGACGGGCCAAAAGGGCGGGTAAAAGAAAAGTCAACAAACTGCGAGCAGGGGAAGGGGACGTGAACGGAGACGGAGACGAAGTGAATTGGGAAAGAGGGAAAGCTTCCAGCGTCATAATAACGGAACAACAGAACGCAAAAATGTTCTCCAAGAAGAAGAAGAAACCGCTGATCTCGATGCCAAGCAATTTTGAGCATCGCGTGCACACTGGATTCGATAAGAGAGAGAATAAATATGTTGGCCTGCCCCTTCAATGGGCATCCATTGTGGGCAACAATCAGATACTTAAGTCAAGCAATCGCCCACTGCCGCTCGTCGATCCGTCGGAGATAACGCCCACGGAGATACTCGATTTGAAGACAATTGTACGGCCGCATCACAACAATAACAAGGCGGATACTACATCCTTAAACAGCAGCAGTACCATGATGATGACCAATCCAGTCGGCTCCAATGCAACAACGCCGATGCTGCAGCAGCAGCAGCAGCAGAGCGCTCATCTGTTGCAGCAGCCCGGCCAGGCTGCAGGCATTGTGCTGCCCAAAACATCGCATGTTGCGCGCTCCAATTCGCTGCGCAGCTCCAGTCCACCACGGGTGCGTCGTGTGGCCAACGTGCCGCCAGCTGTGCCTGAGGAGGAGGCGGCTGCAGCAGCTGGCACGCCCATACCAATGTTGCCTGGCCATGGGTTTAAGCCGCCACAGCCGATGCCACATAATATACTCTATACCAGTCAACATCCACATCCACATGCGCATCCACATACACATCCACATCAGCATCCTCATACACATCCACATGCACATCCCCATACGCATCCAAATGGCGGACCCACTGGCCCCCTAGCCGTGCGCACCGATCCCTACCGTGTTGCTGCTCCTGGCAATGTTGTTGTTTCCGGCGCTGCCGGCATGCAACAGCAGCAGCAGACATCGCCAGTTAGCTCGGTGGCCAGTGCAACGCGCTCCACGCATTCGCATCACAACAACAATGGTCAGAACTTTCAAATGTATCCTGCCTCACAACAACTACAGCAGCAACCAAAACTTGTCGGCGACCAGAATCAAAATCCACATGGCAATCATGCCAAGAGCGCATCTCGCGTTTCCAGCTCCAGTGGTAATGCTGCTGCCATAGCTGCCGCTGCCCAGGTCCAGGCACAGCCCAAGCAGGAGCAACGTCTAACGCATGAGCAATTCCGTGCTGCACTGCAAATGGTTGTGTCTGCTGGCGATCCGCGCGAGAATCTGGATCATTTCAATAAAATTGGTGAAGGCTCCACCGGCACCGTTTGCATAGCCACCGACAAGTCTACAGGTAAGCCTCCAGAATTCCATTTTGACCACTTTGAAACTAACGCATTAATTGCTTTTTATTGAAAGGTCGTCAAGTGGCGGTTAAGAAAATGGATTTGCGAAAGCAACAGAGGCGCGAGCTGCTCTTCAATGAGGTGGTCATCATGCGTGACTATCATCATCCCAATATTGTGGAAACCTACTCCAGTTTTCTGGTCAACGATGAGCTCTGGGTGGTCATGGAATATCTCGAGGGCGGCGCACTCACCGACATTGTCACACATTCGCGCATGGATGAGGAGCAAATAGCCACCGTTTGCAAGCAGTGCCTTAAGGCTTTGGCCTATTTGCACTCACAGGTGCGTGACCAGGGACAGACATGGCCAACAAGCAAACCCAGCAAACAAACCATGCAACAACCTCGCTTTCGTCTCTTTTCCAATGCCTTTCTTGCGTTCCATTTTGGTTCTTCTCTGCACTTTCTTTGCGCCGTTTTGCGGCATGGTTTCGCTATTTATATGTCGTCGCTGTGTAATGCGATAAGTGGGCGCGTGGTTAGTTGGACGACGGGGTGGACAGGGCGTGGGTTCGCTTGAGTAAAGTGAAAACCACATTTCTTAAATGTGACTCAAAACGAAATGACTAAACATGTGCATAAATAGGCTCGTTGGCAATATATTTCCATATAAGAGCTCTCAAAGACTTCACTCGAGAGTTTTTATAGTAAAAACTATCAATAGTATCGATATTTTCAAAGTATGCAAAATTAATTCAACAATTTGAAAGCATTCTTTATGTAATTTAGCACAGCTGCAAGCAGTGTAAGTCCGCATATAGACGATTTAACGTCGTGACATTTTTTCGTTAAGTACTCCGTTGTAGGAAAAAGGTGAAACACATCTTCCCAACAAACATCATCTTCAAAATGCGTACTAATACATCTATAACATAATTTTTATAACCGATTCTTTAACAATCGGTTACAAATTTTTATTTTTTCAAAATAATCTGACCAAACTAAGCAATGCCCAGTTGAAAAAGTAAAATGAAGACCCAATTCAAAAGATAGCTACTACTTATTAGGGTACCCAAATCCTGTGCTCAATTTTTGATAAAACTCAATTGCTTGTTTTCATTAACACAGGGTGTCATACATCGCGATATTAAATCGGACTCCATACTGCTGGCCGCTGATGGACGCGTGAAGCTGTCGGACTTTGGTTTCTGCGCGCAAGTATCGCAGGAGCTGCCCAAACGCAAATCGTTGGTGGGGACACCCTACTGGATGTCGCCGGAAGTAATATCACGCCTGCCGTATGGTCCCGAGGTGGACATCTGGTCGCTGGGCATTATGGTCATTGAAATGGTCGATGGAGAGCCGCCGTTCTTCAATGAGCCGCCGCTGCAGGCGATGCGACGCATACGTGATATGCAGCCGCCAAATTTGAAGAATGCCCACAAGGTATCGCCGCGGCTGCAATCATTCTTGGATCGGATGCTGGTCCGAGATCCTGCGCAGCGTGCCACCGCCGCCGAGCTGCTAGCGCATCCATTTCTTCGACAAGCGGGTCCGCCATCGCTGCTGGTGCCACTAATGCGCAACTCGCGACACCATACCTAAAGCTTACCAGTATGCCCGAAGGATTAAAAGATAACAGCACCCGAGTCCTTGCGCCAAGATAATGACGCATACTTCTGTTTTCTCTTCATTTTTCCATCAACTTAAATGTTAAATGTAGTATTATGAATTATTCTCATTGGCTTCGCTTTTAGTTTGACAATCGCTACTTAAACTGTTAACTGAAATATTTCGTCCTCCCACTCCAGCATTCCGTCTTGTAAACTCCTTACATGCCACGCCCAACCGCACATTTTATGTATTTCAATGTATTGTTTTAAATGTACTATGCTCATTAAGTATTCCATGCGGGGCAGCCAGCAAATTTTGTTAGCCCCTGCTTCCACCCCGCCCAACAAATTTTTGTTATTGTTTATTCATGTAATTTATAAATTTTTTTTAAACAACATTTTATTGTTTTTTGTGTTTCTTAACGTTAGAATGAACGCAATGTGCCTTTTTCGAAAAAAAAAAGCAAAACGAAACATATATAAATACAATAATGTGACCTTGGAGGACACAATTCAAGTTAAAATTACGAATATCCAATGCACAGCCATTGCAAATGTTATTATTATTATATTAAGCGCATTTTGGTATCAGCTAATACTTGACTTTAGTGTTTTGAAATCCACTGAAAATCGAATAACAATGAAATATTTCAATATTGAAATTTTGTAATCCAATGTTTTGCTCTCTTCTCTTACTTTGTACTGTCTCAATACAATTCTTGTCAAAACAATGGTTTTATTTTATAATTTTTATTATTTTTTTTTACATTTTTGTGGTATTGTTGAGAGCTTATTAACATTGTTCGAATATATATAGATCTGTAAGAGAAATGAATATATTTACTTACATATGTATTTACGAGTATTTATAAATAAGTATTGAGAACAACGAAAATGCAACAAGAATTGCTCAGATCCCAATGGATAAGAATAGGTCATCCAAAATTATGTACTGCAAGCACTAGAAACAAACCGTTAATATAATATAATAATAAATATATACATATATATACATTATACACATACATTTACATATACATATATAAGTCTGTACTTATTTTGTTGTCAGTTGAACGCATGCTCCAAGCTAAGGCCCATATAGTATACTTATCTTACATACATATGTATAGCAATTATTTATATCCTACATAAGCTCTATTATGCTCATATACTTATAAACGATTATACATTTACATTATTTGCTCGATTACGAAGCGAATATTACAGATTTGATATATTTGTGGACTGTTAAACCCAAGATTTAAAAAATACATTCCCCCGCAAAAACTTGAACCTTATAAGTACAGTTTTCTTTTTGAAACATTCTAGTATACAACAGTGTTCTGTAATTATAAACTAATAAATACACAGGTATGAAACTTAATGAGTGTAAGTGTAAACCTACTTATTATTGTCCACAACAAAATCTACTGTTGTCTTTTCAGAAACATATCGATCGATATTATTGCATGTTACACTTTTGTTATCTTTATTTGAATTTAATTTATTTCTGAAGATCATAGTTTGTTTACCCTTGTAAAGGGAATTTTATAATTTTGTGCAACGCATTAAAAGAGACATCTGCGAAGAGAAAATAATTTTGTATACCCTTGCAGGGGGTATTATAATTTTGTCACGAAATCTGTAACGAATTGAAGACGTCTTAGAAAAAAAAATTTGTATATTCGTGATCAGCATCAACAGCCGAGTCATGTCCGTCATGTCCGTCATGTCCGTCATGTCCGTCATGTCCGTCATGTCCGTCATGGCCGTCATGGCCGTCATGTCCGTCATGTCCGTCTATCCGTCTGTCTGTTTATATGCATTCTTCAAGACTTTGTTCTAGAACTATCTTGATGAAACTTGGCACAGATGCTTCTGCTTATTGCAGGTAGTACCTATAGTTGAATAGGCAAGATCGGACCACTATAACATATAGCTGCCACAGAAACGATCGGTTGAAAAATTAGTTTTTGTCTGAAAAACTTTTTTGTTTTTTAAGATAACTCAACCAAAGTCACTTTACCTATGTTTAAGGACAGTTTATACATGATGACAAAATATATCAAAATCGGACGACTATATCTTATAGCTGCCATAGGAAATATCGGTTGAAATAAACTTTCTGTATAAAAAACTTTTGTGTTTTTCAAAATATCTCGACCAAACTCTGTATATCTAAATTAAGGCACGTTCTACACATGTTGACCACATTTTTATCAAAATCAGTTGAAAAATTAGTTTTCTTGTGCAAATCTTTTCTGCATGGGTTTATATCTTTGGCAGATAACATTTCTTTCTTGATGTTTTTTTCTTAGGTAGATTTTTTTTTATATTTTCAAAGCTTCTTTTCCAAGTAGAATTTTTTCGAAGTGAGTACCAATAATTGACTATAGCTTGCGTATTGCAGCACCGATTTTAAATAAACAATACATTAAGTGAAAGTCAATATATGGGCCTACAAATAAGTCTCTTACATTTTGGACACACATGTATCTAATAATTTTGGAGATATTGAGTCCGAAATATTTTTATTTTTGCAAAAATTTTTAGCCGGAATTCAAATTGAAAATTCGAGAAAAAGTAAAAAAAAGAATATGCATCCCGCTAAATTCTTATTTGAGCATGGAAATTTATTCATAACGTTTTGAAAAAGTCATCTCTCGTTAAAATCTATGATAGAACTTCCAAGCTATAGCCATTTGAGCAATTCAACATTTTTTAAATTTTAGCGTTTTTCCAGTTGCTGAGCGGAAGTCCAATAGGTTTAAGTTGGAAAATTTAAAACAACATAGTTGGGAAATTGGTCGAAAATGTTGTTATTCAAGATAACTCGACCAAACTTACCAATTCTGAGATTTAGCATTATTTATGCATTTTGACAAAATTTGATCAAAATCGGACCACTCTATCCTATAGCTGCCATAGAAACGATCTGTTGAAAATGGGTTGTATAAAAAACTTTGTTGTCAATGAAAATATTTCAAGCAAACTTACCAATTCCATATCGAGGAAATCATAACTAGTATAAGACGTTATTTTTAACAATTTCTTATGTACTTAAAAAGTCAAGGTATCCAACTTCATAAGAAATGTTTGTCCTAAAATAACTTTGTCAAAACTTCTGTTTTATTTGCTCTCAAAAGTGTTTGATTGAGAGCAAATAGTACCCACGCATTTAATTACTCCCTGATCCCATTAAAAATGGGAAAAAGGGAGTTATAAAGTACATACTGCAAATGTATGTAACAGGCAGAAGGAGGCGGTTCCAAATATATAAACTATATATATTCTTGATCAGCATCAACAGCCGAGTGGATATTCCCATGTCCGTCTATCTGTCTGTCCGTATGAACGCCTCGATCTCAGAGACTAGAAGAGCTAGAGACACCAAACTTGGCATGCAGGTTCCTGTTTACCATACGCAGATCAAGTTTATTTAAAATTTCGTAACCCCAAATATCTCACAGCCACAGTTTTAAAGATAAAGCTTTGATTTTTGGTACACATATATGATTAACCAATGTTGATCGGTTGCGTAAATTTCATTACGATCGGATAATTAACACAAAAGTTATGGAAAAATCTATTACTCCCGTTTCAGCAGGCAGAAACAACAGCAGGGAGCCTCGTAGTCGGGCACACTCGACTAGAGCAGTCTTATTTGTTTTTTTAGGATATTTGAGAAATAGCTTATTTTGTAATAAATAAATAGACAAAATGCATTATTTGTTTTAAATTTTTTTCTTTCTTTTCTTGTATTTGTAATTGTTGTTTGATGTTGTTGTGTTTTTTTTTTAAATTTATAAATTGTATAGTGAATAGGTGAATATGGAAATACAGTTGTACAGTCATATATGAGCTATATATATTCAATAAAATATATATACACATATACGTAAGTACACAGCGGGTATGATGTGTTCCTTGAATGTTTTGTTGTAGTGTGTTGTGGTGTGTTCGACAAAAATGTTTTTTACAATAAAAATTAAAATTACAATAAGTATATTGTACACATAAGTACACTTACAAACACACACACACACACACACACAGACATATACACACAAGTATTAAATTGTTTTGTGTACTAAAAACTAAACGGCAGATCTTTCGCTGCCTATAGCTAGCCATGAGTGTAAGTGAGAGGGCGATAAAAGGAGTCCACACACGATAAAGTTGCCTCATTAAGTTTCTGCTTGTCTGAGTAATTATTAATGAAGAAACTTGATCGCGTAAGGGTGGTGTGGGACAGTGGGAAGAGGAAAAGTGAGAGAAGAGAGAAGAAAGTGAATGTATTTTAGAGAATTATTGAGAAATTATATTTTTAGTTGCGCTTCCTCATGGCTAAGCGACTGTTAAGTGGACGCTTGGGTTTTGGCTCCTCCTCCTTTTGTTGCTGTTCCGATTCCTCGGCGGCGGCATCCACGTCAGGGTCTGGCTGCGACGCCTTCACCGGCTTGGAAGGCTTGCGCCGACTCACTGCAGATGAACACAAATATAAGAAAATTTAATTTAGGAACTTATCCTGCAAGGATTAGCTTGGGTTACTTACGTGCCGCATTGCTTTTATAGCCTTTGGCGGGTGCTGCTGGTGCTGCGGCTGGCGCTGCAGCGGCAGCGGTCTCTTCCTCCTCGCCAGGCGCCTCATCGGACTTCTTGGCCGGCTTGTTAACTGGCGCCTTCTCGGAACGATGTTTTTTGGCGTTCTGCTGGCGACGCTTCAGTGAGTTCAGGAAATCATCGTTGGAACGGAAGGGACGTATCACGGGTCCCACCTTTTTCGGCGCCTCGGTTGTGGTTGTCGTCGAGCTGGCCGCTGCTGCTGCCCCCTCATCGTGCTCATCACCATACTGACCATGCTCCCCAGCGCCGGCCTCTTCATTATACTCGTCCTCCTCGCCGGCATCGTCATGCGCTGGTGCCACTGTTGTCGTTGTCGTTACCTTCGCCGCCTTGCCCACGGGACGACGCAGTGCAGCGATTCTCTTCGCTGGCGATACATTCGCAGCGGGCGCACCATCCTCCTGTGCCGCCACCAGTCCGTAGCACAGTACGCAGATTGTAAAGAGCAGGCAGCTATAATAAAAAAACGTAAGTGTCAATTTTTAAGGTTATTTTTCAAGTAAGGATTATGAATTTGAAGTTATTTTTAAAGAATGGATTCAGAATAAAATGCCAACAAAACTTATTTATTACTTATGTTTTAATATTTTTTACTCCCTGTTCCCATTAAAAATGGGAAAAAGGGAGTTATGAAGTACTGCAAATGTATGTAACAGACAGAAGGAGGCATTTCCAGATATAAAAACTATATATATTCTTGATCAGCATCAACAGCCGAGTCGATATACATAGCCATGTCCGTCTGTCCGTATGAACTCGTCGATCTCAGAGAGTAGAAGAGCTAGAGACACCAAACTTGGCATTCTTACTTGTTTTAACATACATCATTTCATTATTCAGTTCTAATTAAGAAAATTAATTTAATTTAAGAATTTTAGCAACTCATATGCTAAATATCTTAAGATCAATTGTACACTATGAAAATGTAACCACAGATTTGAGATAAATTCAATAAAAAATGATTTATTGGTTTGTTTGTAAGACCCTTTCATAACTTGAACTGCTGTTTTGTTAAGAAATTTAATAGAATTCAATGCAAAAGATTAAAAAACATGCGTACTAGTTTTTATACATCTAATAAGCCGGCTAACGGAAAAAACCTCAATGCAACTCTTGATATTTTTTGTTTAACGACCACGAGGCGCAAATTCAATTCAAATTCTTAATACTCTATTAACTAATGTCTCTTTATGTGAGATTGCTTTTAGTTGGTTGTCTGGTTGAACGGGTTGTGTGCTGAGAACCTGAACCGGATAAAGTTATTATACTTGAAGTGATGCACAAACGTATATTTAAAATACATACTCGTAAAATCATAAATATATACATATATTGTATGCATATGAGTATGAATATGAATATGAAATATATTAAGATTAATATTGAGATACATATGTATGCGCTGTTACGTTTTTCATATTTTTCTTTCTGCTTTTATTTAGTTATATTTATATATGTATATATATATATTTTTTTTTGTCGCCCGAGATGTGCTAACAATTATTATATGCTTAAAGGTCACTCAAACGGGTTTTTGTCTCACTTTCGATTTTAAATTTATGCGATTACGAATACTAATGTTGGCCTGTTTCTGTTTCGGTTTCTGCTTCGGTTTCTATTTGTTTTTGTTTCTATATTTTTTTTGTTTTAATACCCTTGCAGAGGGTATTATAATTTTGTCACGAAATGTGTAACGCATTGAGGAGACGTCATAGAAAAAAAAATCGTGATCAGCATCAACGCCCGGGACATGTCCGTCTGTCCGTCTGTTTGACACAGATGCTTATTGTCAGAATCGGCCAGATAGGACCACTATAACATATAGCTGCCATAGGAACGATCGGTTGAAACATAAGTTTTCTAATGCAAATCTTTTCTGCAAGTTTATCATCTTTTGCTCACTGTGCTTATTAAATGACTAAAAAAGAGCATTAATATATATTTTGCAAATTTATGTAATAGGCGGATAAAGATATCTCCGAATCTAAAAGGTACAAATGTAGAAAACTATGCTGTTATATGGATTATACATTTGTATCTAATTTGATTAGTTCTAAATCCTCTATGACTTACGCTATTTTGATAGACTTTAAGTGTACCTAACTTCGCAAAGAGGCGAAAAAAAGAGTATATCGCAGTCGGGTGTATCTGACTGCAACGTTCTTACTTGTTATAAAGATTGTAGTTTCTGGTCAGAGAAATGCTTTTTTTTTGTATATTAGTATTAGTTAGTATGTAAGCTGTATAAACACACCGAGTAATTGATAGTGCCAAAGCTAGAGTCAGCAAGATAAGTAGGCTCTCGTTGATCAATATTAGTTGAAAATATAAATGTTTCAAAAATAAATAAATTCAGAATTTTTAAATACATCAGTATAACTGAGTACAGGGTATCTTTAAGTCGAGCATTGTCAACTAGAGCAAGCTGTCCTACTTTTACCTAATTTTTACTATGCTAGACAAAAGACTTAGGCGGCGAACTTGTTTTGAAATTGTGGGATTGGTGTTGGGATTGAAATTGGGATTCAGATTGTTGACTATCAAAAAAAGTCTAACTCTAAGGCCAGAGTTAGACTGCATTGACTAGTTTCTCTTATTGTTGTTGTTGTTCGTACAGCTGTTGCACCTTCGAAAGGAAACAGGTGCTTATGCAAAAGGCAACAACAACAACAACAACAGCAGCAGCAACAACAACAACAGCTGTAAACCAGTTGCCTGTTGCCAGCGCCAGAATAAATTTAAATGCGCGCATGATCGGCACATGCAATTGGCTAATAACGGTAAAATGTGCAAGCCAAGTCAAGTCAAGTCAAGTCAATGGAAGTCATGAGGGAGAGGCCCAGACCCAGACCAGACTCAGGCAAGACCGAGGCAATCTCCTCCCTACCCCACCACACCCTGTTTACGCCTACAATTTCATGTGATTGCCTTTAGCTGTCTGCCTGTCTCTATTTTGTTGCTGTTGTTATTTTTATTTTTAGCTAAATGTGTTTTATGTATTTTGTTGCTGTAGTTGTAGTTGTTGCTGTTGTCGTCGTTGTTGCCATCGGGTTGCATCTTTTTGCATTGATTAGGGTCAACTGTGGCATGTCCAAGCGACTCTTTGCATTTCAATCGCAGTCAACATTATGCAACATTCATGGAAAGGTGAAAGGCGTTACCTCTTGTTGCTACCTGCTGCTGTTGTTGCTGTTGTTACTGCCGCTTGCCTGTTTCTGTTGTGGGTGCGTGTTGCTGGCGTGCCTCGAATCATTAACTTCTTCACTTCTTAATCGAAATTCCAGTCAAAGTCTGAGACGAAGTCGGGGGTATTAACTATCAACCATGTCCATGCATGCCTAAATCTATGTCTATATGACATTTGGCGTCTTTTGGAACCGGTTCTTCACATTTGCTGGCGCACCGCAAAACTGGGAAAACTGAAACAGTCTTTGCTCTTGCCAGTTTGGAGTTCGAGTCAGATATAACAACAAAAACAACAATAAACATAAGTATTTTTAGACAAACTTCTAACAATTTGGTTTAAGTTCGCTTACAAGAAAAAGACGCCCAGTGGCCTAGTTGATAGAGCGTTGTTCTTATAACGCGAAGGTCGACAGTTTGGTTTTCCAAATTGACAGCAACAATCATTTAATACATACATATATAACTCCACTTTATACATCATTATTTTATCTACTTATATATGCCTTAGACACGACAAATCTTCAAATAATTTAGCCTTCGCCTATTTATATGTATATCGTATGAACCATTTATTGCAAATTTGTACAAGACGGAAACAGTTGGTCAAAGATGCTGCATCATTATCATAAGCAGATGAATAAAAATAGAATGCAAAAGAGACAAAAAAACAAAAATCAAAACAAAAACCGATACAGACCCATTAACCATGTGTGTATTATTGGTGATCCAGTAAGGAGCTTGGTCAACAAATACGTTATTTCTATTAAAAAACAAAAGTGGCTTAATCTTTTTACTGTTGTTTGTTTTTGTAGTTTATCACATGATTACGATTTGCATTTGCGGAATTAGTTCATGGCGATGGCGTCATGGATGAACTTTATGATGTTGTTTGAACAAGCGTAAAAGCATTTTGCCAATAACTGGCCCTCCAAAAACGGGTCACTATGCTAATTGCCCTAGTCTATAAGTGCTATGATATTATATATGTATATATATATATATATACTCCTATATATATATATATGTAGTTATATCTTTGTATATATTTTATTATGCAGTTATGTGTAGATATGTGTGTATGCATGTATATGGGACAGCATTTCAAAGACTAGCTTCCTATAATTACAAGTGCTATAAAACGTTCGATTTGAATTGTTTTTTGGATTTGTAGTCGTATCAGTGAATGAGAATGGGAATGTGTTGTTGCGGTTAAGTTGTCAAGTAAGTGGGTTCAATAACGGTGCATTATGTCGGTCCGTGTACGTACGTGTCGTAGCGTGTCTTGTACTCAGGCCCGTTGTAGTCGTTGCTCTGGCCAAAGCCAATCAGTTAGTCAAGTCAGAGCCAGTCGCAAGTTCGTTGCCTGAGTCTTATGATTTGTTACAGTTTCTTCTTTGTTGTTGTTAATGTTGTTGTTTTTGTTGTTGTTTATGTTGCTTTTGTTGTTATTTGCTGCTTGGCTTACATTGAATTAAGCTTATGAAATCACATGGTATTCGGTATGTGCTTTAACACCTTGTTGCCAATTTGCACAGTTTGGCAAGTCCTTGAAAATAACATTTAAAAAAAAAAATGTCAAATCTTTGTAGCCCACAACAACTATATGATGTATGTGTGTGTGTATTCTGGTTTGCTGTGGCATGCACATGATCTGATCTCTCTTATTTAAATAATATTGCATAATGCGGGCGATTTCTGTGCAAAAAATGAAATGAAACGCATGTAAATCAAACAGCAACACCAACAACAACATGACAAACCCCCGAAACCAAATTAAAATCCTGATCTTACCGTCAAATTGTCGCTTGTTGCTGCTGTTGCTTTTTACCTCTGTGATTAATTCCCCCCATACGCTATGCGATTAACATATATGTATATGTATGCATATATATACATATATATTAAAAAAAAAAAAACAACTACAATTTGCATGCATCTGTGTGTATGTGTATGCTTATGCGTGTGTATGTGTCTGTCAGCTTGCATTAAAAGTGCAACCGTTAATTTATAAGACAACATCAGCAACCAGCAACGTGCAGAAAAACCAGCAAACAGCAAAGTCTACAGCGCATGGTAATTATCCAATATATTCGTACTTAATTTACTATTGCCCCCCCCCCCCTGTCCCTTCCCCTTCACTGCTCCACTGCCCCCTGCGCCTGAATTGACTGGCCGTATGTCATGTTGGGGCAGCAGCAAGCGACAGCAGCCATGTATTGCTGTCGTACAGACGACAATAGCAACAGCAAACAGCAGCGGCAGCCGCTGTCGCAGTCGCAGACACATCAGCTGGCGACCTTGAAACATTTCTTTCAATCAATGGAATGATAGATTGACAGACTGACAGACAGTTGGACAGTTAGATGAATGAACGTCTTCTGCGAACAATGTTGCTATTGCTTGCTTATCCACATTAGCAACTACAACTACAACTACAACTACAACAACAGCTGTATGTGCAACCTGCAACTGCATCTGCGAATTGCCATTTGCCATTTCTTTGTGCCGGCAAATGCCACAAGGCAATGAAGGCAACAATAACAACAATATGATCATCATCATCATGATCACGATCTTCATCATCATCGTTGGACCAAACTTTGGCATTTTGCTGTGTGATTTCAAATGTTGGCGTGTTAAAGTTCAAATTGGCATTAGGTTCACACATTTGTTACACCTACTTTAAAGCTAAAGTCGTGCCAAAAATGTATATAAATTACAAGCAACAAGTCAAAGTGTTCGAATAGAAGATCCCCTGTACCATATTATTTCGTAGTTTATGTTTTATAATGCGACAGTTAATATGTAAAAATTTTATTGTTGCAACTTTGAGAATTCTGGAGTTATCTTTAAGCTAATAAATTTAGATAGTTCTTTATAAAGATGTTAGAATTAGAAGAGCCTGGATACCAAATAAGTATATATGGGATCAGAAAAATACAAAAGGACTTAACCATCTAAGAATAATGAAAATAATTAGTAAATACATATGTAGATGGTTTCCCATCTATACATTTGCATAATGCATTTTTGAGTTGGGCTGTGTTTAAATATGTGCACATTAAGAACTAAGTTTCATTTAAACAATCAAATAACAATTACTGAATTTGTATGCTTATGATATTAAGTTTGAAGTATGGTATGAATATGTATATGTTGAATATTTCAAACACGTCAGCAAAAAAAAATAAACAAAAAATTAAGTGCATTTGCAACGCGGCACAAGAAGTTTTTTTGCAAAAAAAAAAAATATGTTTAAAAAATTCAAGTATGTAAAATATTGTAAATATCTCACTCACATGTTGAAGTACTTCATTGTGTGTGTGTGTGTTGTGTGTGTGTGTGTGTGTTGAGTGTGTTTTGCTTAAAAAACTTGAATTTGAAAAAATTTGTTAAAAATTTGAGAAACGCGCGAATCGAACAAAAAATTCACGACGACGTTGGGCAATTGAATGAAGACGAATGCGCGCAGCCAGACGGTTAACAACTGTAGACTGTAGATTGTAGACTGTTAACTGAAGACTTGAGACTAAGACTGAGGACTGAAGACTGAGTCTGAGTACAACTAAGTGTTGTTTAAGCCACGATCACGATCGACTTCTAGAGGCTGACTGAACGTTACTTATGCCGTGTGCATGGAGTTAACCTACGGCCACCCAATATTTTCGTGGCTGCCAACGTTTTCTGCCGCGTCGCAACGTTGACGGCGCCGATGACGGCGGCAGCAGCTACGGCAGCGGCAGCGACTGCACTCGAAACAAAAAATGTTCATTTGATTTGGACCGATTTCCATGCGGAATGCTTTATTGGTCATGTTGTTTAGAACCTTGGTCAATTATAATTTTCCAGCATTTTTCAAGAATTAGAATTGAACGGCTCAAAATTACAAAAACAAAAATTGTAAATTGCAAACGTTTTAAATTTTTCTGGCTTTTTATACTCGGTTTTCCAAAATGGAAAATAAAGAGAATATTTGGTTTGTGAAATGTCCGTCCGTCCGTATGTATGAACGCAGTTTTTTCCAGAGTTTTGAAGCTAGAGCAACCAAACTTGGTATAAATGTTGATATATACCATAGGCAGATAAAGTGTCAAGATCGGCCAGATCGGATAATACATAAAGCTATAACATATAGCTGCCATAGGAACGATCGGTTGAAAAATAAGTTTTTTTAATAAAATTTTTTTTTGTTTTTCAAGATAACTCAACCAAATTCACTTTACCTAAGTTTAAGGACAGTTTATATATACTGACCAAATTTTATCAAAATCGGACGACTTTATTTTATAGCTACCATAGAAACAATCGGTTGAAAAATAAGTTTTTGTATGAAAAACTATTTTGTTTTTTAAAATAACTCAAACAAACTCACTTTATCTAAGAGTAAGGACAGTTTACTTAAGTAGTCTTTACAAAAATTGAATTTATTAAGCATACTGAAAACAGAGTATGCCGTTCTTACTTGCTAACATTTTGTTTTTTGATAAATCAACAATTTTTAAAAAACATACAAGTACCTATTTTTGTGGAAATGAAATTGGCTCAATAAAGCATTTTTCCTTTACAAAATATAACTGCTCTGGAACCAAAGTGTTCTAATTTGCGAGCGACCACTGTATTAATTTGTGAAAAAAGTTTACATACACAAATTTCGTCAAACGTTTAATGAAAACTAAAAACAATACACTGAATTGAAAATTTGGACAGAAAAAAACTGGAATTCCGTTTTTGAACCAGTTTGGTTCAATTGGTAAAGTAAGAACCAAGCAGTTAACTAGAAACAATAAACACGATTTAAGAAAAGGTCAAAGTAATCCAATTTTTGTTCACAATTGGTATGGAAAGTGCTACTCATTCGTTTTTCTAAGTGTAAGGCTACGGCATCAACAACAGGTTGGTGCCCGCCCTAACCTAAGTAACCAACTGAGAAATCGGAAGAACGGGCGTTAAGAGGGGGTCGGGGGAGGGGGGGACTGGTTGTTTGGCTGATTGCTTTGACGCAGGCTCCACTCGTAATTATATGCAAAGAGTGCAGGAGCACTTCTGGTTTCAGCCAATTTGTCATTGCTGCTGATGCTGATGTCGATGCTGGCGCTGACGCCGACGCTGGCATCGCAGCCCCGGCGCTAGCTTGTGGCTTTTGTGCTAGTGACAGGTTTTCTTTGGCTTTCGGCAGCGGACACCGCTTGGCTTTTAGGTTTGGCTTTAAATTTATATTATACCCTGTAACCATGCAAATGTATTCAAAGGATATAATCAGCTTATACAAATATATGTAACATTCATTATTACCGATGAAGCAAAGAGAAACCAAAACAATTCAATTTTATTTCCTGTATGTAGTAAAAGTATGACATTGATTGTAGTTTACAAAAACAATTTATGAGTTTAAACTACCTGTTGGTTATTCAAAACAAAAGTTACTCGAATGTTAACGGTTTAACAGTACCCAAATATCATACTATACTTTTATCTTTTTGATTTATACATACATACGTATGTTAGTTGTTTTTTGTTAGTTATTAATTACTTGGATTTAAGTTTATAATTATTATAAAACTTTATAAGTTAATTTTTCTTTACTCCAGACTTGAGTAGTGGGTATCTGTAAGTCAAGCACACTCGACCAGGGCATACTTACTCGTTTCATTTGGGCTTGTATTCCACGTATGTATTTTATTAATTAATTTATTGATTTCAGGCCAATTGTTGTTATAAAGATGAAGATGGTAAATCCCGTGCTCGAACCCAAGCCCAAATCTGAGCCTCAGTGCCAAATCAAGATTCAGCATGTAAATCTTGGAAAAGAAAAAAAAAATTAAGTGAAGACTGTAAAAAGCCAGAAATATGCACATTTACATATGCATATAGACGAATACGTCTTCATTTATGTATGTATATATAAGAGTCTATATTATATATATATATATATTAATACTATATATGTATGTATGTTTTGGTGTATTTGTATGCTATTATGTGCGGCCTTGAACTGATTTGAAAATATTGGGCGCGGGCGAAGCTGATAATAATAATGACAATGATATAATTATAATAATGATAATGAAGTTAACGTGAATTTTAGTGTCTTTAAAGTCACATCATAGGGGCATTAAAAAACATCATATCAAATGCCGTTCCTAATGATTGCTTGTTTGAACTCTGCAGATGTTCTGCCCCATAGCAAGGTGTGACTCTGAATGTAGCTGTATCTGTATCTGCATCTGTATCTGTATCTGTATCTGTGAGTGTATTTGTATCTGTATTTGTATTTGGTCAAGTGCAATTCCAACTTCATATCGATCTCCAGCTAATCATCTGGCCGACTACCTTAGCCCACTTACCTTGAACTACAAAATGTCAACGTCTGCGGGAGGGGAGGCGGGAACATATTTATTTATATACCTGTAAATCTGTGTAAATCTATGTAAAACATAAACAAGAAACTTGTTAAATTAATGACAACAATAACAATAATACGCATAATGTGCATTTGCATGCGCCATCAATAAAAGCTTAAGACTAAAATCAAATCGAATGCAAATGCAATCAAATCAAAATTTAACAATATAAAATATATATATATACGTGTATATGCTTATCCATTATTCATTTCATTTTCTACACCACATTACACCGAACTAATAATTATTATATTATTTGTATAATATTATGATGAACGTCGTTGACACCGAATCCGAATCCGAGAAAGAAACAGAAACAAAGCAACCAAAAATCCAATACTTAGACACGTTCATGCTGGAACTTTTCGTGATAGCAAACACATATGTAGATCTGCAATATTATGTAAATTCAAAAAGTGTTGAAACTGTGCTCAGGGGCGCTCCATCCATGTATCTAGCTATAAAGTATGTCTGTGCACACATACATACATTAAATATTAAGAACAGTGTTTTGAACTCTCAATGGTTTTATCGAAAAGGTTTCAATGCGAAAGCTTATTTAATATAAATTACGAATCTGTTTAAAGAATAGAAATACTATACACTTAAGCATGTAGTTTACTAATTCTTAACTTTTTAAAATTTAAATTGATTTAAAAAAAACTTTATTGCGAAGTAGCAAGTAAAATAGCAGATATATTTATAAAAATTGATCAAATCACTCCACAAATTTCTTTTCAGCATTGCCAAAATTAATAATTGATAAATCTGTATTGATATAGTACCCAGCTGCTGTTGTAGACGTTCTCTAAAATAACAGCTCCATGTGTAGCATACTTTTCTGTTGTTAATGCCCCAAAAATCCAACAGTACATCACTTTTTAGACTTTTTAGAAAATTAAGCATGAAAATTTCTCGTTTTCAAAAAAAAACTAGAGTTCAAACGGGATGTTCGGATCTTAAAAATTTTAAAATCATTCCAATTCCCCTTGATAGCGACGTTCCTCAGGAAGTCCAAGAGTCAAGTATCTACTGAGTCAAGTGGGAGTGATTTGGAACCCAAAAATATTACAAGGCATTTCAATCAATCTAGACTTAATGACCTAATAAGGGATTTAGATCTATCAAAGGACAAGTCAGAGGTATTGACATCATGTTTTCAGGATAACTACTTCTTCGAGCCCGATGTGAAAATTATGTACTTTAGCCCTGCACCTGGCCCTCTCTAAATATTACTCGAGAGAATAAAATATCTGCTTTTGCCACGATATTGTAGGACTATTCCAAGAATTCGGCGAATCATATGATCCTTCCCAGAGGTCACTGTTTATCGACAGTAATAAAGTGTGTTTAAAAGCTGTATTGTTGCATACTTTGGTACTCGCAGTCAATCTGATGGAATCACATGAATCAATGACCACGGTCTTAAATTTTATCAATTACAAGTAATATCAGTGAAAAATTTGAGCCGACCCAAAAATTGTTGCTATGGTTGCTGGCTTATAGCAAGGATATTCAAAATATGTGTGAATTTTATTTAAATGGGAGAGACACGCACGTACGGATAATAATTGTAGACAGAATGGGCCTGAACGAACACACAATGTAAGATTCGAGCCACTCGTTAAAAAGGACAAAATTATTCTGCTACCGCTACATATTATACTCGGACTTTTCAAGAACTTTGTAAAAGCTCTACCAAAAGATGGCGATGCAATTTGCTGTTTGAGAAACCTATTACCAACTTTTTCAAACGCTAAGATAAAAGAAGGCATCTTTGTAGGACCTCAAATAAGAACACTTCTTTGAGACTCCCAATTCAGATCAACTTTATCAAACATTGAGTCTAAAGATTGGGACTCATTTTGTAAAGTCTTTACCTGTTTTTTGGGAAACTTCAGAAGTCCACAATACAAGAAAATGGTAGAAACCTTAATTGACAGCTACAAAGAAATAGGTGTGAACATGTCTCTAAAGATTTACTTTTTACACTCGAATTTGGATTTCTTCCCCAAAAACCTTGACGATAAAAGCAACGAGCCTGGTGAACTTTTTTTTTCAGCTCAACTGCAGATACTACTTTATTATAAGCTTAATTTTAATAAACGCCAACTTTAATTTTTGATCCAAATAAAATTTAGTAGTTCAAGTTTAAGATGAAACAAATGAATTATTTAATTATATGAAAACTGAATAAGATAAACCCTAATTAATTTGAATCAAAATCTTTTAAAATGATGCCTGAGAAAAAATTGACTGCCTCGGATGTTTCTTTGGTATGCGTATATCATATCTTCTCACCTGCTTCTATGTTCCACGTTCCGGCATCTGCATATTCCCCATAAGATCGTTCAAAAACAAGGGCTCTTATCTGCTACACCTTATCCTTGCAATTTCTTCCTGTTTCAGCACTATTCTTTGCCTCTTCTGAAAGTATATTATCTGGATCTTCCACTTCTATCATTGTGCTTGTCTTTGGAACCTCTCAAGCATTCAAACTTATATTATTCAGTTCCGAATCGCTATCCCTCACACGGGTGGTAATGGAATTGACGACTTTCATAGTATATCCTTAGATAATCCACTTCTATCATTTGGCTAATCTCTGTCTCTGTGGAAGGAGTTGAAACATGCTGATTTTCTGAAGCGTCCAAACTTTATTATCTATTTCTGAAGCGCCATCCATCTCAGGTGTTAATATATCAGAGCGACTTTAGTGGTATAGCTTGGACTTTGTAGGTGCTAAAGCAATTGATACATTTGATTGATTGATTGTAATATTTGAACTGCCACGTGAAAGTGCTTGGACTAGTATACGTATCTTTTCTGCATCATATTCTTCCATAACATTAACATTGGCCATATAAAATTTATATATATTGTGCATGGAAGATATCTGTATCCGCGCTTCTAATAAAATCGGTTGAGCTTAATTTCAAAAATACATTTCTGATTCAGTAACCGCGACTGGCTCGAGTTATTTTCCCATTCCTATCTTTAGTATTCATATACACTTTTTTGAACTCGAAACAAATACTTAAGTAACAAGTACTTATGGCCTTGCATAAGCCACAGCCCATCATAGAGTGTTTTAATAATAATTATTATCGATTATAATCGGCTATTTACTTTGTCTAGTCTTTGGATTTCGACACATTTCCCTACATAATACCACTGATTAGTCAAACCATTATATAAATTTGCCATTCCATTTTTATAGCTAAATTACAAAATGCATCTGTCCTAATTCTTAAAAATAAGCATATATTAAAAGACAAATTTACAGACTATAGTAATGCCGGAAAAGGCCTTTTGGTCCGGGTTGAAATGGACTGCCGTGTTTCTCCTGGAAAGCCACCACCCTGTGGTCCAACTGCAAAACTTTCCACCAGGGAACTGTGCTTCATTGGAATAGCTTGGAGCCGCGCCAAATTAAATCTGTTATGTTAATGATTCCTTTTTGCCTTTCATAAAAAGTCAATTTATTTAAAATCAAGAAACCCAATCTGAAGATATTCTCATTTGTCTAAAGTCACGTGAAAAATAAGAATCATGACAGGATTTATATTATTGATTTTTATTTAAAAAAAAATCAACTGTAATAATTATTTACTGATTCTAAAAATAAAAACAATTTCAGTATGTCAAATTGTGACATTGTCAAAGCCTTGACACTCGAAAATGCGATAGTATTGTACCTTCAAACATATAAGTATATACAAGACAAAAGTAAGGTTTGTTTAAAACATTTGTTCAACATTTATTGTAAGTAATTGCTTTCATTTTTGTTCCTATTAAATCAGACTTGAAATACCTAATCCTACACACAAGTTTACATAAACATACAAATTTCAAAGAGTTCGAAAATATTCTACATACATGTAAATAGTATATATAGTTATTGTATAATGTACTACTATTAGAATAATTATTGTTTTGATTTAATTGAAATGGCGTCCCACGGCACGTAAACGTTTCTTAAAGCTGTTTAGGATTCGATTGGACCATCTCAAAGTTTGTTTGCTTTTCCTGCTTGACAAATAATAAGAATAATATATCCTATGTGTATGAAGTGGGAAAGGAAAACAAACAGGATTAAAATATGAGTGCTATATGCGGGGGAAAGCAGAGTATTTAACGAAAAAACATAAATGAAGTGTAACAACAGATTGATGATGTTTTGCATTTGTAAACATTACTTTATTTACTCGTATAGCATTGCGTTTTTGCAATTCCATTCGATTTAAGAGACATGTAATTACATACATTGTTAAACTAAAAATAAGCATTAAACATAAACGTAATACGACTAATCATATAATAATAAAATAATAATTATAATAAAAAAAAGCGGCGCTTTTAATCAAAGTTCTTTGATTTTTTGTTTTGTTTTGTTTCAACTAAATAACTAAAAAAAGTCAAAATATGCAGAATGTTTTGTATTTGTATCGATACATTTTTCGATCATTTTGATGGATTTGTAGATTTGCTTTTGATTTTTTGTTTTTTTTTTTTGTCAGTTCCCTTTTCATGTTTTGCCAATTTGATTTTTGAAATAACAATTTCTAGACACACCCAACTCTACGCCTAAAAAAAAATTAAACTTCGTTCATAACTCTATAAACCGAATCGATTTGCGTTAAATGCATATGGTCCCCTGCTCCTCAGTTGCAGCGCCTACACTTTATACAGTTAATAAAAACATACTCACACACACACACACACACACACACACACACACACACACACACACACACACACACACACACACACACACACACACACACACACACACACACACACACACACACACACACACACACACACACACACACACACACACACACACACACACACACACACACACACACACACACACACACACACACAGAAACAAGCTGAGAATTAAAAAAAAAAAAAAACAAAAGAAAATAATACAAATAATATAAAAGAATAGATTCGATTAAATTTAATACGCCTGCTTCCCGTTACTTGACGCCACATGGCGTGCGCACATTGAAAACAAAGAAATAAATAATTTGTTTAGCTTAAGAACTAGAACATATTTGATATTTAATACTTAGATGTAGCCTTTACACAAAACTGTGCCATTTCCTTCTTTTCAATTTTCATATGGTGTTCATAACTCCTTACCCGTCTTCTCTCTATCTGTCTACTCCTTTTTTATCGCTCTCATTCTGTCTGGCATACGATATGATAGCTCTTAAGTAACAGCGATATGGTTTCAGTTTTAGTTATAGTTTTAAGTTTCAGTAAGTTAATGGTAAGTCGTTCAAATGGAATTTAAGTGAAAGCTTTGTAACTAACTTTAGCTGCCATGTGACTTAAGTATAAAATATAACGTATGTTACATATCGTTTATATATATATATATATATATATATATATACATATATATATATATGCCTGTCTAGCTATCAACCTTAACTCAACACATTTACATAAGAACAACAAAAATTTGGCCAATGAAATTCGCTACAACAAAAATGCAAGGCACATACTACATACACAAAATTGTTAAGTATAAAATTATATATATATATATACAATGCATATATATATATATATATGTATATATGTTTATATATAAAGAATGAATGTTTTAGTATTATATTGTATATAGAATTCACTCTCGACTATATCGTTTCACTTTTAGTTTTACATAATTACAGCGCGTGTTCTACTCGTTATCCTAAATCGTTTTCGTTATATTTCTCTCGTTACTTTGAATGCTTTGTGTTTGTTTGCCTTTGGGTAGCTTAGAAACTAACAAAATGTTGGGTACCCATACAAAATGCAATACAATTTGAAAAACATACCTATTTATGAATACGTAGTATGTATATGTATATGTATAAGTATATATGTGTATCTTTATGTGTTAATTTTTTCTTATTTTTGTTCTCTTTTTTACATGGATAAAGGCAGCTACATGATAGTATGAGCTAACTATATGATATAGTACATACATTACAACTAAATTACGAACCTATGGATTATATAATAGAGAACTCAGTTATCGTTTCAGGTTTGTTGGAAGAGTGTTGCTTGAATTTGATTTTTTTTTTTTTTTTTTTTGACGTTGCCATTTTAGCAAATGATTTTGATTTTTGTTAATAAAGCGTTCAACGAGTTGGGAACTTGGAAGTAAAGGCCAACTTAACATTTATATATGTAGTTGTAGTTTGTAAATTAATCAAAAAAATATATTGTATATATGTGTATATGTAGTAGGTAGATAGTAGTATGCATGTAAATGTATGTAAATAGCGTTAAATTAAGTAAATATTTTAGTTATAAGTAGGGCAATTAGTGTATAAGTAAGTATAAACATTAGATACAATCTTTTTTGTTAAAGCAGTCTAAATAAATCGTTAGAAGACAACTTTCATTTGCATTTTGTTTCTTTCAATTAAGGCAAAGAAAAACAAAAAACATTTCTCCATTCCCATTCTACATGTTCTCTCCCTCCTTTATGCTCCTTCGCCATCGTTATCGCCATAGTTATCGCATTTTCATCTTCTTCACCAAATCATCATTTGAGTTTCGAGATATATATTTGATTTCGCTTCAATCTTTCTTATAATCTTATTTGCCACATTACCACATTCACATTCGTTTCACGTATCTTCATTGTTTCAACGAAGAGTTGGCCGGCAGCGTTGCGGAGCGTTGCACATTTGCCGCGTAGGGTTTGTAGGCGGAACGCGTCGATTGGCTGGATTGGCATGGAGTGTGGATAAGATCATGATGATGCATTGGTCATTATGATGGTGGATATTATAGCGAACGCACAAACAAACGATCAATCGAATGAACGAGCGAGCGAGCGAACGATCAAATGTAGCGAGTAGATCGAACAAGCGAGAAAAGAAAAATACGAGACAAAATTAGCTTAAAATTAGACACACAAAAAGCCTTCAGTTAGCAGCAGGTAATTATTATTATTAGATTATATTCATTTTTTTTCTTTTTTGGCAACGTCAATTTGGGTGTGGGGAAGCGTAAGGGTCTAAAAGGGGGGAGGGGCGCCGTGTGGCGTTTGTGTTTTTATGGGGCAGCTGTATTACCTGGGCGATATCTTGCTGCCATCGGTGCTATTGTTGTTCGACGAATTGGCCTTATATCCACTCTTTTGGATACGCTTCAGCAGACGTGCCACCCACAGGGATTGCTCCTCGGGCGTCGAGGCCAACAGCAGCATGTCGCGTGCACTGCGCGGATCATGGTTCAGCTTGCAGGGCGCCAGCGGATCATGTTTATCCACATGCTCTTTGTGTATCTTATTGCGGCATCTATATTGGTATTGATATATATTAAATTAGTTCGCATCCAAATCAGTATTAGAATTAGTTGCCACATGTTGCACTTACCTCTTGCATTCGTATGCCGCCGGCGGTTTGAACAACTGCCAAAGTGGCTTTGCGCACACCTCGCAAGCCGTTGGCATATGGTAGGTGATGTGCACAAACTCATGGCCTGTAACAGAACGAGTAGATCGACATAGCAAAGAAAGGGAGAGAGAGAGAGTACACATGAGAGAAAGAGATAGAGACAGAGAAAGAGAGATATTATTAATAACTATTAAAGCCGTTTAACATAAAGTGATTATTTGACTTGTGCATTGTTTTCTTGATTTCCTATTTTATAATGACTTTGCAGAAGATTAGGTATATTAAATACCTATAGTATTCGTAAAATATTTTATTGCTGTATTGGTCTGACTCACCCTTGTGTATGATGGTGCCGGGTCGATCCTCATTGCTGCTGACATGCAGCGTTGAATCCAGCTGCTCATCGGGGCGATGCGAGGCGCCCTCGCCGGCATAAAGCAGTTGGAAGATGCGAGGAATCTCTTTGGCATCGGCGCGTATGACATCGCCTTGGGTAACACTGCGCACATGATACACTTTGCTGTAAGAGTAAAAGTGAGTTGGGTAAGTTCTCGAATTGAAATGGTAGTGCAAATGTAACTCACCTAAGATCGAGTATAAGGACGGCATCTGTTGTATTATGCTTGTCAATGTCCGAGTTATAGAAAATGATTTTGCGCGACGAGACAATCACATATTGACGCTTCCAGCTGTGGCCGCGCCTTCGATTCTGCTTGTTCGGAACACTCAGCCAGCCCTCGAAGACCGAGTCCTGTGTAAGTGAGAGCAGAGAGGAGTGCTAAGGTCAGATAGCGAGCAGCGAGTAGCGAGTTACAGTAGCGAGAACGAGAAAAGACCAATAGAGAATGAGAAAGGAAAAAAGAAAAGGGTATGTGTGTGTGATTGTGTGTGATTGTTTGTGATTGAATATGTGTTTGTGTGTGTGCTTGTCCTTGTCACATACCTGACTATCCTCGGGATCATTATCGGCGGATGAGAGCGAGGCGGTCTCGTTCAGTTTACTCTGTAGATGCTCTATTTCGGTTGCTTTGCAGTCAATTTCCATGAGCATCTTTTGCTTGGACTGCTGATCCTCGGACGTTTGCTGCTGCAGATCCTGATGCTTAAGCAGCAGCTGATTATACTTGTCACGCTCCTGCGACAGCTCCTGCTGCAGACGCCGCATCTCCTTCTCCTTCTTGCGCAGCTCCGCTGTCGAGCGGGCCTTGCTCTTTTGCTCTGAAATAAAATGGGGCGATACGTTTATTGTCAGAAATCAGAAAAGAGCAAAAGTATAGAATTGTGGAACTCACTTTGCCAATCGGAATCGCGACGATTCATGACCTCGGCCAGTTTGTTGACAGCAACCTGCTTGAGCAGCACCTCGTTCTTGCACTTCTCGCTAAGCTTGGTAATTTCCTCATCCTTGGCGCTGTGCTGCTGTTGCAGTTCATCCAACTGTTTCGTGTGCTGCTGCAGCAGATCATCGCATTCGTTGTTTTTCAGAGTGAGCTTCTTGTGAAGTTCGAGTTCGGTTTCTTTGAGCGTGGATAGTGTCGCCTCCTTGGCATTGATCTCGTTACGATGCTTCATGATGAAGTCCTTGAGTTCGAGCTCCTTGATGGTCTTCTCCTTCTCAAGATCGGCGACCGTTTCCTCGGCTATAGAGCGGGCCAGCGCCTCAGAGTCGGCGCGTGCAACAGCCACTTGCACTTGGTGTTTCAGTGAGATGCGCTCCTCCTCGAGATCTTCAATCTTGGTTAAACGCTCGGCGCTCTCCTCCCGATTCTCGTTCGCCTGCGTCTTGTACAGACGCGAGAAGCACTGCTCCGCCTCCAGCTGTGCCTGCAGCTCCCGATTGTTGGCCAGCGCCTCATGGTGTGTGCTCTTCAGCTGCGATAGGTCCTCCTCAAAACGCCGCTTGGCCTCACGCTGCGTCGCCAGCTCCTTTTGCAGCTGATTCTCGCGTGAGCGCAAATGCGCCACCTCTGAACTATGCAGACTGAGCTCTGATAGCAGCGAGTTTCGTTTGCTGTGCTCCGAATCCAATTGGGATTGCAGAGCGGCCACCTTCTCAGACTCCTGGCGGCACTCGCCCTCGAGCTTCTGCAGGCGCAGCTGTATTTGGCGATAGTCCACCGATAGCATGCTCAGCTGGCGTTCCTTCTCCTGAGAGTTTTGATCGGCCTTGATGCGTGCGGATTTCTCCTCGTTGAGCTTGGATTGCAGCGCCTTGACCTCCTGCAGATTGGCCTCCTCACGCGAAACGAGTCGAGACTTTTCAGTCTCCTGGTGTGCCTTAACCTCCTGCTGATAACGGCCCTGGGCCGCCTTCAGCTCAAAGTCTAGGCTGGCTTGCGTCTTCTCCAATTCGCTAATCTTCTCGACCAGCACTCGATTGTCCTCCTGTGCCTTCTGCTCGCGGTTTAGCGTGCGCTCCAGGTCATTTGTGAGCGTTTGCATTTTATTTTCGGCCTCCTTGTGCAGTTCCTTAAGCTGGCTACGTAGATTCTTTTCCTGTACGACCTGCGCCTGCAGTTCGGCATTCTCTTGGCCCAGCTCTTCCTTGTGCTTCTGCAGCGTCTCAATCATGTCAACCATATCGCGCACCTTCTCCTCGTGCGTGTTCAGCGTAAAGCCCAATTCTGCATTTTGTTTCTTAAGCTTTTGCGTTTGCTCCGTTTCGCTCTTGAAGCTCAGCTCCATTTCCAGCAGCTGCTTCTCCAGCGTGAGCACCTTCTCATTGATATTGAGATCGCGCGTGCGTGTCTTTTGCTCATTTTCCAGCTTGCGTTGCGTTTCCACCATTTGCGCCTCGGCCTTCTTGCGCAGCTCAATCTCCACCTCGACCTTTTGCATGGCAACTTTATAGTTATGCTGACGCAAAGCCATATCCTTCTCATATTCGGTGGCAATGCGCTGCAGTTCGGCCTCACGTTTCGTGCTCAGCTCAATCTGTTGCCGCAGACTGCTGTCCTGCTGCTCCAAAGCATCGGCACGTCCACGCTCTCTCTCGAGTAGTGCTTCAAGACGCTTCAGCTCATTGGAGTTGGATGGACGATGGCGATGATTATGGCCATGGTTATTGTTAGCATTGCTATTGACTGATTGTGATTCCTTGGACTCGGCATCAACGGTATCGCTGGACAGCAGCTGATAGTCACCCGTATAGGTGAAGCCAATGAAGGGCAAATGATTGCCATCAAAGCTTTTGGGCATTGGGAATACCTCCTCCGGTTTCTCATCCCGCTCAATATCCTCAAAATTGCGCGTGTCATCGTCGGATGTAAGCTCTGGCACCACCGGCGGCACACTCTCCCTTATATTGTCAAAGGACCAGGTATCATTGCGAAAGAATGGATGTTGCTTGATATCCTCAATGCCATAGCGACCCAAACGCTGTGTGCGATCGGTGAGAAACGCACGAATCAGCGCCTTGGCATGCTCACTAATCTCCACCTCGGCCGGAAAGCTGAGCGAGTTCTTGTGATCCATGATTTTGCCATAGGTGCCAACCAATGAGTCCGCATAGAATGGCGTCTCGCCAAAGAGCATCTCATAGAGAAATATGCCAACCGACCACCAATCACATTCGCGTCCATATTCATTATCAACGCCCTGCGATTGCAGAACCTCCGGACTGATATAGTCGGGTGTGCCAACGGCATTGCTGGACACCACCTGACCATTGGCTCCCATTCGCATGCAGGTGCCAAAATCAGCTAGCTTCAGATGGCCATAGCTATCCAATAGCATATTATCCGGCTTAACATCACGATGCACAAAGCCCATATTGTGTATTGTGTCCAAAGCAAGTACCACCTCCATCGTATAGAATATGGCCCATTTCTCTGGTATTTCATAGTCGCCCATTAGCGACACTATATCGCCGCCGGGCATAAAGTCCATAACCATATAGAGATACTTGCTGTCCTGAAATGCAAAATGCAGCTGAACAATCCATTCAGAATTTGCGTGCGCCATTATGTGACGCTCCTCCCAAAAGAAGGCGGAATCTGGTCGTTTCATCATTTCGAATTTGGACAAACGCTTCATGGCATACACCTGACTGGACGACTTGTGCCTCACCAGCTGCACCTCACCAAAGGCACCTGCACCGATAAGCTTTATAAAATCAAAATCTTCCACATTCATCCGCAAATGATTGATCCGCTGCGCCAATGGCTTATCTATGTTTGCAATGTGGATGAATATTATCAATCTCTCAATATGGTTTCAAATCTATAATTACTCACATTTATAGGCATATTGCTCAATATTCTTGAGACGCTTCAGCGAATCATGATCGCAATCGCTGACCAGTGCCGATACCGTGTCCAGCAGGCAGTCCACGTTGCATATGCTCGTCGGATCGCGCATCTCGCGCTCGAGCGTTGTCGCTCTGTAAAAACAACAAAATTCAATTAATCCAATCAATCAATCAATTCAAATTGCAATTACACTGCACAACAAAATAAAACAACACACAAAACAGTTGAAATGTTCACGGTCGCTAATTGATTGGGTTAGCTCCTTAAAATATGAATAATGCCTTTGTTTGTTATATTAAGTTAAGTTTTCAATTCTGTTCTCTATCGATGTGGTCTTCGATATATATTGTTTAACTGTTCAATTTCAAACTATTAGATTGTAGATTGCAAAAATATTTGTTGAGTGTTCGACTTTTCAAAATCATATATATAATATTTATCAAATGTTGGATATTTTGTGAAAAATATCGATGATCGACAGGCGTAGGAACACAAATAGCATAAATTGTAAGTGCTCATTTCGAATTTTGTTGTTTTTGCAAGCCTAATTTTTGCAAATCAGAAAATATGATTTGTTAGCCAGTTTTATTAGGTCACTGCCAAGATATGATATGATAGCACTCTTCCGCTTTATACTCATACTCGTACATATGTATCATACTCGTACATATATATTTACCCAATGGAAAAATGTTTACTTGAATAAGTTTTGTTTAAACACAAATCAAACTACACCTCATCCAAGAGCAATTCATGTAAATAAGTGCGGCAAATCGCGATGATTACTCGCATGCCTCATGCTGCTTTATGCCCGAACCGCAGTCCCAGCCCCTGTACGCTCCCCCTTTCCACCACTAAACCCCTTCCTTTCCCAACTTTGAGTGAAAACAAACAAGCTGCCGGAATTTTGCGAATCTATGCGGCTAAATGTAGAATGACTCAACTTGCAAAACACAGCAAAAGTTTCGAATAGCAAGCAGACAAGTGGGCACTACGAATACGTATGGTATTTCTATATAAAAGAAGCTCACAAATTAGAACTCTCTGAAACTTGAATCTTTCAGAAATTAGAATTGAAGTTAGTTGAACATTACGTTTTTGATAAACTGTTTGCTAACTGTTAGATAACTTGAAACCAAAAAAAACTTAACTTTGGGATAATTTTTGTATTATTTTTTTTTTTTTATTTTTAGTGCATTTTTAACTTACTAACTTCTTGATCTTATAGGGTCTTTCAGGGTTTTCCTCCATCGTTTCAATAATTGTTGGATCAATTTTTTAAAAATTTAAGCCCGTTTTTTTTTCAATTTTTTGTTTTCCCTTGCAGAGGGTATTTTAACTTTGCCACGAAATGTGTAACGCATTGAAGGAGACGTCTCAGAAAAAAAAATTTTTATATTCATGATCAGCATTAACAACCGAGTCAAGTCCGTCTGTTTATATGCGGACTAGTCCCTCAGTTTTAGAGCTATCGTGATGAAACTTGGCACAGATGCTTATTCTTTCTGCAAGCAGAACATACATATGTCAGAATCGCCCAGATCGGACCACTATATCTTATAGCTGCCAATGTATATATCTTCGGCACGCCGAAGACAGCATTTCTTTCTTCTTTAATTTTTTCTTTGTTTTGTAATACTAATATTTTGTTATTTAATTAATTTTACTATTCAATTTTTTGTAATACTAATATTTTTTTATTTAATTAATTTTAATAATATTTTTAGTTTTAATTTAAATTGTTATAAATTTAAATTTTTTGTGTCTCGCCTGTATTATTCGACAATAAATAAAATAAAATTAAATTAATTAAAGTGCTTAAATTGAACATTAATGTTAGTTGAGCTGCCTTAGAAAACATTTTGTGATGACTGTTGAAAAATGTCATTGCAAGCCTTTATTAGGGAACTTTATTAGGGAAGTTCTTAAATAAGAACCTTAGGAATAACTTAGAAAAACTTCATTTGAGAAACTTTTAAAAACTTCATTGAGAAGTTGCAATCAACTTCCAACAACAACAACAATAACAAAAACAACAGATGCGTGGGGGCCTTGACTTTATCGCGGCAACAACAGTTCTCAACTGTTGACTTTGATAAATTGCTGAAAGAATGCATGCGTGTTTAAATGTAAGTATGTGTATGTGTGTGTAAAGAAGTTGATATGGTTTACATATGCGACGTCGCGTCGCGCTTTCTTTTTGTGCATGTGAGCAGAAAACAAGAACAATAACAATAACAACAATAGGATGAAAGCTTATAGAAACAAGTCAAATCGAAAGCTCACGTCTGCAATATACCCTGTTCCCATTGTAATAACTTTTTGACAATTTGAGAACGAACGTATCAAAAATATATGTGATCAATTATTTCAAGGACAATATAGGTAACGATTTATATCAAATTGGGTATCGTCCAATTCTTAAAATTGTGGTGTATATTGATTTTTGTTGATTTGGCGTGGAAAAAAGTGTGCATATTCAGGTCTGTTCCCATTTACGAAAACTTTTCATTCTGAATCGTTTTCGTTTTTATACTCTTTTTTTTAATTTTCTGTCTGTCCATCTGTACGAACGCAGTTTTTTTCCACAGTTTTGGAGCCAGAGCAACCAAGCTTGTTATTCATGTTGATATATACCATAGGCAGACAAAGTGTCAAGATTGAATAATTTTACCAAAAATACAATTGCCGTGCTCACTTCTGAATCCGCAAAGAGGCGAAAAAAAGAATATTTCGCAGTCGGGTGTATCCGGCTGCAACGTTCTTACTTGTTGTGTTTCTGTTTTTGAATTAAATATCATCGATCCTTCTTGTTAAAGATTAGTTCGAAAATTCTGAAAAGCAAAAGTTTTTAAACCGAATTTTCCACCGCTATTCGAAATACAAAACAGCACCAAAGGTCCCATCAGCTCCAATATTTTAAATTTATCCCCTTTCTCACCAGCTCGCCTATATCTAATGAACCAGGTGAGCTACCAAAAGTTTTTTCTTAGTTAAAGTAATACCTTTCGATTGGTATATAGCTCGATCTGATCGGAAACTCACAGCAAATCTTTCATTCTTGTTGTATATAATGCTAGGCGCCGTTTGCTCACTTCGTGCTGCTTCGTCCCTAGCTCGGACTGCCGTTCACATTGATAAACTCGAGAACTCAAGCACACACACACAGAAACACACTCGCATACACATGCTGCTTTAGCTCCACCCCTCCCCCCTTTGAAAAAAAGTTCTTTGCTATCGCAGCAGCTGCATTCATTGAAAGAACAGCACACAAAAAATGGCAAGGTTGACTGATTGAATGACTGAATGACTAACTGATTAACTATCTAGGAAATCAGCTGACTTATCTACTTAGCTACAATATGGCAAAAACAATTGTCATTAGCCACAATCAAAATATTAATATAAATTAGCTGATACCAATTTGGGATTATACTACAAGAAATCTTAAAGATTGACTGACACAACACAATTTATAATCAACTTAAAAAATGTTTTTTAAGAAAATCATAAAAACATGTAAGCATGATACCAAAAACAACTTTTTAGAATTAGATTGGTAATTAAGTAAAATTCCAAACTATGATACATAAACATATGTATGTATAGTATCTTTGGGTATACAAAATTAACAAAAAAAATTATGCTAAATATTGAAATAAGCTTAATAGTTAAAAAAAAAAAGTATTGAAGAAGAAATAAGAATCAAATCAAGAGTTTCGATATATAAGATGATAACAAATGAATTTGAAAACCAACTCAGCGATTGAAAATAAATTGTAATTAGCCGAAAAGCAATTTAATCGAAACAAGTGCATAAGTAAGCATAGTTAATGTTGACATTTTTGCTACACCTACCCCTAACCCCTACCTACACCCCTCTCACAACATTTTGATGTACAGAAATGTATAGAGCAATATGTAAGTTAAGATTGCCAGCTAGGCACATGGCATACTACAAATCTGACGAAGCGTTGCGGGGCCTAACGAAGACGAAGATGGAGACGAAGACGAGTGTGGAGAGTCGCGAGTGTAGAGCCGATGACAGACGGCGCAAAATTGATACTAAAAGGTGTTTGAATTGTTGTGATTTCATCATCACCACTTACGGCATGACAGAAAAGCCAAAAAACAAATATCAACAGCGGGCCGCAGTCAGCAACAACAACAACACAACAACAACAAACTTGGAAAAGTGGAATTTTCAAAAATGCTGCGATAATTTTTTGTTGCTTTTTTGATTTTCAGCAAAACGGCAATGGCAACAACAACATAATTATTAACAAAAACAACAATAATAAGACATATATAATAAACAACGACAACGACAACAACAACAATAATAATAATAACGACGACAACATTATCGTCACCTAGAGACAATATAATTGTAAATTTAATTTATTCACGCACCAAAATAGAGACAAGGCGCTCAATTACTATAATACTCATACGTTGCTCAGACTCAATTAAAGCTTTTTTTTGTTGCAAAAGCTGTATATCTAACGAGAGCTTTTACACCGACGCATCACACGTATGTGAGAACAAAATTGTCAAAATACTTGCGTGTGCATGGTAGCTAACAGAAGCTCACCAATACCAATACAAGTCAATGAAAATGATAATTGCTCATCATCATCATCATATTGTAAATGTTATGATGCATATAATAAAATGTTATTCTTAGCACTGTGTTGCCGCTGAAGCACAAAATCAAATCAAATCAAATCGAAAATTTATTTCCGTGCCAGTGGCAAAGGCAATTGTGCATTTTAATGGCCAAGTGCGCAAATGTACACAATGCAATGCAATTGGCGAATCTGCTTTTGTTATAACCAAATGGTTTTGAAAGCCACATTTAATGTGTAAATGTATATTTTTGTTTTTGTGCACTCAACGCAAGTATTTTATGTTTTAAGATACACACACACACACACACAGACGAACACACAAACACACACTTTTCGAGTAGTATGTAGATATGAAATGGTTTATCAAATATTAAGAATTCACGATATGCATTCTGAACGATACGCAGGGCGTTAAGCGCAACGTACCGTTCCGGCTCACACAAATGGAGTGCAGCGGGCATCCACCACATCTCTAGCTGGCCCTCCTTATGGCTGGAATGGCCCGGCAGGATGGATACCACTAAGAAATTTTGAATTTCAAGAAATTTGTGTTTTGTTTTTTTTTTTGTAGTTTAACGATTGCGAAACGCGTTACACGCATGCGATGCGACGCCTGCAACTGACAGAGGCAACGTTTTCGTTGTCTGTTTGTCAATGTCTGTTTGTCTGTTGTCGTCTGTTCTACGTTTTGGGCTGTTTTACTATTTGGTTTCGTTTCATTTGGTTTGGTTACAAATTTTAATGCGAAAATGGCAAATTTATTAAAAGTCGCCCGCCGTGCCACGGCAACAAAAATCAAATCAAATAAAACAAAACAAAACGTTTTGCTCACTCGCTTGTCAATTTGATTGCTGGCTGTCGTTGTTGCTGTCGCCTGCCGCTTTGAACACAATTATGGAAGGTGTTTGCCACTGGCTGCATCTATGTTTTTTGAAGCTTTAAACTTTAGTAAATAATTTTGTACAAATTCGACTCCATTCGGTCAGTCAGTTGACAATCAGGTCTCGTCTTGCGTCGTTGTTATACTCACCGACGGCGCCTTTCCACATCCATGTTTACTCTGTTGGCTCAACGTCCTGTCTGCGACTTGTCCTGTTGCCACCAGCTGCAGCATGCAACTTCTGCCTGCTTCCGGTCTATGCTGCACTTTAGCAGCACTGTGAATATACAAAACAGTAAAAGTAGTATTTTAAACATCTTATAATTAACTGAATGTGTGTGTGGCGGATCAACCCAAAAAATACAATTATGTCACTAATATTATGGCAAACAATAAACTAAAGATGGTTTCGTGCATCTTGCACAGAATTACAAACGTTAGAATTCGGTACATTAAACTATGATAAATGTCGAACAGGACCCGTAAAATGACGGACTAGCAGTGAGATATTAACATTTATATTGAAAAATATGCCAATAATATGCAATTTTTACCAGATATAAAGTTGATATAGATCTGTTTTTTTTTTCTGTTTCGTGTTCCAAGGAGCAAATATAAGTGTTGTAAGGCACAACCGTGTAATTTTTTGAATGAGCTCCTTACACGATGATATTTTTCGCAAGAGCTCGCAAATAAGTTGATTGCACGGAAATCCTAAATTGTCTAAAAAATATATATACAAAAATTAACACCCCCGTCCCACCACCTTGAAGGAAATCCTGGATCCGCCACTGTGTCACATTCTTTTGCATGCCAGTTTGAAGAGATGTTTGAACCAAGTGTTGTTCTTGTTAAAGTAGAAGGTATGTAGCGCTGCTTACCTGCTGCTATCTGTTCCAAGCTGATGTGGGCCACAAAAATACAAAAAGCACAAATAAAAATTAATAAACTAAATTGTTGCTTTAAAGCGGCGACTTACCTGATCGGCCTGAATGGCAATGGGAAACGGAATTGGAACTGGAATGGCCACAGGAGTCAATCGTCAATTTGATTGCTGTCGTTGTTTGCTGATGAGGTCAGGAGCGTGGTTAAACCACTTGAGGATTCAATTAGCCTCGTAAGTGTACGTATGCCTGAGCGACACCTGGCCAAGTTACGCCAACGCCACATGCGGGCAGTGGCAGCAGTGGCGCAGGAGCCAGGCAGCAAAGCTAACACCACCGCAGTAGCCGCAGGGTGGGCAGAGTAGGTAAAGCGGGCACGGGCACAGGCACAGGCACTGGGCACAGTTTGTAATCCAAATATTGAGTAACTGCGCGCGAGGCAAGCGAAGCGTTTAACTGTCTGCCACAACACTTGCGCTATTTTGTAAGTACTTTACGTTAATGCCGCGTTCCAATAATTCTATATTTTCAAACTTTTTTTCTTTTTGCTTGCAATTTTTGGCAAAGCTAACAGCAGCAGTGGCAGCAGCAGAGGCAGCAGCAGCGATGTCGTTGTCGTTGTGTTTGTAAACATGCAATGTGTGGCACATCGATTGTTGTTGTGTGCGCGGCGCACATGCAACAGTTGCACTTTATGTATTTTTTTTGTTTTGGCTAATTGCTGGCCAACACTTGTTAATTGTCGTTATTGTTTTTGAGGATTATTCCAGGAGACACTAGTCTCAAATCCAGATCTAAATGGCAGCGTCACAGTAAATTGTTCACCTATTTACGATCACACTAAATTTTGCCACTGAAATATACCAAACAAAAATGGCATTTGAATGCAACAAATGGTCACACGTTTCTACTTGGTATTTAGTTAGTTGGTATTTTTTGGTTGGATTGTTTCAGCTTATGACCGTTTAGGCAAAGTTCTAATTTGATTTTGATTTTGTCTGCTGTGCAAGTTTTTGATAACATTCAATTTGTCAGATACGTTTTTGAAATTATTTATATTTTGACAGTTTTCTTCAGTACAAAAGAATAGCACTACTGCCGGTTATTTTGAAGAGTTTTATTATAGCAAGGAAATCGAGTTTTCTTATCGATTACAAAAAACTGCTGCGATCAAAGCTATCGATAACAAATTCAATAGCTGCGACAGCCTGCAAGTAGATTGTTTTAGTTTCTAATGTTTGGTCACACTTTCGTCATTGATCGTGAATCTAATCAACATTTAAAATAGACAACTATGTTTAAACAAGTTTAAGAAAGAGATCCATTAATAAAGGCAATAACGTTAACTCTGATTTGACAATAAATGTGCATTCAGATTATGGGAATTAAAAGCAGCTTGTATAACGGCAACTACAAAAATGAGCGAATGACATTTTGAAATTGTTTTGAATTTAAATATTGAATGGCGCCAAACTTCTTATGTTCATGTGACAGTCGCCATTTAAGCTTTCGAATACCCAACAAATCATCAGATATACTATTTTGTTTGTGAATGCGACGCTTGAACTTTAATTAACACACAAGCTTCTTGTTCCCACAAATTTCAAATATGTATTTTTCATTTTATTATTATTAAAAAGACGATCAATTTAAAGTGAAATAAAATTATGTTAAAAAATAATGTTTCAGATTTGAAACTTACAGCTTTGAAATGTATTTAAATTCATGCCGGTTCCGAATTCCGATTCGGTTCGAAATTTACGGAAACGGAATTGCTTGCTGTTCTGAATTCCAAAAAAACGTGAAACTTTTACGTTTCTGACAGTTTTGGTTTGTTGTTTGCGGAAAGAAAAGTAATTGCCAGATTACATAGGAAATACAAATAAAAAATTTTTAAACGCAATTTTCTCATATTTATAAGAAGCGAATTTGGTAATTACATTGTCAACTACATTTATAATATTAAATTTGAAGAAAAAAAAACTATCTGTAAAACTGAAATGAATATGCCTGCCTACATATGATACAACTAGCTATACTAATTGCTGCTTAAACTCGGTTTTGAAAAAGAGAAAACTAAACCATTCCGATTGGGAAAATTGAGCCTTAAATCGCAAATCGTGCGAAATTCATTCGAATTTACTTTTTAAAAACATACGGAATTCGGAACAGACCTATTTACATCTTAACAACTGGCGACAATTTATGATCAAAGAATGAATGCTGAAACTAAAAAACTGATCCATGGACTGAAACACAAAATACAGTATTTACAATATTTAAAAAAAAAAAGCAAGTAATAAATGACGTCAGTAAAAGACTTGCACATTACTTTGCGTAATCTTGTGGCCGTTATATTATATATATATATAAATGTCGTCACAGAGGAGCAGCGAAGAGCCATTGCACAGTGGTCCAAATTGCAAATTTCTTGGCATAAATTACAAAATTGTATTGATGCAGAACGTAATTTTGATTAAAAATTAAAAAAAAAATACTTGATAAATACATATTGAAAAAATAAAAATAATAATTTGTGAAAAATAACTAGTTACTTTGAAAACCAAAATTTTCGAACAATCGTTTGTAGTCCAATTAACAATTTTTTTTGTTTTTTCAAAATTTCATTTTTTTCTTACTAACATTCGTGTAAAATTTGAAGTCGCTAGCTCAATATTTACAGTTTATTAAAAAAAAATTCGATTTCGACCAGTGTACATTGGAAGAATATTGAGTGTTCATTGTTCGGATTGCTTGTGCTCGGCAACTGTTCGGCAAGCGTTCGGCTCATATCGCTGGAAAAACCAGATACAAGCCATGGTGGCCGGGGGAGGAGAGGGCGACCGCTGCTGACGGCAGAGGCATAGAAGCACATGCACATATATATGTATGTTAGTGGAACAAAAGGGCAGTCCAGGCGATCGGCGCATATGTGTGTGTGTGTGTTTGTGCAGAGAGCAAAAAATGAAAAGAGAGAGTTAAGTATTCGTTGCGTATTTTTTGCTCAGTAACGACAAAACAAAAAAACATATTATAATCGTGTGCTGGTCTGCATGCGCTCAGTTAACCGTTATACGGCAGGTAGGAGACGCCAGCAGCAGCAGAGAAGCAGCAGCAGAAGCAGGGAAGCAGCAGCAGTCGACAGAGCCAAAGTCAGTGTCAGCCTCATCAGTCGTTAGACGCGTCTCGTTTGTTGTGGACACAACAAAAGTGCAGTTAACAATTTTTAGTGGCATATACTTATTTACAGTTATATCTATTCTTAACTAGCTGTTTTTTAAATATATGTACATATATGCTTTATATTTAAAGCCAAACACACGCGCGCGCTTGTCATATAAATATACTTGTATATACATACATATGTACACACATACATATGTATCTATGTGTTTATATATGAATCTATAAGTAGCATATGAATAGATCTATAGTTGCTTTATAATATACACAAATATATATATTTTTTTTGGTTTTTTTGTGACTATCGTGATATATTGTCACTTTCGAATTCGCAGTTCTGAGAACTTGAAAGTGTTTCAAAAACAGTTCTCAAGCTAGAACCAAAAGTCATAAATAATATAGTACTACTAACAGTACAAGTAACACACAAATAACAAAAACAGCAACAACAACAACAACAAGCAAAATGGTGGAGACCGTCGTTACCGTTGAGCGCACCACAACAACCACTTTGCCACCTGGTTCAAACCCAACCGGCGTCGAAAATGGCGGCGGCGGCTTCTGGAGCGCCATACGCCTCAATATGGATTATTTCAAAACGCCGCCAGGCATTATCAAGATTGTCCAGTTTGTAAGTATAACTATAACTATTTAAATAGGCACCCCCCCCCCCCCCCCCACCCAAAACAAAAAATTCAACGTACATATTGAGTATATTTAATGGAAAACAACGAAAGATTGTGAATATATGTACATATGTATATGATATCGCATTGCGTATACGCCACGTTCTCTCTCTCTATCTCTATTTTTTGGTCGGTCGTTCGCTTATCAATACTTGTCAATGATATGCTGTGTAAATTCAACTTTTATCTATAAATTTCACAACGTCTTTGTCAATTAATGCACATTTCATTGTCTAACCGCATTTGTTTTAATAAACTACACAGAAAAAAATAAAGTTTAAAAGTAAAACCACCATCGTTTTAAAAAATTATTTAAAAATTAAACCAAAATTGGAGAAGAAAATTATTTCTCTTTCATATTCTATATTTGTGGTTACAAAACCAATCTAGATTGCCATTGCATAGCCCAGTTTTAGAGTGCTAGCTCGTGAAACACAAAACCTCGGCTTCGAGTCCCAGTCCTGATAACATGAACATTATTAAATAGTAATTTCTTCTTTTCAATGTAATATTACGCGATTGATGTTCTTCATTTTTCAATCCTTGACTGGTTAAGTGTTAAAACTTTTTGCCGTTGTAATATATACAATCCAAAATGGCTTTAAACTTAAACTATTATTTTTTACTGTGTATCTATAACTTGCGCAACACATACACACACTAGGAAGCAAGTCATGTGCGTGTGTGTAGTTGTCAGGATCTCATTAGACATAATTATATACATACATATGTATAACATGTATATACATATGTTATTTGCTCAAAAAGTGTTTCAAATTTGGATTTTGATCACTTACGACTTTTCAAGCATGTGTTGATTTCTTGATGTCTCTAACCCTTTACTTATTTATTTATTGTCAACTACAAATATTTGACACAATTAGAAGTGACTCAAGAACTTAAAATAATTAATAATAATAATAAACTTCTAAAAACATAAAAAATTAAATTTTGACTTGAAAAAATTAAAAAAAAAAAGTATAATTAGTACAGAAGAACTTTCGAAAACTTCAAAAGTTTCATAAGCTAAAGCAATTTGAAAAGTTCTTTTCTTCGAAATAATTTCAAGGGCAACAAGTAAGAACGTTGCAGTTGGATGCACCCGACTGCGAAATACTCTTTTTTAGCATCTTTGCGGAGTCAGAAGTGGGCGTGGCAATTGTGTTTTTGCTCAAATCAGATCTTGACACTTTGTCTGCCTATATATATATCAATGTATATATCAACATGTATGTATACCAAGTTTGGTTGCTCTAGCTTTAAAACTGTAGAAAAAACTGCGTTCATACAGACAGACGGACGGACGGACGGACGGACATTTCACAACCCAATATACTCTTTTTTTTTTTCTTTTTTTTTAAATTAAAAAAAAAGAGTATAAAAACTTGCCACAACAATCAAATGCATTTTAATTGCATTTTAATTGATGTGCTAACAGCAGTGCGTTAATTATTAATTTTAACATGGCCATAAATAAATCAAAAAGAAAAGAATTTAGAAAAATATTGAACAGCTGTTAAATTTCACAAAATATGACTGTATAAAGACATAAGCCAAACTGGGAGAGGGTGCGCGCGCGTGGGAAGCCGCCAGTTACCAGTTAGCCATGCCAAATGCCCACAGCCCACAGCAACCGCAAATCAAAACAACAATAACAATAACAACAACAACACACGACCACATGGAGCTGGCAACTGCAACCTAATGCTTGGACTGCCCTCTGCCCGTGCCCCGACAACAGCAATGATCAATATCAGTATACGCCCGCCCACAGGTGGCCGCCAACACGCAACAACAAACACAGCAGCAACATTAGCAGCAGCAACATCAGCAGCAGCAACATCAGCAACCGCAACCGGCACAGCAACAATGTACAACAACAAACATCTTTTTGCATTTGAGACACACACACAGTCACACACACACACACACACACAACAAGCCAAGCAATAAACAACTACAAAGTGGAGAAAGCGTTGTTGGCCAAAGATCAGCTAAAAATTGTTTTAAGGCGATTTAAGCTTCAATGTCAAAAGCATACCACACATGCGAACTTGCCACATACTTAAGCGCTGTTTAGACGATGCATTTCTTGCATGAAAAAAAAGCTTGCAGGCTTTTCTTGCTTCGAAATGCATCATCGTTTAAACAGAAATTGCACAGACATGTCTTGGAAACGAAACATATCGACAGCATTTTAATATTTCCAGAGCGCTTCAAAACGTAATCGAAAAATTTGTTTTAAATTGTTTTTACTTCAAATACAAAATTTTTGAAATTTTTACAATTGATTAAAGCAAAAGAAAGTATTGCATAATTTTTAGTTTTTCGAAATTTTACATTTTATGTTTTAAAACTTTCATCAATTTTTAAAACTAAATGAAATACGAATTCTTACAATACAAGTTATTGGTTATTCTGAATGATTCTTCAATCAAAACCTTCACAACATAAAATTTTTCAAGATTTGTTTTATTTTATTTTATAATTATTACATTTTATGTTTTTAACTTTTAAAAGTAAATTAAACACTAGTTCAATATAATAATGTGTCTGAAATACAAGTACAAGCAAGCAGCGACCTTAACTTGGCCAGTGCATGTCAAACTGTTGTTTCTGCCTGATGAGACGAGGGTAATAGATTCGTCCATAACTATGGTGTTATTTATCCGATCGTAATGAAATTTACGCAACTGCTCAAAATTGATAAAATAAATATGTGTACCAAAAATCAAAGCTTTATCTTTTAAATTGTGGCTGTGGGAGTTTTTTGCGATTTGCGGTGGTGCGGGGGGTGCATCCAAAATTTGAAATAAACTTGATCTGCGTATGGTATACAGGAACCTACATGCCAAGTTTGGTGTCTCTAGCTCTTAAGGTCTCTGCGATCGACGGGTTCATACGGACAGACAGACAGACAGATGGACAGACGGACATGGCTATATCGACTCGGCTGTTGATGCTGATCAAGAATATATATAGTTCATATAATCGGAAATGCCTCCTCCTGCCTGAATGAATATGCGCTTGTTAAGACAATGCAAGACGAAAATGCAAGAAAAAGCGTGCGAGAAATGCATCGTCTAAACACTGCTTCAATGCTAAATGTCAAAACATAGTACTTAACTATATTTGTGTTTTGAGCAAGGTTTCAACAGTTGCACACAAAACACAGCAGTGACAACATTAAAAATGCATATGCCACAATTGATGGCAAAGGAAAATCAATGAAGTCGCTACAAATTATAATGATTACATGTTTTGAATGTCAATGACAATGCCATATGAATATTATAGTCTTATTGATCGCCGCAAATTGGCGCAACAATGCACTAGGCCAATTATCGTTTAAGGTACAAGAAGCAAGTGTAATAAATAATGAAATGTGCGTACTTCTTATGCGAAAAGTAACAATTGAAAACTCAATTAAAAGACTGAATTTAAAATTGTAATTGATGATGATTACCGTCAGCAATTACCGTTAGCGTAATGAATATTGTATTCTAGTTGATTGGCAATTGCAGCTGTCCAAAATTTCGCCAAATGTTACTTAAAGACTGAACTTAGAATTTGTAAACTGTTCTTTAAGAAGACAGAGATTTCTTGACTATAACAATAACGCTATGACGTTCAAGAACAGCTAACACACCGTTAAATGCAATTCTTTATAACTAATCTAATCTATGCATTCGAAAATTTGATAATACATTTGCGTATTCAAAGTATAAAACCTTAAAACCTGACAAAATGTATTAAAACAAAACCAAGCTGAATTGAAATTTATTGCAGATTTGCAAAACTCGTTGCTGGCAACAGATGGCTGGGCCTAATCAAGATGATAACAAAGATTACAGCTAATTGATACTCCTGTTCTATATAATGTTCACAATTTTGGTCACATGAGTCATTCAACATGACAAATTACTCATACGCACCGATGGCAACCGATAAAGTCACAATGTTGATTACTATATGTTCCAATTCTATGCAGCTGCTGGCCATGCGGCCCAGATTAGTGGCTCTGACAAGGCACAAGTTACTGATAGATAACGCTAGTCTACCACCAAAATTGTGCCTAAGAGTTCGTCCTTTATTTATTATACATATACATACGTGCTCATTACTCATACGTACCGTAACCAAAGGGGCTTTTGTTTTTTTGTTCTTTAGATTGTCTTAGTTCTCGTGGATCTTATCGACAATCAAACAAATAAACTGGCAGACAAACATAACGTTGGCCAGCGACGAATTTACGTATCGGGGCACTATAGGCCATGCTGATAAGATTATTATTGTGGCCAAGTAATAAGCATTCCAGTTCCAGTTCCAGATCCAGTCTCAATTCCATGCGACTACAAAAATATGGAAACTTGTGCTGTTTGGCGTTAGGTTGGCCAAACATTTTGGCGCTCATGTTGACAAACTTGTTGTTCAGACTTAAATATATACGCATACATATGTATATAAGTACATACATATTTATTTATGCATGTCTTGCCATGGTCGTTTGTAAGTGTGTGTACATAAGTATGCGAAAGAATCGTGTCTAAAGCGTACATATGTATATCCAATCTACATATATGCAAATTTCAACGAACATGGAGGCAACGATAAGAACCGAAAACCGATCCGAGCACGACCACGATTTATTAATTTTTTTTTTTTTTTTTTTTCTAAAATTTTATAATAGGCATTGCGTAAGATATAGATGTGCTCGACTATTTTGGAAGCTGTGCCATAAATATGTACATACAAATGTTTCTAGGTTTATAGTATAAAAAAAAAACTTTATATATATGTATATCTGAACACTACATTGTTATAGATTGTTGTGCTCTTGGCCCCAAAACGAAATTTGTGACAAACATTTATTTTCTTCTTTTTTCTTGTCCCGCATTACACACTAAAATTTTAAGAACTTATGACCAAAGGCGTTTTATGCTGCCAGTTACCCTAAATCAGCATGAACATGGAAGTTCAGAAATGCAAGAAAAACTGCAAAGCGTAACGAGAAAAAGTCTTTGTAGATTAAGTAAGAGTATATGATATGTGAATGTATGAGTGTACTATATATTTTAATTTATTAATTTTTCTTCTTAGTGCTACAAGTCAGACTTATAATTAAGAAATATTTTTTATGTGATTATTATGTGATATTAATTAACTTAATTTATTAGTTTTTATTTTTGTTAGGTTTTTCTGTTATTTTATGTGTGGTTTAATTTTATTTTTATTTATTTTTGTTTATTTTAATATTTTATCGTTTTCTTTAGAACATAGTGAAAATAGAATAATTTATTTATAATGATTTTTTAACTCTAATTGAAATTTCGTTTTATAATTATTTGTAAGGTGTATGAAATGAAGTACATTGTACTACTTATATAAAAGCATGATCCTAAATCTGCGCTGATAAAGTACTGCAAGCAAGAATGTGAGCTCATCTTCAAGTTGGTATTGTCGGTGTGACAATAACGATCGATTTTTATGTGTTCTGTTGGCCCAGTAAACAAAAACAAAAACTCAGACACATAACACGGCAACTTTATGTGTTATGCTGATTTTAAACAAATTACAATGCATTCGGTTTTTGTTGCCAAGCAGCGAACAGAGTTAAAGGCGCGCAACTGTAGAAGCTGCACTATTATCGTTATCATTGTGCCGCCATTGAACTTTAAAAGCTGATGGCTTTTTATCGATATGTTTTGTAAATGTTACTGCGGCGATATGTTACAGTTATTACGGTGTCTCGCGCCATCGATCAAGCGAATATTGTATGCATATGTATGTACATACCTTCGTTTCTATGTACTTATGCATACACATATGCAGGTCACTTCTTTTCATGCTTCACAAAACAAATTACCCGTTTATTATTAATCAGCAGACGATCGTAATTCAGGCATGGGCATTATCAAATCATTTGAACTTATGTAGATCTGTGTCTGCGTCTGCGCTATTCAAGCGTTAAGTTCTTATGCTTGAAACAATCGAAGCAAATGTGCATAACATACATATATACATATGTACGTATGTACGCAGCATCGAGACCATGCATTTTAGCTAAGAATTCAACATGGGCATGTCATTGCGTTTAGCGATCGCTGGACGTTCGCTGCTGAGTCTCAGGTGATTCACCGCTGAAAGCTCATAGCCGATTTCACGGCTCATAATCATAGCTGAGTTCAGTTATGACAAATGCAAAGTCAATCATGAGCATATTCATCACTGAGAATTAATAAATGATTCTTTAAATCAATTTTTTTTTTGGTTTAAACTTAGTACACTTTGATATAATTATAATTCATAGCTAAAATCGGCTATGAATAAAAGTAATCGCTTCTGGCAGAACTGGCGGGAATCTGTGAGATACATATGTATGTATTTATATATGTACATAATAAATTATTTTATGCATAGATATATATTTTTTTGAGCGGATGCTGCCTACAGACATAAATATTTACATACATATGTAAATACATTTAAAATATTTAGCCTCAACGCACATTCATTACGAGTCAATTTTGAATTTTTGTAACGTGATGACGAAAAATTTGTCTTGCTTTATTCTTTGGTATTGTGACATTGGGTCAAGTAGCAAGAACAGGGTTGCCAACATTTGATAAAATAACATATCAAGTGCAAGTTGCAATCTTAATGAAGTTCAACTAACTTGTCCGCTAGAGGGCGCTGTAGCTAAACTTAAGCATAAGTTCGCGTGTACTTAATGCAAACGCACACACGCATTCACACAGCAGAGACAAAAACAAAAGACAAACAAAACATAAACAAGAACCAGTTGACTCCAGTCACATGGTTTTGTTGTTGTTATTTGTTGTTGGTCATGCCAACAAGTCGCAGTCGCTTTTGGCTTTGCCAATGCCTGCAACTTTCAGCTTTCACTTTTTGTTCGTCTTTTGTTTTAAGCAAGTGGCAAAACAACAGTAACAAGAAAGCCAAGTGCGCTCATGTACATACATATGTACACACATACATACAAACGTATGTACTATGTAAAGTAAATATTGCTTATTGCTTTTTAATAGCCAGCAAAACAAACATGATCCCTAAATGAACCTGTCATCCCAAATCTGTGTCATCGATTTGAATTATCACCCACACACATTCAAACAATTCATCTGATTCAATTCGCAACTTATTTCTAAAGTTCAAACTGTGCAGGTTCTCAACTCAGCAAATTTGTAATTACATTAATATGCACATGCATACGTATACAAACACACATGCATAAGTGTACAAAATGTATTCGACAGGCAATTAAGAGCTAGACATTGTTCAATTGCTTAAGGTGACATCATGTCGTTCGTTGGTGATGCATACCCCAAAAAATTGAACGTCAATTGAGACCTAGATTTTATTTACACTTAACATCAGTAAGAAAAGTTTATTTACACTTCTCATTTTTTATACTCTTTTTTTCATTTTTTTTTAAAGAAAGAAAAGAAAAAAAAAGAGTATATTGGATTTCTGATATGTCCGTCGTCCGTCCATTATGAACGCAGTTTTTTCCACAGTTTTGAAGCTAGAGCAACCAAACTTGGTATACATGTGCATAGTATATACCATAGGCAGACAAAGTTTCAAGATCTCCCCCCCAACCCACACCCCTTCCCCAACAAACCGCAAAAACCTATATCTTACACAGCTCTAAAGCTAGAGTAACCAAATTTAACACAAGGGCTACTAATCACTTTCTTCAGTGACCTGAGCAAAGTCTGTATCCCCCATACCCCTTTAGCTAGAATCACCAAATTTTGCAGGTTGAATTCTGTTGTCCTATTAAATAGATTGGATAAAAATAAATTTGCCACGCCCACCCCCTCGCTTGCAATCGAGCAAAGTTTGCTTCTCCCAATCCCGTAGAACTGGCCCAGCCAAATTTAAATTGATGGCAAAACTTGAAAGATATGAGCAAAAATATAATTGCCACACCCACTTCTGACTCCACAAAGATGCAAAAAAAGTGTATATCGCAGTCGGGTGCATCCGACTGCAACGTTCTTACTTGTTTTATTTTAATAATATGCAAAAGTATTTGGAAACATGCAAGCTCCCAATTTCGTAAACTTTTCATGCCGAACCGTTTTTGATTTTGTGTTCCTGTTTTCGAATAAAAAAGCAATTGTTTTTTTTTTTAAAGATATATTCGAATTCTTCTTATTCCACTGTCATAAAACCAAAAAAGATACATACATACATATATACCCTTGTAGAACATTTTTACAACAAACAAAAATTTCACTAATAAATCAGAGAATGTAAAAAGAGAAGAAAAGCTTTGTTTTTGTATGGCAAATTTACTGTGTTAGTTCATTAAAATGCTAATAATTGTTGGATTTGTTTCAAAAATGTCGCAATTTGTTCATAAATCTATAGAAAAATATAAAAAAATAAACGAAAATAAATGATTATATGCCGTTTTTATTACTTTCCATTTGATTGAAATAAAACAAAATTTTTTTTTTTTTCGAAAAAATAATGTTGAAATTTCTTATTATTTAATTAATAAGATATTAAGGATGTTAAGTTTTCTATCTATGGAACTCTTGAACTCTCGGTCAACTTTTGATACCTCTATGTATACTTATTTTACATATGTCAAAATATATATTAATGAATTAATTGAATTTGTTCTTCTTTCAGATACTGGGCATCATCTGCATGGCGCTCGTCTCACCGGCACGAGGCTCAGCAACGGGTTTCTTTCTGTTTGTTGTTGTCATCTCGTTCATAATTACAGTCCTTTTGATGGCAGCCTATTTCTTGGGCATACGTGAAGCACTTAATATGGCTATCAATTGGATATTCACTGTAAGTGAAATGTTTTTTTTAGTTAACCAGGCTAATTTGATTACTCACTCTCTTTCACTTCCACTTTGTCTTTCTCTTTATGACCATTCTGGACGTGCAGGAAATGTTGACCACCGCTGTGCTGACACTGCTCTACTTTATTGGTTTCATCGTACAGCTGGCCAGATGGTCGGATTCGGCTGAAAAAGGACATGGCTCTTATACAGCCGCTGGCGTCTTTGGATTGTTCAACTTTTTAGCTTATGGGGCCGGCACATACTTTTTATTCTTGGCCCAAAGATCGGGCGCTACGCATTAAAACGTGTGCGTATATTTGCCGAGCTGATCTGATATGATTTGATCAAATTCGATCCATAACGGAACCATTATAATAGTCATGCGCACCCAAAACATAAACGCAAGCAGCGTATACCCACCATAGAAAGCAAATGTAGCGTAGAATAAGATTAAGTGCAAATTATGCAATAGTTCGGAAAATTGTAGTTTTGTTTTTTTGTTTTTTTTTTTTTTTTGTATGATCAAATCTAACATACATATGTATACAACATGCAAAAACAACAACAACAACGAATGGGAACGAAAAAGCTTAATGAAAAGCTAGTTCAGATCAATCGGTTCAGCTCTCTTGGCTCATGCTTCTCAGCGTGCAGCTTGATTTGTTTTTAATGTTATTTTAATGCTTACTTTAACTATAAACGCCTGCTAACATTTAAGTTCAAAACACATGGCAACAAAAACAAAACAATAATAATTACATATTACAAAAAATAAGTTCAATAAATTATTTGTATCTTGTCTGTAGAAAATAAATGCTTTTTAATTTCTATTTACACCATCAAGCGTGGCGGCCTGTGCGATCAAACGTAACGTGTAGGGAACCCATTATTCGCCATTGGTATGAAACTTGGCTAATGTGGGCGAAGCTTTAGTCGAGTTAACCACCCACGAAGAAAGTTTTCTTCCCGCCCAACACAAATAAGAAACAAGCAATGTAAGCTGCGCAGACTTAAATAAATTATTGTTATTGTTCTTCTTTCAAATGTTAAGTCGGTGATTTATGGATATATCCTAACAAAAGCAGACACAGATAGACAATGAATTGGCCTGTAAAGATGGAATGTGCTTACAGTTTTAACTATTATTGATAGTTATTATTAGTCTAAATCTGATCATGTCTAGTAATTTAAATTCTATTAATTTTGGAATGTCCAGTGTTTGCGTCTTTGTGTGAAAAAAGGCAATTGAGTCTCCATGTTATATATATTTTTTCAGCTCATCATAAATAGCCAGGACGAGTGCGCCGCCAGTACCACGTATAATATTGGAAAGTGCTCCCTTAAAAAAGGCCGCGATACCTTCCTGTTTGGCAATGAGCAGCCAACAGTGAGCGGTATTCTTATAAATCATCTCAGATTTCTTCAGACCCGACTGCATCATCATACGACGTCGCACTGTGTCAAATGGATAGGATGCAATGCCAGCAATAGTTGTAACAACCTGTGCAATGCCCCAGCTGACAAAAAAGTGTGTATTCTTCGGATTTGGCAGATGATCGCGACACGTATCGTAGAATCCAAAGTAAGCGGCACGATAGATAATAATACCCTGCACAGATACTACAAAGCCGCGATAAAGTCCAATCAGTCCATCCGACTTCACAACCTTCCTGAGACAATCAATTAATCCATTGAACTCCCGATTGCCGCCCTTTCCCACATCGGCGGCCAAGCTGTTGAATGAAACCAAGCATTAGATATACTATTTGGTGTGGGTTTTAAAGTCATTTTCTCATGTTCATTCACGTTAGACGTCGATATCTAAATCTACCTATCCATAGTTCTTGTAAGTATCTATCGCTACAATCGATAGTATAAAAATTTATGTTATGTTTATTTTAACGATTATTTAGTTTAGTATAGAAGCTATCGATAGTAGAAGTGGCAAAACATCGATGTCAACATCGATTATATCGATAGGTTTAAATTTTCTTCACTATCGAGGCAAAGGCAAATACATTGAAAGTATTTTATATTAATAACTTTTTTGTGGTAAAAATATGAGTGTCGAAATATTAACGATCATCTTGTAAATCGCTTTTTTGTTAAATTTATACTGTGTAGTTTATTAGAATTCCAAAATATTTGTTGATTTCGATAACGATTTATCAAATCAACTTTTATTGACAAATTTATTTATGTTTATATTAACATAACCAATTTATCAATAGTATCGATGGTTTCGACTATCACTATCGAAATCTATCGCTTGTAAGAATATCGATGTTTGGTCACCTCTAATCGATATGGTCATCGATTGTTTTTCTACAGAATTTGTTGTTCATACATATTCGGCGTTAAAGTGCTGCCAACTTAATAACGTGGCCCTGCCAACGTTTTTACGTAATTTATATACATATTTGTTATTGCACGTTATTGTTAAGATGAGAAAACATCAAACTTATTTATGCAACAACTGTTGCAAACTTATTTTGAACATGAAAATACAATCCTTAGAACTTATGAACTTACCGCGTTCGTGCAAAGTCAAGCGGGTAGACAAAACACAGTGAGGTGGCACCTGCAGCACCACCAGATGCCAAGTTACCCATAAAGTGGCGCCAGAATTGTTTTTTCTTGTCTATGCCACCAAGGAATACCTAAAGCAGAAGTACATTGGTCAAGGATGTAAGTAAAAGCCTGCAAAATGATGAGATGAATCAATATTGTTAGACGCCACTTGCCGACTTGTAAACATCCTTAAAGGCAAAGTTAAGAGCCTGTGTTGGAAAATATCGTATCACATTTGCCAAATTTCCGCGCCAAAGCGATGCGAATCCTTGCTCACGTGGTATACGGACAAAGCAATCGACTATACCCTTGTAGCGTTGATCCTGTGCTATTTGTTTCGATACCTCCTGGACTTGAAGGAGTAGTTTGACGCGCTCAATGGGCGCCACGGCAGTCTTCGCAACAGCAGCTGATACACCGCCCGCCATAAAGTCAATGAGAAAGGACTTTAAATCGCCGCCGCCTCTGCCGCCGCCGCCTTCATCACCCATCTTCTTGAAGTTGTTTTTGCTGTTTTTAGCTGTTTAGCTGCGCTAGTCTTATGTTTTTAGTTCACAAAGGGTATTTAGAGTCCAAAGAAAATGTTTAAAAAAAAAACGAACAATATGTTAAAATTATATTAAATTTATGCCGAAATTTAAATTCTGAATAAAACTAGCACAGCAGCACTTTTTCGAGATTGAATTTGAATTTTCGTTGCTCAACCTCATGAATGTTCGGACTACTTTGATACAAACCGGAGCGCGGCATACTATTATCTCCAAGTGAGTTTTTGTTTATTAAGGGTAGTACTTTACAAAATGTACTGTAGGATCGAGCGCTTAAGATTAAATACCCCTGTACATAAAAGTCGTTAAAGTTTTTTTATTAGCTACATATATGATACGATTTAAATTTGTCTAAACTACTTAAACGTTAAGTTGACTCAAGTAGGTATCCCATTTTTCGAAGGATTTTTTCTATTACAGGTAATCTTGAGATTTTGTCTGTTAAGCATATTATTTTATAACGCATATCTTAATTATTTAAAAGTTATTAATATATGATCTTGTTTGAGTTTGTTTCGTTTACTTATTGTATTTGGTGAATATGTTGTTTACGATGTTTAGGGTGCCTTAGATGAACTGCCTCCTGCTAGAAATCTGCATACAAGATTTTACATGCCGAGTTTGGTGTCTCTAGTTATTATAGACTCTGAGATCGACAAGTGCATACAGACGGACGGACTCGGCTGTTGGTGCTTATCGGAGATGTCTCCTTATGCCTTTTGTATACTTTTGCAGTACTTCTAAAACATCTTTTACACATTTTTAAAAGTAAGTAGTTAAAGGAAAATCTCACTTTGAGAAAGTTAGGCACTACGTGTGATCATTTGTGCCAAGATGCTTTCTATGGCAACAAAAGTTGCTTTACTTTTCTTATAAAAGTGAGCAAGTCTTCCCAGATCATGGTTTGACATTCACACAGAATGTGATTTTGTGGTCTTATCATTTTCTCCAAATGAAAATATGCTTTATTTGAAGGTAGTACTTTAATGTGTGATGACGCGTAAGACTATCGGAAGCCTTATTTCTCCCCAGAAATATTGAGTGCCTTCCTACTTATTGAGGAGCGAACAAGCAACGGTCTGGTGTTCCAGAAGTTGTCTCTCTCTCTCTCTCTCTTTTCGACCAAGTAATTGGTCCAGGTTTAAATGAACATTAAATGATTAAGGACCTGGTAGGGATATTTTCCAGCCGGCTCTGGCCAGTGACCAGCTTGTCTGTGAGTTCGTTGCCGACATGCGGGCATGTCCACCTACTTTTCTACCTAAAATTTAATGAATAATTTAACTTGCAATGTAGTGTCCTTTTATATAGTGATGAATATAGTGATTAATCGCTGGGGCCCACAATCTGAAGAATACGATGCATGCGAAAATATTTTGCAGTGGAATTCCTTTAATTTTCGCCTGTTGTCCCAAGACCACTTTTTTCTCCTTTTAAGTCAATTTCCTCTTGACTTCATAGTTTAATAAAGCTCCACAATACCAGCCGGCTTTTGATTATTATTTTCATAATGCTCGATGAGGATTCCATAATCCTTCCCTCACATAAAACCATCTTAGTGTTCTTCGGGGTTTCCTTGCTCTCTGGTTTGAATTTATGGATCCAATCTGTCTGCTTCGCTTGATGGGTTTTCCCGTCAATTGAGAAAAAACCGAATCCATATTCATCCAATGCGTTTGCTTTTCCAAAAAGATCCGTCATTTGATTTTTTTCCACTTAAAATTGAATTGCTACTGGGAAGTTGAAACACTTTCCTAACTACCGAAAAGACGGAGGGATATAAATAAAACACAGGTTGTCTACTATTTTTATCAATTTTTATATTTTTAACCAACCGCAGTCGATTTTGTTGTTTGTTGTTATCGCGGATGCTGAAGAAACTTGATGTTATTATTTCTTTTGTATTGCGCTCTCCGTTGTTTAACATTCTGATTTCGGAGGGGGATTGGATAGGATATTTACGAGGATTGATTTTTTTGGCAACATTTATCATCCTTCCTCTTCCACCAATATAACTGTCGAACTTAACAAGAATACAACTATCTTATAAATAATGTTTGTCTATTACAATGTTCGTCGATTTAGTGTTGGGGTCAAAACGTGTCCAAATCTGGATTTCAACTGTCGCCGCAAGTTTCTCCATCGTATCCTGCACCTCCTTTTGTTGGTGTTGTTGTTCCTTTGTCTGGCCATCAATGATGCTGTTTGAGTGTTTGCTAAGTTCTTTTGCAAATGCAATTAAATTATATTCCAGTTATTATATATAATATAATTTCATAATTATATTGGGGATTATTGCTGATGTTTTGTTTTACTCTTCTTCTTTTGCTGTTGTTCATTAATATAATTAGCTGGTAGTGGTTTGTTGTTGTTGTTTATTTGTTGTTGTTTGTTATTTGTTTGGTGAATAATTTAATAATTTAATTTACAAGACCTTCTTGATCTCATCGTACAACACAAGCACGAAAGCGCCGCCAGTACCTCTGAGAACGTTGGAGAATGCACCCTTGAAGAAGGCACCGGAGCCTTCCTGCTTGGCGATGGTTGCCCAGCAATGCAGTGTGTTCTTGTAGATGATCTCGGTTGCCTTGCGGCCAGACTGCATCATCATGCGACGACGCACGGTATCGAATGGATAGGACACAATACCAGCAACGGTTGTAACAACCTGAGCGATGGCCCAGCTGATATAGATGGGTGTGTTCTTGGCATCGGGCAACATGCCGCGGGCAGTATCGTAGAAGCCAAAGTATGCAGCGCGATAGATGATGATGCCCTGCACAGAGACGCCGAAGCCGCGGTACAAGCCAACAATGCCGTCACTCTTGAAGATCTTGCTCAAGCAGTTACCCAAGCCAGTGAATTCGCGAGCACCACCCTTGCCAGTATCAGCAGCCAAGCTATAAATATAATAAATTGAGTTAATTATATATAAATATATTATAAGTTTCCAATTCCAACTTACCGAGTACGAGCAAAGTCCAATGGGTAGACAAAGCACAGAGATGTTGCACCAGCGGCACCACCGGAGGCCAAGTTGCCCATGAAGTAACGCCAGAACTGGGTGTTCTTGTCAACACCACCCAAGAAGACCTACACAGCAGATGTTGAAGAAGAGGTTGTGTTTTACATATATGCGCATATATGTGATTTTAGATCATTTGACATGCTTACCTGCTTGTACTTGTCCTTGAAGGCAAAGTTCAAAGCCTGAGTTGGGAAATATCTAATAACGTTGGCCATGTTACCACGCCAGTAAGCCGCAACACCTTGTTCTTTTGGAATGCGGACAAAGCAATCAACCATACCCTTGTATTGCTGATCGGGGCTGATTTGTTTCGAGATGTGCTGAACCTGCAGCAGCAGTTTCACACGCTCGATGGGTGCGACGGCAGTCTTTGAGACAGCTGCGGAGATGCCTCCGGCAGCGAAGTCCTTAAGGAATCCAACAGCATCAAAATCCTTGCCCATTTTGCTGTAAACACACGTTGTGATTTGCGCCAAAATGTTTGCCACAAATTATATTTAATTCAATTCAAAACATTCATCATCTCTCATCCTCCGTCACCAGCATTGTAGTTAGTCGTCATTGATATTGATTGTGATTGTGATTTTGATTGTGATTTTGATTATGATTATGATTTCTTGCATAATGATTTGCGTTATGAATAAAGCACATGTTTCACTTTCGACACAATTGTTTAAATGTTTAACAACAATATTATAAATAGTCACCAATAGTCAAATGAAAATACAAACGGGTGTAAACATGCATATGATCCAAATACATTTAATTCAATTTAAAACATTCACCTTTGATATTGATGTAGATTTTGATTATGATTTCTTGTATAATGATAAAGCACGTGTTTCACTTTCCACACAATTGTTTAAACACTTTTATTAATAATGAATAGTCACCAAAAACCAAATGAAAATATAAACGGTTATAAACGTGCATTTGATACAAACGGGGAGGGAGGGATCATTAAAAATCGATAGCATCAACATAACAAGCAATCAACACTTTGCGATAACAAGTCTATCGATCCAACTGCACATGTCAAAAGAATGAATATGCACAACCATTCGATTATCGACCGATTATCACTGAAAAGTGCAATGAGCTTTTGTAAGTTGACAGCAGTGCAAAATTAAAAGAGAGTGGGGAGGTGGTGGTGAGGGGGTTGAGTGGGGGAAAGGGATGGGCGGGAACATATTGTACTAAATGAGAATATGTTTACATAAATAATAATTACAAGATGCATGCTAATTACAATTAAAGATGCTATATTACAGTGTACATATTACATAAAAATCAAAATAAAAATAAGACCGGCAGCAAGCCGATAATAAACAGAAATCGAGTTTAAAAATTCAATAATCAGTATGTTAGTGTATTCGAATGTATGTATGTTAATTGTACGTATACTAAAAAGCGACTGACATCAGCGCGGTTGTCAAGCGACGACTTTTCAATTGTTTATGGCTGTATTGATGCCTTCTCTATATGTATGTACATATATGCATGTGTATGAGTGCACAGGGCCGGCAAAACTGGTTGTGATTTTTTATTTTTTCATTTTTGCTTGTGAATCATTTTTTCGAATTTAGTTTAAAATAAAAAAGACCCTCCAACTGCCACGTGTTTTAAATGTAAGCTTTTCTTTATGCATTTGACGTAAACGATAAATTGGCATCAAATAGTTTGATCTCTGATTAAACCAGTATTAACAGCTGTATGCTTACTCTTAGTTAAGAGCACACGCAAAGCATTAAAGAGAGTTCAATGTTCATAAAGCAAAATAAGAATGCAAAATTTTTGCATTGTCAGTGTCCTTGTATGTATGTGTATGTACATCGTACAATGTACATATTGCATAATTTAATCGCTTGTATAACACAGTAGAGAGCGTTTTCAATTGAATTAAAAAGCTATGAGAACAGCAGCTGAATCGAACCGCCGCTCACTGGTGTAAAGGAGATGGCTAGCTGCACACACACATATATATACATACTACATATATGTAGTATGTCGCTGCTCTGGCATTCAGCAAAGAGTCGAAAAAAGAGCTTGCTATACATTCAAGTCTTTTTAAATTTAGAATTCAAGTTCGCAAAGAGCTAAAATGTTTTCATTGTTCAATGTTCTTGCCTCAAATGAAAATGTGGCACAAAATTAAATTAGCAGCCACCGGCAAGGCAAAGACAAAATCAAAGACAACGACAAAGTCAAAAACAAAATCAAAGACAACGACAAAGTCAAAAACAAAGACAAAGGCAAGGCAAGGCCGCTTTGCATTGACAAAAACCGAATTTATGTAACACTGTAGCGCAGGAAGAGTGCACAGCAAGTGAAAGAGATATAGTGCGTGTATCTGTGTGTGTGAGAGTGGGCGTTCGCAAACAGCTGTATAAGCGTTGGACTGTTATCTAATCTCCAGGCTGCGGGCTCAGAGAGAATTGAGTGAGCTTTTGCAAAGAGCACGCGCGGCCGTGATGTAACAGTTATAACAGTTCTAACTGGGCTCAAACAAGAAAAAAAAAATACAATATGAGAATAGAAGAGTTAGACAGTGATGCACGTGGAAATTTCCTAAATACGGTTTGTTTATAATTTCAATTGAACACTGTAAAAGTATAAGTCTAGGCTTATTTTCAAATGAGGATTGGGCCGTTAATGTCGATTGCATAACTGCATAAGCCACAAGAAAAAAAGTGTTTTTTTTTTTCAATTAAACTTTGATTTGTAAACACAATAATGCCTTTTGTAATTGACAACATTCAGTTTTGCGTTTATGTAACAAATATAATTTGCTGCTTGATTAATTCCAAAAGTAAACAACAAAAAATTTACACTAATTGTTGGCTTGTTTTCTGATTGCTTTTGTTTAGTTATTATTGTTGGTTATTTAATTCGATTTCGATTTATGCACAAATAGAAGTGCCGTTTATTTTGTAATACGTACAATTTGTTTGTGTTCGAATATCACAGCACCGAAAAAAAAATTATTATTTAAGATTATTCCTTGCGAAATCAAAGGTCTTCACCGGACGACAACTAAATTGCTTGTGAACGCTTCACACAGCGAAATCGGCGAGCTAGCTTGCGCTGCGCTGCTTCTGCTGCCGCTGCTTCTGCTGGCAGAGGCAGATTCAAGTTCAGGTGCTCACGCGTCGCAGTCGCAGCGCAACAGTTGCAAGAGAGCTCCCTAACGGTAAAGCGTCGTTGGCTCATATAATACAGTGAGACAGTTGGCAACAGTGGCCAACACACCCAACAACACTTGCACGTGTGCGCATAGTCAAACACCAACGCAAATGATCAAAAGGAAGAGAGCAGAACAGGCAGATCAGCGCCTTATCAAGTGTACACATACATGCATGTATGTGTGTATGTTAAACAGTGACAGCAAAGAATTCAATGCCAATTTCATTGCATAACATCGTTGGCTAGGCGATAATAAGTTCACTTGACACTTTCCATCAAATAATGAAGAGTTGTGGGCTGGGCCGCCAATGGAAGTAGGAAGTCGGAATAGTTTACAGAAAATTTTTACATTTTATGTTTAATATATGCGCGCATTGGATATCAGAATTTCTTGCAATTGTTTTTCATTTACCCCTTTCGAGGTTTGTGAAGACTCTCATAGAATGCTTGCCAAAAAAAAAATTAAATAAAAAAATGAGTAAACTTTTACTCAGTTGGCAACGCGCCGATACGATGGACGTTGACGCCCGCGTCAACCGCAGCATAGCATGTGACTTTTGAAAAATTTGACGCATGTGCTAAGCTCTCTCTCTCTCCGTCTTTCTTTCCACTATTTGACAAGCTCTCGCTCAAATATTGTGAGCAATAGCAACGTCATAGCGGTTTTTTTTTTACAGTGCGTACAACGATTAGATAAACGCCGCTACTAATACAGCTTTTTTATATAAGAAATTTTCAAGGTCTCCTTCTTATCGCCGACAATTACATAAAAAAAAAAAAAAAAAATGAAAAAAACGCAGACGCAACAATAAATGAATGAACCGTTGTAAAGTGTTTATTGAGAGTGTCTGCCTGAGATAAATGCTGGCAGTCTGCCAGCTACTCTTAGCGAAGTTGCTGTAGTCAGAAAAATTAATTGCGACTATTTTAAGCAAATGGCTCCAAGTGCATTTGCCCTGCACTAAATTAGTTTAATGGGCTAAGTACATACCAATACATATGCGCAGATTTTAATGTTTATATTAGACTTGGCATTAAAAGGGTTAACTTTTGCAGTAAACAAAATAGCCAAAGCTAAAGTCGCTGACGCATTATTAAAACAGAGAGAGGAAGGGCGATTTGTTTATCTTGCTTGCAACGACATTTGATCATATTCCAATTTCCCGACATTTGCTGTCGCCTGGAAACGATTCGAATTCGATTGTAGTTTTAATAGTAATTATTTTACAGGACGATAAAACATGCTATCGATGCGTATAATCTGTTGAGCAACAAATGCAAAATGGCGCTAAGCAATAAAAAAAAAGGGGCCATACAAAGGGCAAAAATAAATACAAATCACATGCGGTTAATTTACGCGACTCGTTCTGCTGACGTCACAACAGAACAACAGCAGCTGCGCCGTCGGCGCTGATCGAAACAAACGTTTCAAAATTTTGTTGTATTTTTTATTACAAAAAAAACAGTAAGGGTATCAAAATGTTATTCTCGAAATTGACAGTAATAAAGCGGTCATTGAACAATAAAATAAGAGAGTTACTCTTACGATTTAGAAATAAGAGAAATTGCACGAAAAAAATAATATTTGGCATACTGTGTATGCCATACACAGACACACACTCAGTCGGCTTCGCGAATCTTGCGCGTGTAAATGCTTAAGCGTGAGAGTGAGCGAGAGAGTGCGATAAGCACATGGAATTTATATGTATGCGTGTGCCGCTTTTCTAGCCTCTATAGTACGCAATTGTCACACTTTCCACAATAAAAAAAAAGTGTAGAAAATGTAAAGTACTCAACATACACACATGTTAAAAGCAAAGTAGATATTCAATTAGATGCATTACAGAACAGTTGTTCCCATACTGTATGTGCACACACACACACACATGCAAGTATATGTGCCGCCAGCTTGCTTGTGTGGCATCTGTAATACATATATATATACTTTTTTTTGCTTAAACTTTTTTCTGCGAAAATTTTGTAGGTTAGAACTCGTGAGCGTTCCTAACATACACTGCAGGTGCGAATGGAGGAAAGAGGACACGGACACGGATTTTACCTTATGGTTTTTTTAGACGTTGAATCTCTGCAATGCCATTTTTTTTTTAAAGCACTGCGTTGCTTTGGCCTGCGAATTTATTTTTGTGGTTATGTAAGTACCATTGATGCGAGTTTTTAGTAACAATTATAGCAAAAATAACTAAATATATAAGTAATGTTGGGGCGCTGTAGCGGCTCTTAAATATATACAATATACAGTTTATAGCATACACCAGGATGTTAAACTACCACCGACACATATAAAAAAAAAAGTAGCACATTACATAACTAAAATCTAGTGCAAGGTGAACGTGAAGAAAAAAATAATCAATGGCAATATTATAATGGACGACTGGCACTGCCCGTTGTTTTAGTAGTTTGCAATAAAAACAAGAAAAAAAAACAGACGTGTATAAAAGAAAAGCACAATACCTTTAGTTATTAAACTTCTTACAAAAGTCACAGAATAAAAACTTCTTTTGCAGAATTAAAATTCCCCACTTGGCGTTGAAATAAGCCGCGTGCTCACTTAACGAACGCAATTCGTAAAGTGTTCGTAAAACGTGAACAGTGTGCTAAACTATCGAAGAGGTTTTCGATATTAACAATGATTTTGCACAGTTACTATCGATAGTTGAAACCAATATCGCGATAAGGCGAATTAATGTTAATATTGTTAGCAGTGCATGATCGTACTATTTAAAAATAACATATATATGTTTAAGGCTCAAAATGAGCTAGGACTATGGTAAATATGTTATTTATTTAAATAAACGATAACATTGCTGGCTTCTAAAACGAAATCATCGGCATTGTAAACGGTCACACTTTTGATTATTTGCCAGTGCTGAAAAACATGAAACTATCGATATATAACATTGACATTCAGTATTTTCAGTCATTAACTAGCCCTAAATAGAAAAGTTGGGAAAACGTGCGAGTGCGTGACTTTTTTTTATAGTACGCTGCCGGAAAAGAAAATTATTAATAATAATATTTTGTTGACCATAGAACATGTCTGGACGAGAGGGCGGCAAAAAGAAGCCATTAAAGGCGCCAAAAAAGGAGGGCAAGGAGATGGATGACGATGAATTGGCATTCAAGCAGAAACAAAAGGATAACCAAAAGGCTTTAGAAGCTGCCAAACAACAAGCTTCCAAAAAGGGGCCTCTTGTGGGCGGCGGCATTAAGAAATCTGGAAAGAAATAATCGCTCCAAAAATGATGGAACAATTATTCGAAATTTTACGAAATTTCATATTTGCCAACAATCACATATGTTCACAGTTGTAAATTGATATGGGAAATTCAATTTTGTATCTGTGTACAATGATCAAATCGACAGTTTACTTTCTCTTTTTATACTTACCGATTTAACAACATAAAATAGCTGATTAAATATTGTACCAAATCGACATAAACTTGATTTATTTGTTAGCCAGTAAACGCTAGTTTATATTTAAATACTTTTAAGGCACATTCTATTTGGCTTTGCTTAAAACTGTTCTTCTCCTGCTTTTAAGCATATGGAAAGCTCGCCTGTGTGCCCGGCAGCTGCACCGATTTGGAGGCCACCACACAAGCGGCTGCAATGTGCTCAGTTAGCTCCCGTTCCGGATACCGAGCCAGATGATGAGCCAGTGCACCAATGAAGGCATCACCGGCACCAGTTGTGTCCACCACCAGCTCGGGCTGCACAATTGGCGCGGGCACATGCTCAAAATGATTTGGCGCGTTCTTTGTTGCACAAACGGCGCCCAATTTGCCCAACGTTATGATCACCGTATTGGCGCCCAGCTCAATCAGTTTGCCCATGGCCATATTGGCTTCACTGCAAAAAACAAATGCATGATTAAACTGATTTGCATGATGCTCTGCACGTACCTAACGCTGCTGATACTCTTCACGCCAATCATTAGCGCCGCCTCGGTCTCGTTGACACAAAAGATGCTGGATAGCTGCAGCAGTTCCACTGGTGTCCGTTCCAGCGCAGGCGCTGCATTCAATATTGATATGCCTTTGAACTGGCGCAATGCCATTAGTGTTGCCTCCATTGGCGTCTCCAGCTGGCAAACGAGCACCTTGGCGTGCTCAAAGTGTTTCACTGCGCGTGTTACATCGCTGGAACTGAGCAAATTGTTGGCACCCACCACAATGATGATATTGTTCTCGCCGCCATCGGAAACGGCTATTTGGGCAATGCCCGTCGTTGCGTTGGCCAGCTGCTCCACATGCTGCACGTTGACGTTTTCGGCGCGTAGCTGGCGCATGTAATCGGCACCAAAGCTATCATCACCTAGTTTAGCAACTAGCGCTGTGTTGGAGCCAAGTCGAGCCGCCGCCACGCATTGATTTGCGCCCTTGCCACCAAATCCGGTCTGAAATTTGTGGCCATGCAGTGTTTCGCCGGCTTGGGGCAATCGTGGTGTGTAGCTGCAAATGAAGATGTGTATTGGAATCGGAATGGGAATGGGAGCAATTGATACAGTTGCACCGACTGTTCTATCATTCTAAGCATTTGGATTTGTGTGTACACACCAGATAAAATCTATTATGGCCGAGCCAAAAACCAGCACCTCCAACGAATCGTTCATTTTGCGCGTTCCGCTAACAATTGGTTGATAAAAGTGTGCTTATCGTGAGCCAACTGTTTGCTTTTCCTTTTCTTGATAATTCGCAACTGTTGGAGTGCAGCGACGGCGGCGGCTTATCAGCTGTAGCAGCAATAAACTTGAATCCACACGGCATGCTGCTGTTTTTGTTATTGTTTTTCCACATTTCCCCACCACCCACACAGGCACCTCGTTGGTCAACTGTAACTGCACTGTTTGTCGACTGTCTGGCAACGCAACACTTGGCGCAATATGCTTAGGTGGTGTCAAGCGGCAAAATAGTGTCCAATTTTAACGCTTGTTTGTGTAAGTAGAGAAAACACACAATTTTGGAGTTATAGTTAATCTTAAATTGTATAGTATTTATCGAACTTAAGTGGAGAACTTGTACCTATAAGAACACAAATAGTTAACCCAATATTATAGACTTGTACTTTCCAGTTCAATTGAGTGAAGTAGTTTGAATCCGATTGGTCTTCGATTCATCGTTCGTTTGAAATAGAGAAAAAATTAAATGTGTTGGATCAGTTTTTGCCGCTAGATGGCGACACGGCAAACTTTTCAAACAACGTCCCGTTTTCTTTTGTTTGATAAATGTCAATTCTTTGCTATAGATGACGACACATTAAAGCACGCAGCACATTAATGCGCGCCAATTTTAAAAAGTTTCAGTTATGGTAATTTACCTGTAAAAATACAAATAAACCGCATAGTTTTATATTTCAGCTATAAATGTTTTAATTATATATAAGGAAAAAGCTGAAATAAAATAAGATCTTAACACTTTAATAATATAAAAAGATTAAAGATTAGCCAAAAATGTTAGCTGCGAGCTAACAAATTTAAAATTAAGTTTTTGGTTAAGGGGAAAGAGGACTCTGAATTAAATATTCGACAAAGACCTGTCGAAAAGCAAGAAGACAGCCCGATTTTGACGTCATCCTGTGGAGTAGTCAAAGAGGAGTCGACTTCAATTTAATAATTTAAATGGTCAGATTTCAATATTTTGTCACTCTCTGATAGTATTCCACTGATATTTTTTAAAACAATGACAGTAGTCACCGTGCCACCAAAACTACCGCATCGCTCATCTTTATCGGTTACACAATTTACTGGTACCTGAAACAATGAACGCACATCACCTTTTATAACACCCACATGCAGAGTTGCCAGCTGTTGGGAACGCAGAGAGAGATGATTTGCTGTCGATAATTTAAGCAATCGTTATTTAAAAAGTATCGAGTGTCTAAACTATCACAAAACCGCTATAAATATATAAAAGAAAGGTTTTTGAAACGCATTAATAATTTGCAATTATGTCGTTACCTAGACTTACAACTTTCATCAGGCTGGCACCCAGAGCAACTGGTAAGTTTAACACCATACAATGATAGATTAGATCAATCGAATATACGCTTATTGTGCTGCAAGTCCAACGGTTCAAAGTCCGAGTGGGTGCATTCAACAAGTGGATCGTACAGTATTATGAATTCACTCATGAATTATCCTGCAGGCAAGCAGCCTTATCGCAACAGTACTAGCCAGAGTACACAGGCTGCAGCCGATGTGGTTTCTGGCCATTTCAAAAATCTGGTCCTCAGTTCACCCAAGCCCTATGTCTTCCATGTGGAGCTGAACCGACCCAAGAAGCTCAATGCAATCAATCGCGAAATGTGGATGTAAGTTTGTATATTTAACTTATATATGTATGAGTATATATAAACATGTTTGTGCAGGGAGATTAAAGACTGCTTTGAATCGCTGGCCATCAATCCCGATTGCCGCGCCATTGTTCTGTCCGCTGCAGGCAAACATTTCTGTGCAGGCATCGATCTATCCTCGATGATGGCATTGGGCCAGCAGCTGGCCGAAACCGATGATGTGGCACGCAAGGGCATTGTTATGGAGCGCACTATCAAACTGTATCAGGACTCAATTACAGCCATCGAACTTTGCCCCAAGCCCGTCATCATGGCCGTGCATCAGGCATGCATTGGTGCTGGCGTTGATATGATAACTGCCGCGGACATACGCTACAGCACCCAGGACGCCTACTTTCAGGTCAAAGAGGTGGACATTGGCATGGCCGCCGATGTCGGCACGCTGCAGCGTCTGCCCAAAGCCATTGGCAGCCAATCGCTGGCCCGCGAGCTCTGCTTTACTGGGCGGCGCTTCGAGGCCGTCGAAGCGGAACGCAGTGGTTTAGTAAGTCGCCTCTTTGACAGCAAGGAGTCGCTGCTGAATGGCGCTCTGGCGCTGGCTGAAAATATTGCCACCAAGAGTCCCGTTGCCGTGCAAACGACCAAGGAGAACATGGTCTATTCCTTGGAGCATACTAATCAACAAGGACTCGATCATATTGTAAATGCCAGCTTTCATAACTAACTGTCTAATAATATCCTAATTATTTGCACCATTTGCAGCGTCTTATCAACAAGTTGCATTTGCAGTCTGAGGACCTGGCCCAGGCGGTTGCTGCGCAACTAACCAAGGATGAGATGCCTGTTTTTGCCAAGCTCTGAACTACATATGCATAACTCTTATATGAACTTTATCAAATCGAATGTATTTTTGATGATTTGTATTCGTCCATTGTTCATCCGGAAATCATTTTAAAGTATTCTCTTTTTCATTGCCAGTAAGAAAGTGTTTTTATATTTAAATTAACGATAAAAGGATTAAATGGAGCCGATCTCGCAACTTTCGAGACTTTATATACAGTTGTGATGGACGAAAAACTCTGATTATTTTTTATTGCATATTCTTTAAGTATATACTCTCGAGAATACCTTCACAATATTTAATAAGGATCGGAGCATTTGAACCGAATTTATAGCTATTTATAGAGCACTACCTGCACAGCACATAGAAACAAAGTTCTGTAATTTACTTGAGCAAAATATATTGCTTTTGTACCTTAAGCGACAATAAAAAATGTTTACATTTTTGTTTTGGGGACGTTTGACATTTTGAAGTATATAGATCTGATCCCAAGTTATTGAAAGTATACGCTAAAACTAATTAATGACTAGGAATTTAGAAAAAATTGCTAAAAGCCACTGAACTGTCAGTGGTAAGGATTGGATTTGGTGAAATCGCTGGGAGTATCGTTCGATCAGTTGGCAGCATTTGTTTCCTTCTGTTTAAAGAGATTCTCAAGTGCGCGTCGCTCCTTGATGCAGCTGGCTGTAAGGACCTCAACATGTCCCTGCTCATTGATCAGTATATCATCCTCGATGCGGATGCCAATACCACGGAATTCGGGTGGCACATCAGTACGCTTTGCATCAATATAAATGCCCGGTTCGACGGTGAACACCATGCCCGGCTGCAGGCGTGTATTGCGCGGCACGTGTGGTGTATCATGAACATCCATGCCTAAATAGTGGGACACATGATGCGGACAAAATTTGTAGCCCTGTGTAGCCAGCTCCTTGTGATCGGTCACATGCTTGCCCACCAGACCAATCTCTTGCAGATATTTGCCAAGCCTAAAACATGTCGTCTCAAACATTTGATCCAGCGTCTCGCCGCCAGGTTGCATTATCAGTTCTGTAAAGCGGAAATTTATAGATTATCAGGATTAATATGACTGGTTTGCTCGTACCAATAGTCTCTTTTTGCAGCTGCTCCATCATGTCGTAGAGCGTGCGCTGAGGATCAGTGAATTGGCCGCTTACTGGCCAGGTGCGTGTTATATCGCTCGTATAGCCACCGTACTCACAGCCGGCGTCCATTAGGAGCAGCTCCTGCGGCTGCAGCAGCTGTGTATTGTTCACATAGTGGATGACAGTGGCATTCTTGCCGGCGGCGACAACCGGCGGATAGGCGAGATAGCTGGCATTGCGCATGCGGCACTTGAAATCAATCGCTGCATATAGCTGATGCTCCGACTGACCTGGTCGCGTTTCGGCCATCACCTCGTTAAACGAATGCGATGCAATTGAACAGGTGCGTCGCATCAGTTGCATCTCGGCCGGTGACTTTATCAGCCGCATATTCTCGACAAACGTGTACACGGGCAATAGTTGGGTGCGCTCGTTCTTGCACAGCTTCAGCATGGCATCGGTCACATTGGCCAGCTCCGAGAGTCTTAAGTCGAACCACAAATGCGGCTTCTGCTGTTCGATATACTTGGCTATGGTCTGCTCGAAGTTATCAATGGCATGTGCCTCATGGACGCCAAATAGCTGCACAGCATACTCAGGCCCGGTGCGTGGGCCATCCCAGAGCTCTGCATGCGGATCCTTGGGCCGCATAAAGAGCAACGACTGCACGGTGCCAAATTCATTAATCGTTAGCACCAGCACCGAATCTGGCTCCAGGCAACCGGTTAGATAGTAAAAGTCAGAGCTCTGTCGGAACACATATGGTATCTTTCCACTCATGTACTTTTTGGCTGCGGCGCCAATTACCATCTATCGTTTATAGATTATAGTTAAGACAGGCATAAATGTATGTGTATATAATTCATCCGCTTACCATGTGACTTTTCGATGTGCGTCCATTGAATTCCGTGCCAAAGCTTTCAGCATAAGCCTGCAAGCTTTGCATTAGCTGTGTCCGCCGTGCCTGAAACTCACCCGGCTCCACGCCCGGCACCAATTCATGCGGCCTTATCAGATGCGGATGCGTTGCGCTCGTTGGTTGGCCCGGTACGCCCAGTCCATTCTTGAGTGCGTCGGCTAGGCCACGCACCTCCTCCGCTGTTATCTGTGCCTTGCACATCCGTGGTGCCCTACATGTTGAGAATTTTGATCTTGGGGCAAGAGCGCGCAGCAGGCTTAAACATGGCAGGCGTTTTAATGCAATCATTACGATATTTCCCGGTTCAGTGTTATCTTATATATATATATAACATATACATATATAACTTATCTATATATAAATATAATTGTTGATTTATGTGTATATGCACATAACCAAAGCCGCTATGAATTGAAGTATATAGAAAAGTTAACAAATGTGTTATCTATGACAACATAAGAAAATGAAATAACTGACAAAAACAAAACATTTGCCGCTTTTGCTAGTGATGGCAGTTCACATTGTTGTATCGATATTTCTCATAAGTATCGATATAATTCGATGGACTTATAAATTAAATTTGCAGTTAAAATTAAAAATATGTTTAAAAATAAAAATAAAAAAATTAAAATAAAGTCAATTTCTTTGAATTAAATGATTTTCATACAAAAATCTCAACTTTCTCACTGATCGTTTCTATTACTACGTTTATACACAAGCGTTCATGAATTCTTCAATTCTACAATAAAATACTGTTTATACAGCACTTCAAAATTCATGGATTTTACCGCAAAGAGGTGCCACATGTAAAAAAAATAAATTTAAAAGTGGTAGCAAAATTTAAAAATAACAGGATGTTATTCTATTTAAAAATAATGAGAAGCCATTGAATTTCTTAAATTTTAACACCAAAGAAAGCACAATAAAATGTATTTATTTTAAATGGCAGAGATGCCTGACAGTTGAGCGTACAAAATTCATGTATGCTATCAGAATTCATAGTCAACTTCCGTGTGTAGGAAAATTCACGTATTTTGCGTTCATACATACATGTCAAGCAAACGCAGTATATGTCAACTTAAGATATAGTATATAGTCAGATATACAGGGCTATTCGGCTTCCACTTTAGTTAAAATATTTCAAAACGAAATTTCCCTTAAATGTTCTAATTTTCACTTATGATACGATTTTGCCGATTGAATTAACGTGCATTTGATAAATAATCGAATAAAGTATTCATTAGAATTCAAATAACTAGCTTAACAAGGATGATAGCTTTAAAGATGATATTAGAGTAATACTTTTTTGCATAATAATAATAAAATAATCCCTGTCAAAAACAGGGGTCGAAGAATTGTATTTTTGAGTGTATAATCGATGTATCGATAACTCAATTCGCAACGACTTTTCTATTCGATACTGACAATCAATTTCACATTTACATCACTACAAGGCTACAATCTTTTACGTTTTATGAGTTAAACTTTTTATATTTAAATACACATTGAATTCTCATACCATGGCGAATGAAGTAAGAAAATAGACGGCAGGAAATGAGTTCTGTTTATTTAGTTATGATATTTGATTAATATACCGATATACATATAATACAATTTGCAATATATACTATTTTCGGAACTCATCTGTATCTGCAGTGCGCTGTGCTTCGCTTGCCGGTGGACTACGAGTTGATACGCTTTAACGACTGGTCCATCAGCTATGAGAAATCACATATATTGAAGAGTATGTGCCATTTGGGGAGTGACAAGTGCTGCGGCAAGAACGATGCCAATCGTTGTGAGCTATGCAATTATCAACATACTTTGGAGCTGCCCCATCTGCCGGACATGGTGTTCCACAAGAATAAGCTAACTTTACAGCATAAGGATGGTGCACTAATGGAGTTCAAGCCAATGGATGCACTCGCCTTGGTGGCGAATGGTAAACAGGCACCGCTCGAGGTTGCCTGCGCTCAGGAGTGGCGCGAGACGCGGTAAGCATTGTTTCGGTTCGGTTTGAGGCTGAATGGTTTCCTTGGGTTGCAGCAGATAGATGAACTTTATTACAAAAAGTTAAAGAAAACTATACTTAACTAAACTGCATCGTCTAAATAAAGTTTTACTTAACCGTAGAGAGGCTGTACGCAACTTTTAATCCCTCATAATGATGGTGCTCCCGCCCAGGGGGGGAGGGAGACTATCAACAATGAATCCCACAATCCCCTTGAGGGATTTTCCAGCCTATCAGTGTGCGGTGAATTCCCATATTTCGAAACCATAACATCACATGGCGCTTTTTAAAAGCCGAAGTTCCGGTAACGAGGTTGAAGAGATGACTTCCGGATCGATCAGATTAATTTAGTTAACGAGAAAGTTATCTTTCTGGTGCCTCAGACATTCAAACATTACATTTATCAGAACATACAGATTCTTCAGGGATGAAGGAAGCGCTGCAGAGAAATGATCCATGGCCTCCCTCTAAAACTCACAAGAAGCCAGTGTTTCAAGAACCTGCCCGTTTCTGTGTTCCAACTATGCACAAACTGGCTTATGGCGAAAACAACTTAAAAATAACGTAGATGAATCATTTCGACTAGGGGGTCATACCCCAGCGAACGAATATGGTTTATTTTAACCCATTCCCAGATTTTAAAAATTCGTCTGCCTTTGGTATATACCAGAGCTGTAAAAGAATGATTCTTTTTACTCCCTGTCCCATTAATAATAGGAAAAAAGGGAGCTATAAAGTTCTGCAAATGTATGTAACAGGCAGAAGGAAGCATTTCCGACTATACAACTATATATATTCTTGATCAGCATCAACAGCCGAGACGAACTAGCCAGAAACTATAAGAGCTAGAGACACCACACTTTGCATGCAGGTTCCTATATACATATCATACGCAGATCAAGTTTATTTAAAATTTCGAATACAGCCCCCCGCATCCCCGCAAATCGAAAAAACCATATATATTTCCAAAACCACATGTTTCTTTGATCAATGTGTATCCGTGGTGTAAATTACGTTCCGATCGGATAACTAGCATCAAATTTATTGATGAATCTATTTCCCCCTGTCTCAGCAGACAGAAGCAACAGTTTGACAAGTACTAGACAAGCTAAGTGCGCTGCTTGCTTGTGTTGCCGCTGAACTGCTTGAAGTTCAAGTTGGGATCAGGGAGTCTCGTAGTCGGACACACTCGACTGGAGCATTCTTACTTGTTATAGTCTTTTTGTAATTTTTTAACGATGTTAATAGGAACATTATATATATTAATAATCGTTAATAACGCAACATTTAGAGTACTATATAAAATAATGTTTTTAAAGTTATTTAATAATAAGCTTATATCCATATATCAAATTACAGATCAGAGCAAAACATGGAGCAAAAGTACAAGCCATTTGATTGGACATTCACATCGACATATCAAGGTTGCTTGAATGATAAATTTCGCATTGAGTCAACTGAGCAGACCCTCAACAAGATGAAACTAATGCAGCGCGAGAATATTTTATTCTATCATGATCTGACACTCTATGAGGATGAGCTGCACGATCACGGTATCTCAGTGATGAGCGTGCGTATTGTAAGTAGCCTTCAAAATGATCTCAAACATCTAATATACTTCTAAAACTATAAAATCTTTGCAAAACTTTAGCGTGTTATGCCCTCCGGTTTCTTTGTGCTATTGCGTCACTTTCTGCGCATCGATGATGTCCTGATACGCATGCATGATACGCGATTCCATTATGAAATCGAGAATGAGTATATACTTAAGGAGTACATACACCGAGAAGCACCTTGCGCTGAGTTGCAGGTAAGCTGGAGTTTGGAAATTTTAAAAATACAATGCAGAAATGCTTTTCATACAAAAACTCAATTTTCCAACTATATTCCGTATAATTTCCCGGTGGAAATATCTGTATCTGTATAAAAGATAAAGCGAACAATATCAATTTTAAACGAAGTCCTAATTAAACTATAAAATTACCATAGCTAATCTTAGAAGATAATAAATATCGTATAACTAATTTATTCCTTTTATATTATCGTTTTTAGAGTTCAACGAGCTTTTGGACGAATCCCGATGAAATGCAAAATTATCTGCCAGTGAAAACCAAGGAGTTACACAAGTTATACTTTAAGTAGTCATCATATTAATATTCACGATCTTGATCTGTGCATGTGGATATAAATGTGTGCTGCCCCAATATCCAACTCCACCCTCATCCTCATCCCAACGCACTTGGCATTAAATTAACGGCATTAGTTAAACGTTTAAGTTAAATTTCATGTATTCCACGTATCATTTAATTTTGTTATACATATATATATAGATAATAATGTACGTATATATACTGGCACAACTGTGCGCTAGTGTGCAGACATTAAAAGCGAGTTATCTTTAAAAGCATTACATTTAGATGTCTTTTTAATATTTGATAAAAATTTCGTTGAGCATAACGCCTCTTAACCGCATCGTAGAAGAGAAATTAGAGCGTGCTTGTAGTCTCCGGAGGTTTCCGACTGCAATACATAATAAAAGTTATTGATAACTAGCTGACATTTAAAGATTTAGGTTCAATAAATGATTTGCAAACTAAATTATAATACAACTGAACATAAGCCATTATTCAAACCAATCAAATGTCCAATACTTACGTCCTAAGATTAGCAATACAACGACAACATAAAACACACAAAAAAAACACATGTTTGGAAAGAAAGATCAATATCAAGACATGAATACAGAATACAGAATACAGAAATGGAAATATTATTACTTAACGTTATTCAAGTTGCAACTGGGATAAACAAAAAAAACACTTACCACAATTGAGCTGTAAAGTGTGCGATTATATATGCGCTCATACTCCTGCTTAATGTTCTCCAGATCAATCTCCGAACGGCTAATAATAATGCGTATGAGGGTGGTATCATTGGTGCCAGCCCCATTCATGGCCTTGTACAGACGATTGGCGAAAAATGCTGGTGGAGACTGAACGCACTCAACTGCAAATACAATACAAACAGAAGCAATGAAGAACGTTGCGGTTGAATACTCCCGACTGTGATATACACTGTTTTTTTTTTTTGATTGGCCAACATTTTCTTTGTCTTATCTGTCCTGCTTATCATTTGTAGTCCTAACATTAAATTCGATGGTTTTCGATCTACACGCTTTTTATCATTTTAGGAAACAGAGTATACAAAAAAGTTAAAAATTTATAAAAAAAAAAATTTATCAAAATATAAATGAAACAAGTAAGAATACTCTAGTCGAGTGTGCCCGACTTCGAGACTCCCTGCTCCCAACTTGCATTTCAAGCAGTTCAGCGGCAACACAAGCAAGCAGCGCACTTAGCTTGTCTAGTACTTGTCAAACTGTTGTTGCTGCCTACTGAGACTGGGGAAATAGATTCTTCCATAACTTTGGTGCTCTTTATCCGATCGTGTTGAAATTTACACATCCGAAAGACATTGATTTGATTTGTACCAAAAATTAAAGCTTTATCTATAAAATTGTGGCTGTGGGACTCTTTTGAGATTTGCGGGGGTGCGGAGGGATGCATCAGAAATTTGAAATAAACTTGATCTGCGTATGGTATACAGGAATCTACATGCCAAGTTTGGTGTCTCTAGCTCTCGTAGTCTCCGAGATCTGTGTGTTCATACGGACAGACGGACAGACAGACGGACATGGCTAGTTCGTCTCGGCTGTTGATCCTGATCAAGAATATATATAGTTTATATAGTCGGAAATGCCTCCTTCTGTCTGTTACACACATTTGCAGTACTTTATAACTCGCTTTTTCCCATTTTTAATGGGAACAGGGAGTAAAAAGGGTATAAAAACATATTAAATATCACCAACCAAAACAGAATTAACAAAGCCATAAATATTTTTGACTGATTCTGAAAATTGTCAGCTATTTTAAGACTTTTTTCTGAAGTTTTTCAGATTTTGTAGGCAATTTTTATGAAATTTTTGAGCTTTTTGCCTTTTCTTCCAGTTAGAAACAGATTTTTTTTCTGATCAAATGCTGGCAACACTGCCCAAGAGTGTCAAGTTATGATCTCTTATGAGCCCCACACACGCTCATCATGAGCGCGGTACACAAAGATTCAGAAACAGTTTTAGCCTGAGCGTGATCATAGTTACTTAAAGTTACAAATTTTTCAATTCACCTTATGATTTTAGTATGTGTTAATAAAACTTTAATCAAAAACAAAATTATGTTATATAAAATTAATATTAAATTGCAATTAAAATGATGACATAATTTGAGTAGTTTTACACTATTGTGACTAACGCTTATATTAAAAGAATTCCATGTTTCGTTAGGAAAGTTATCAGAAATAAATAAATAGTACAAGAACCCACTCTCCCCCCAGCAACTATAACTCGTAACTCGAGAAGTACTCACCTATGGCCATCATAGCATCGTGAAGCTCATCGGCCATTTCATGCTTGATGGCCTGCTCGATGGTCTGGCCGGAGAGCTCCTTGTACTCCTCAAAGACGAGACGCAGCTGAGGGAAGCTGGCATGCGCCATAATGCGATTGAAGACGTCCTCATCGGTGCCCAGCTTTGTCTCGCCAGCGTTATATAATTGTGCTGCCTGATCCTTGGCCATAGCGGCATCCACAGGTGTATTATCGCCATCACGCACACCAGTCACAATCAGCGTAAGTAGCCGGCGAAAGAAGCCCGATGTTTCGCTGCACATTTGCTCAGCTAATGGACGCTCATATTTGTCCTCATAGCTAGTCACAATAAGACGCAGATCCTCATTGCTCTTGGTGCATAGTATCTCGACAAGTGCTTCCTCATCGGTGCCAGCGCCATCCATGGCTTTATTCAGCTGGGTGCACATAAATTCAACCGGCGACATCATCAAACCCAAAATGACAGTGCCAAACTTGCCGCCCAGTTCACTTTTGAAATCATCAACTAGATCCCGTTCGTATTCCATGGCATAGTTGGCATCAATGACCTGGCGTTGGTCATTGTTTCGATTGGTGATGATACTGATGATCAGGTTTTCATCGGTGCCAAAGCCTTGCAAAGCTGAACGAAGCTCCTGGCTATCCTGGGCAGCATTAAAGGGGTTGGCGGGCAACACGGTGGGCACGGGCTGTCGTAACATTTCAAAATTATTATTAATTATTTGTATATATGTATGTGTGATAGTGTGAGTGTGTGCATCAATACAAATAAATCAATAATTTGCATTCCATACTGAAATTTTCAGTACTCACCTTGTAATCCATTTGTTGTTTTTCTTGTTGCACTTGCACTTTTTGCACTCTCTCTCTATATATATATATGTATATATGTATATATAAATTGTTGCTATTGCAATTCCTTTTCCTTAGTTGCAGCTGTTTTTCGCCGTGTGCGTCTATTCACTTGTCCTTATCTTTTGCTTCTGACGTTCGTTGATTCAAGCAAACAAATTGAGTGCACCTCTATTGCTTTCACTCTCACTCTCTCTATCTAGTCTCTCTTTTCAAATAGTTGATATTGCAACTGTAATATTTGGCGCCTAGACGCGTGTCCTTACCTTTTAATACTGACGTCCGTTGACAGACGCAAGCAAATATAATGCTCGTTGTGGTAGTCTCTGCAATTCACGCCCACCTCTGCACCACCCCCTTTTGGTTGAAGCGCTTTGGCGAGCTTTCCCAGCAGAGCTTTAATTTCGCTTTCGGTGCGGCTTCGGCCAATGACGTTGCACTTTCCGGGGCTGATTACATAATGCGCATGTCTATCGCATGATTCATGCTGAGTCTATGTGAATAACGAATGAATAACCCCATATGAGTATAGCTAATTGAGACACTCATACTCATAAAGAGATGTGCATATGTATTAATTGGGGTTGTTTCAAATCATTCCTATTAAACTGAACGAATAATCAAAATTATCTGTGAGAATCGATCATTCAGCTGGTTCATTCGTTCTGTTCATTTTTGTCCAAATATTGGTTGGTTTGTTAATTTGAGAAACTTTGTGTTCGGTTCATTATGCTTTTGAGGCTTAAATTAAATCATTTTAATTGATAATGTCGATTTTTTCTCCCTGTTCCCATTAATAATAGGAAAAAATGGGAGTTATAAAGTTCTGCAAATGTATGTAACAGGCAGAAGGAAGCATTTCCGACTATACAACTATATATATTCTTGATCAGCCTCAACAACCGAGGCGAACCAGCCAGAGACTATAAGAGCTAGAGACACCAAACTTTGCATGCAGGTTACTATATATCATACGCAGATCTAGTTTATTTCAAATTTCGGATGCACCCCCGCGAATCGAAAAAAACCCCTACTGCCACAATTTAAAAGCTACAGCTTTGATTTTTGTAACACATATTTTGATCAATGTTTATCAGTGGCGTGAATTTCGTTGCGATCGGATAACTGGATAACTTATTGATGAATCTATTTCCCTCTGTCTCAACAGGCAGAAGCAACAGGATTTGGACAAGTTAAGTCCGCTGCTTGCTTGTGTTGCCGCTGAAATGCTTGAAATGCAAGTTGGGAGCAGGAAGTGTCGTAGTCGGGCACACTCGAATAGAGCCTTCTTACCTGTTTTTGAATATGTAATAACAATTTTACATACTAAAATAAGAAAATATTTTAATACAAACCTGTTCTTTAAAATAACAAAATTCAAATGTTCATTTTTAAAATTTAAAATGTAAGTTCCACTGAGATCTAAGTAGATCAAGTACATTTTTGATATGTAGGCGTTGATGAAATTTTACTTTCCTTGAATTGAACTATTAAAAGGACAACCAAATACTTCGGTTCGGGTTCAGGATATATTTCGGACGACTGTTATGATTCGGAGCATACAAAACTTGCTCAGCTCAAAATTGAATCAATAGAACACATTATCTCAATTGAACTAAAATGAACAACACTAGCTTTCATGTATATATGTATATTATATTATCTTTATTTAATCTCGTTAAATAGTTAGTTTGGTTTTCACTTGCATGAATTAATTAATGTACATTTTACACATTGGGGAAGGGAAGGAAATTATGTCATTCTTTTATTTCTCAGCTTGTTCGGTTCATGCTCATGGTTTTTGTTTTGTTTTTGTATGTAAATATCGCGTTATATGTATATTGTATGAACTCTATAATATGCATACATATATATGTGTATAATCGTATGTATTTGCTGCTGTGGCTTGGATAGATAGAAATTTCGGGTAGACCAATTTCACAAATACAGCAAATGAGTTTGATTTTTCTTTCAATTAATTTCATTGCTAATTTTGTTGCTATACTTATTTTTTATACACAGTGCGAATAATATGAAGCAATGAAAATCAAATCAGTTCTAAATATAATATTATAATAATATATATCAAATAAATTACAATACCAAAAAAACGATGTTCGCATATATATATATATGTATATGTATATAGAGACCTTGAATTAGGTCGCAGGATATTTGCTTTGTTACAATTTTCGTTTAGTTGACACCTTATATCGCATATTGTATGTGTTATGTAATTATATAAAATTTCATTTAATGAAGTAATCTTAATTACGAATTGCCCAGCAAGTGTTAAACGTGGGGCTGGGAAGGTGGATTGACTCCCTAAAAAGCTATTTGAAAATTGTGTATATATAGCTGAATGCTGTGCATTGACAAAAGAAACATAAATTATGTGGACCAAGGCCGTGAGCAGTAGCAGTATATCGAGTGAAGTTACAGTTGATTAATAACTAATAAATCGAGTATCCAAAACTAAAATCAAGTAAATACAAAATGTATATAAATAATTAAATTCAAGAACAACAAAAAAAAAAAAACAAATTATGGGAGTCTTTTGTTTACAATGTACCCGAAACTCTGTGCCTCACAATACGAGTGTAACAATAACGATAATTGGTAAGCAAAACTCAAATCCTGGCCATATGAACTATGCCTGGTTTTATAGTTTCGTTTTTTTAGACCTCGTCGTTTTGGTTCATTTTGAGCTCATTAAGCGTTGTGTTGAATCGTGACCATTCATCGCGTGACGGTTGCGCCAGATGCTCAGCCACGTCGTAGACATAGAGTCTGCCGGACTCATCCCCGATGGTCACATGCAGGCCGGATGGGGTCCAGGAGACGCGATTGAGCGCCGGCGCACCGTCAACCACGATTGATGCTGTTGGTACTTCGGTATCTTGATTAAGATTCCACAAATCAAGACGACCGCTACCATCGACAGCAGCAAACAGGGCGGGATGAACGGGCGACCAAGCGACATCCATTACATAATCCGAATTATCCTCGAATGAGTACAGTGGTTTTGTGTCCTTTAAAAATAGGAGATTTATATAAGCAATTTAATGGCAACCAAACAGAGCCTACTACTCACTTTGAGGGACCACAGCTTAATGGTCCAATCAATCGATGATGTTAGGAACAAATGACCAAAGTCTGGTGACGATTGATTGTAATGCGTTGAGATGCCCGTTATGGGACCCAAGTGTCGCTCAAATACCTCATTGACGCCGGAGCGTAAGCCATGGCGCGAGGCTGAATAAACATAACCATCCTCGCTGCCCATGACCAAACTGTTGATCTCATTCGCCGGAAATGCCATCGACGTTATGGCAATGGCCTTCGATTGGCGCTGCTGTAGCTCGAGCGTATCTTGCGGCTGAGAAAGCATGTCCAGCGACCAGGAGCACAGTTTGCCATCCGACGATATCGAGATAACATTGTGCGCATTCTGTGTGCCAACCATTTGCAGACAGTAGACAGGATGCGTATGTGCAGCGGCACTCAAAGGTGTACGCTGTATGGGCGTACGCTTCTGGACACGATTATCCCAGAGCACAATCTGACCGGAGTATGTGCCGCCAAGTATTAGATTTGGATTGAACTTGGCAAAACAGGTTGACATTACGGCACTCTGACAATGGAATATATCCTCTGGTGTTTGCTTTTTGAATTTCGTATTCCAAACCATGACAACACCATCCGGCTCATTGGGGCACTCCTCATTATTGTGATAGGAGGCAACAACTAGCTCTGGAAAGTGCGTTGACCAGTCCATGCTCGTTATGCAGCGATTTTTTGACCAGCGTTCGTCATAGAATACACGATTTAACGATAGACGAGCATGGGATCGCTCATCGTTGGCCTCCTCGTTGTCACCGCACCCAATGTAGTCCGTGTAGATGTCCACATTCTCGGAGAGAGCACGCTCAATGACGCGGCCTGCGCGCAACACAAATCTTTGAAAGTCCTCCGACAGTATGATCATCTGTTTTTGCTCCTCCGACAGTTCCTTGACTGTAAAAAGCACAAAGTGTTTATTTTTGATCGTGTTAGGATTGTTAAGAGCTGTAAAACCATCAATAGTGCCGCCACTCGATCGTATCAATAACTGCAAAAGTATTGATAAACAACAAACAAGCAACAACGGAAGCTATTTATACTATTCTTATAGCCTAGTTGTTGTTTTTTAAGAGAGCTCGAAGAAACATAATAATGAGCCTTAGCATAATTTACAAAATTTCAACAATATTGGACCACTATGTTTTATAGCTGCCATTGGAACAATCGGCTTAAAACTGAAATGTATGAGCAACTTTTTCTTTCTTTTTTTTTAAGTTCAATCAAACTCACTTTTTCTTAGACAAAAATAAACTTCGTTTTATAGAAAATTCGTAAAAAAGCATTGTTCTGGAAATTAATTCGTGTGTTCTATAAAGAAAACTTCGTTGCAAAGAATTTCGTAGTTGAGAAGTTTAAACTTTGCTTTTCTCTTTTTTTTTATACCCTTGCAGAGGGTATTATAATTTTGTCACGAAATGTGTAACGCATTGAAGGAGACGTCTCAGAAAATAAATTATTTTTATATTAGTCATCAGCATCAACAGACTAGTCATGTCCGTTTTTCAGGACTTTGTTCTAGAACTATCTTTATGAAATTTGGCACAGATGCTTCTTCTTTTTGCAGGTAGTACCTATAGTTGAATTGGCCAGATGGGACCACTATGACATATAGCTGCTATAGGAACGATCGCTTGAAAAATAAGTTTTTGTATGAAAAACTTTTATGTTTTTCAAGATAACTCAACCAAACTCACTTTACCTATGTTTAAGGACAGTTTATATATGATGACAAAATTTCATCGAAATCCGACTATATCTTATAGCTGTCATAGGAACGATCGGTTGAAAAAAAGATTCTGTACGAAAAACTTTTGTGTTTTTCAAAATATCTGGACTAAACACCCTATATTTAAATTAAGGCACGTTCTACACATGTTGACCATATTTTACAAAATCGGATCGCTATAACTTATAGCTGCCATAGGAACAATCAGTTGAAAAATAAATTTTCTTATGCAAATCTTTTCTGTAAGAAAGCAAAACTTTAAAAAACAAGGTCTACAGCTGTTTTTTGATTTTTTTTTTTTTTTGTTTTATCAGTAACTTTGCTAATCCAGTCGCAGTGAACGCTCCAATAAGAAAGTGCTTGTATTGGTACAATAAATGTAAAAACAAAAATATAAAAACCAAAAAAATGTAAGCTTAAAAAATATTTTGTGCCTTCCGATTGTTTCCAGCTCTATTTCTACTGTTTGTGCTTACCCTCCTTCTTTTCCTCTTGTTCCTTCTTTTGCTCGAGTGGTGTTATGGCAGGTGCCACATCCTTGACTGTGGGCAGTCCGTGCGTTAGATAGCCAGGCGGCAACTTTGAACTAAAGCCATGATCCAGATGTGGCAGCGAGCTCTCTTCGTCATCTCCTTGGGCATCAAATGCAAGCACTGTTTAATGTATAAAACTAACACAGCTAAAGGAACATGACAATCGACAGAACAGGAACAGAATTCTACTTTTGCTGCATTTTGCTTGATTCGGTGATTTTGGGTTTTTTTCTTTCTTTCTTAAATCTCTTTTTAGTGTTGCTTTTAATTGTTGTTGCTGTCTCTGACTTGGCAACACAAAAATTGCAAATCTTCTTGATTAATTTTCAATTTTGTTTTTTTTTTGTTGGCTTTGTTGGGGTTAAGTTTGTGGGAGTGTGCGTAAGTGTGTTTAGATTTTGGTACAGTGTTGTCTAAAGGACGGAGAGAGAGAGAGAGAGAGAGAGAGAGAGAGAGAGAGAGATGGAGCTAGTGAAAAAGAGCGATACACAAAAGAGACACAACTTTCACAAACTTTCGTGTGCTCTTTGACTTGTGCAAGGGTAAATGAAGAAAGTAAAGGTAGATAAAGAGGGAGACAGAGAGTGCATGACTGTAACTGTTATACGCCAGGGAGAGGGGCGTGTATTAAACATACACACACCCACGCATGTACATATGTACATGTGTAATATCAAAGTGAGATTATCGTTTTAGAGATATTACACATGATTTCGTATAGTACATGGTGGATGTGCCTGTTTGTGATGTATGTGTGTGTGTGTGTATGTGTTATATGCACTTATATGCTGTTAGATGTGCATTCGCTTTTAACCATACAACTATACACAAAGCCAATTATAAAAGAAATACAAAAAAAAAAATTCAATAAAAAATTTACAATTTGTTCTTCTTGTCGTTAATGTGTGTGCGTATGTATGTATGTTTATATGTATGTACATATGCATGTGTATGTAGTGTTGTGTAGCAGCATAAGAGATATTTAATTATTATTATTATTAAAGTATTTGTAGTATGTAATTGGTAGTTATGTAGTTTCATATTTAACGTATTTCTCTGCAAACTCTATTATTTTAATCTTTTTCGTATCATAACATTTTTCAATTTCTCCACCCAGTTTATAAATTTGCGCTTAAAATTACATATATTTATGTATGTATTTATGCTAAAATATATTACATATTTTCCTAATTGGTTTTTAAACATTTAACATTAACAGCCAACAGAAGGGGTCGCTTTTGTGTGTGCTGTAGTTGCGGGTACAGTTACGCTTACAGTTTATAGTTAACGATACTGTACAGTATAACAGTATATTAAAGGGAGAGTCGCTGGACGCGCTTCGCTTGCTGTGCTTTACGAGAGATTTATATATATATATATATATAGGGAGAAAGAGAGCAAGATTGAGATTATGTGTGTGTATGTGTTTATGATCGTGGGCGCATAGGAGTATAAAAGGGTCGTCAGCCAAAGGGGAACAATTTCGAAACTAGCTTAGAACTTTCCCCAAAAATAACCGAAGACTTCAGACAAGCTTTCTTCTTTGTTAGTTCAAAATTTAAGAATGACATGTGGATACTCGCAAGAAATTAGCATATTCTAAGGCAAGAATGATTGAATGGGTTTTGAATTTAGGGTTAGTGACAAAGAACGCACACAAAATGGGCAATTAACTGATGTTTAATGTTTGTTTGTATGTAGAGAGAGCATGCATGCGTTAAAGAATGAGATTCATTAGCTTTGCATACATTTTCAAGCGTGTAACGGTTATTTTCGAAAAAAAAAACAGGGGCAATGTGTGTGTGTGTGTGTGTGTTTTTTTTTAGAGTGACAGCCAGCGCGAAGATTTTTTTTAAATTTACTGTTTTTGTTGTTGTTTTGTTTCAACTTAAGTTTTTCTTTAACATATTTCTTCTTTTGTTTCTGTTTTGATCGCGTTGTAGTTAGAATTTGTGCGTTCCTATTTTGCTTCATGTCGATTCCCGTCACTGTTTGTTGGGGTGTACCTACCTGTGAATTCATCCTCCCACTCTAAACCCGGATTAAGATTGTATTCATCTTGAAGAAATATAAAGAAATAAATATATTGTACATATACATTGTAGTTTTTGTTGATTTTAGCTTTCAAAAAAACATAAGAAATAACGGCCCAATACTCATCAGTTATTGGCCATAAGGTATCGCCCTTTTAATTTATCAAGTATTTTTTTGTTTTTTTTTTGTTTTTCATTTTGAACTTCTAATTGTCACAAAAAGAAAAGAATAGGAAAAAAAAATAGTTATGTATGAACAAAACGATAAAAAGCAACCGTCGAAGTTTATGAATATATATGTATGGTTTTTGAGACGTGTGTGTGTTTTTTTCGGGTAGTGCTTATGTTAAATGGGCACATCTAGAGAATATATGTATGTAGATATAACATAAAAGATAACATCGTTTACTGAGCTTTTTGTAAATAAACATAATCAGTTACAATAATCAAAATTAGCACACAAGGCGGTCAAAAGCGGTGACCATCAAATTATATTACAATGTTAAAACTATATAACTGATATTTATTATTTAAATGAAATATTGTATATGTATATATATATTATATAGTACAATGACATTTCTCAGTGCTGTTTCACATGCATGTGTGTGTGTGTGTGTGTTTGAGTGTGTTGTCGTTTATATATGTTTGTGGCTTACATTTGGTTTAGACTTAAGATTATAATAAATAGACATACTCGATACTTGTTGCGAAAAAGTTGGCTAGACACATTATGGATATAGTATAAGTATTATACATATTAAATAGATGTAGTAAAGTTAATGCTAAAAGTCAATGTAAAACAAAAATTGTAGAACAAAACGTCGTCTAACTAATACGACTAGTGTATAACAGTATAGGTTATAGCAGTATAACAGTTTTATGTTATACGCAAATTAAACTGCGAGTTCATTTGTTGGTTCTTAAGAAAACGAATATAATAAACTATATTTATATTTAAGCAAAAAAAAAAACTTAAAAAATGTCAGCTACTTAAACGAATTAAAAACTTATAAATTGGGTGGAGTTGAACAATTTCATATACGTAGTTAAAAACGCTTCGGTAAAATATGTAGATATATATGTATCGATAGTATATATATATGAACGATAATGCTGATACAAAACAGAATATCTTGCATATGTATTATATATTGTAGCTGTCTGAGGTACATAAAAATAAAAAATATCTCAATAAATTGAGTAAATAAAAAAAGATGTTGTACCAAAAGGCCGAAAAAAGCATATATAGATATATATATATAAACGAAACAAGCGAAATTTCAGAATTAATAATAATAATAGTCAGATCGGAACAAGCAGTACTACGTAGAATCTAGATACACACATATAAGGAAAAATACAACTAACGAGTAAAAAGTAACGAGTGTAATAAGTGGCGAGAGATTCTTAATAAAGTTTCAAAACTACATACAGCAAGACAGTTAGAGAGAGAGAGAGAGAGAGAGATTTGAGAAATAAAGTTACATTTGTCTGCATATAGATACGTTAGATTTCAATACTTTTTTTTTTTTGTTTTTATTTTTTTTTGAAAGGGTTTACTTGATCTACTTGGGAAGTTTTTATAAGTAGTTACATACAAAACTCAACAACTACTCACCATAATAATCCGTAGCATGAGCTGCAGTTTTTTTTGTGTGCGTACCAAGAACAGATAAAAGGGGGAAGAAAAAGTAAATAGACAAATTATTAAATGCGCTCAATCAATGCCTAATTGCATAACATCATTTAATTGCCAAATTGAATAAAAAGCTATTGAACAAAATAAAAGAAAATTTGCAGCATATGACTTCCATGAGAATGGAACACAAATCTAAAATGAAAAGTTTGTTCGCCAAAAATTATGACAAAACTCATGTGTGATGTATGCATGTTGATGAATGTGAAAGCATAAATTATTTTGGTGAAAAAATATTTAACAGAGTATTTGGTTACCATAACGAATTGTGTGCTGTCTAAATTTGATTGGTGGCTGCTTAAAACTATGATTAGTACCTTTACGTGGACGCCACCAGTCCTCCATATATCCTGACAGGGGCGATGAGTGGCAAGAAAGAACTGTATTTGTTATTTTATTTCACTTATGATATGCTTGCTCTATTTTGATCATCATTTTAATTAATGTATTGTCACTTTCTTAGCAAATCGATTCAAGCGCAAACACAACTTCAAATATGGCAATGTTCAATGGGTCTCTTGGACGTTAAGGATGTGCAGTTAGGAGCAGGTGTGATTATGGAATGGTTGCATATTATAATAGAACAGCATTTATGGTTACATACTTTAGTTGTCAAGCGAACAGACAGGCAAATTAGAGTTAGGCAATTACAATTACAATTACATATAAACAGAGTCTGAACTCAGACAGACAAAAATAAATAATTATAATTATCAATTGACGGTGGAAGTGGGAGAGAAACAAACTATGGAAAGTGTTTACACAATAGCCATACACATGGATTGGTACAGGTATAAGGGATACACTTATATAGTTAAATATATAGGATATATATACGCACCATCACGCTCGTGACCACCAGTGCTTGTAGTTTGTGTTTGTTTCGTATAGACAAGTGTCTCCTTTGGTGGAATGTTTGTTGCTTGCACATTGTAAACGCTCAGATTGAGTGGCTGTTTCTTGTTGCCGCTGAGATTAAAGTTCAAGTCAAGTACTATTATTAATATGTGTGTGAAAATATGTATTCAAATTTAGAATAAGTTCGTTTCGTTTTTGTTTTTGCTTTGTTCTAGTTTCATTTCTTATATGAACAACCGAACAAATTAAAGTTCGTACAACTTAAAACGAACAAAACAAGCTGAACTTAATCTGTAAGTCAAATACACGCTGAAGTTACCCTTGTCCATTGACGGTGGCCTGCAAACTGACATCGGGTGTTTGTGTATTGGAATTATCGGATGTTAGCGAATTGGCCGAAGACAATGAGGATAACACCTCAGAGACGGGCGCAACGCCCAGCGATGATAGCATTTCATCCAAATCCCTAAATATAAAACGGCATTAAACAACTCTCAAATATATATATATATATATATATACTATATATACATATATAGAAACTCACTTGCGCTGATCTTTGTCGATGCCAGTGCCGGTACCAATGCGACTGGCGGCCTCTTCCATGTCTTTAATTTCTTTTTCACGGCGTCTGCGATCCTTCTCCTCGCGCAGTGCAGCCAATTTGGCCTTTTTGCGCTCCAGCTCAGCCTTGCGATCCATTGTTGTTTGAGGTGGTCGAGTCTTAAGTAGATGTGAGTGCAGGTGCAGGGGCGGTTTCTTCTGCGGGTATTGTCAACAACAACAACTAGAACTACAGCAAGTGCAGTCTTAAAGCAGCTTCAGCTGGGATTGCTGCAATAACAAATTCAATCAGTTTGAGCCAAAGTATATGTATGTATATTTGTAACTAATATTGGCTAGCACAGCTGCTGCTGATGATGTCACCTCAATAACTGGCCAAAAGTTAAGAAAGCGCCCCAATTGCGTATATGTATGTGTTTGTGTGTGTGTGTGTGTAATATAAGTTTATGTCTGCGCATGCAAATGCAAGTTATTCAAATGTTTTAACTATAGATATGCACAGTCTGGCGCTTTGAATCAGCATCAAACTAGAAAAAAAAATCAATAGTCCAATATAAACCGCAAGATGTGACGACGCAACGGTGACGGCAACGCAGCAGTAGCGTTGTGACGTCGTTTTACACTTTTCGCTTGTGTGCCTAATTTCAACTGGACTGAAAAGCTGCAGAAAAATTGGCACTAAATACACTATATATGCGCACCTTTGAATATTTGTTACACGTTGTTTAAATGTTTTGCAATTGTTATTAACAACACATATTAGTCCAATTGAAAATGTTTTGCGTACAACAGCGCCAGTGTGTACACAAGCACCAAATAAAATTCTTGATCTTATCGATAATTATAAATATCAGCTCTTTGCTGAGCAACGTGTGGCAACATTGGCTTGCACAATGTTTTTCCATAGATCCGGCAACGCTACGATTGCGCCAACATTTAAAAATGCAAAGCTTTTGTTTTGAATGAATCAAAATTATTATTAGTTGTATTTAATTTTTATTAAAGCAAAACAACTGTCGGTCACAATGCTATGATTGCAATGCGCATTTGAATTTTTAGTGAAATCATAAGAACACAACACATTGCCACAAATGGGCAATGGAAATAGAAAGCCAACGAATAATGTAACTTGTTTTATTCATTGTACTTTGTTTATAATTTATGCGACTCTCATGCACCAACATAACTGTAAATTGTAAGCATACACTACGGTACCCGTTTGCAATTGGCATATTAAGCGGCCTTTTCCGTAATTATCTGTTAATTGTTTTGGCTGACCTGACACCAAATGCCAAACACAACGTGCATGTGAAATGTAGAAAAGACTGGCAACCAGACAGATAGACACACACACCCACACACATGCACGCACACACACCCAATGACAATGACACACTTGACGGTTCGTTCACTTTTGACTGCAAACCCAGCCTCAAAATTGTACATTAATACAAATTTTAATATAGTTTTATTGTCTTTTTTGTTTAACCAGTTTTCTGAGTTGGCGCATCTTCATTAAAAAAAATCAACACAATTTGATGGCCTATAAATTGCATATGCATTGATTTCGTAATGCCAATAATATTTTAACTGATTGTGGATTGTCTCTCTGCGCGTTATTTGAGTTTAAAAAACAAAAAAGAAAAAAACTCGTATCCGTCGATTGCAAAAGCTTTTTCTTTTGGCTAATTTGATTGCAGTCCAAAATATAAAAACCTTGAATTACAAAATCTTTGTCTGGCTTGTGCTCCAGGCAGAAGGCATCGATGATGATCATTGGATAATGATAAATCAGCGCATCTGCCAGTTGTCGTCGTGGTTACAAAAACAGAAAACTGGACTGAGCAGCCCTCCCCGCTAACCGTATCTGTATCTATATCTATATCCGTATCTTTATCTGTAGTCGGGCATTACCAAACCGTGAAGTGTTTTTATACCCTTGCAGAGGGTATTATAATTTTGTCAGGAAATGTGACGCATTGAAGGACGCGTCTCAGAAAAAAAGTTTGTATATTCGTGATCAGCATCAACAGCCTAGTCATGTGCGTCTGTCCGTCTGTCCGTCTGTTTATATGCGAACTTATCCCTCAGTTTTAAAGCTATCTTGATGAAACTTGGCACAGATGCTTATTATTATACATATGTCAGAATCGGCCAGATCGGACCACTATAACGTATAGCTGCCATAAGAACGATCGGTTGAAAAATAAGTTTTTGTATAAAAAACTTTTTTGTTTTCAAAAATAACTCAACCAAACTTACTTTGTCTAAATTTCAACACCATCCACATATATTGACCAAACTTAATCAAAATCGGATGACTATATCTTATAGCTGCCATAGGAACGATCGGTTGAAAATTAGTTTTCTTATGCAAATCTTTTCTGCAAGGGTATATATATTCGGCACGCCAAAGATAATATATCTTTCTTGTTTGTTTTTGTAGTCAGTTCAGTTTTGTATCTTTTCGCTAATTGCAAGCGCTGTATGCATACATATGTATCTATTTATGTGTATGTATGTATTATGGAATGGATTTGTACAATTCGATACGCGCATAATTTATAAATTAATTGCTGTTTCTTAGAAGCTGTGGAACTTGCCAGACCTGCGCTCCACGAGAGTAAAAGTTTCTTTAATTAAATTTAACTAGTTGCTAACTGCTTAAAGGTTTGTCAGCCTGTTTTCATTTAGTTTCCGTTTTTATCATGCATAGCATGCTCGTGTGTTGTTTTGCCGGCTATTTGAGCGCAGCTCAAGGACAACAAGTTTTTTTTGGGCACTGCCTGCGTCACATTTAGCATATCTTTACATATAAATGTGTATATTATGTTTATTATGCATTGTTTTATATTCATCCAACTTGGATTGCTTTACATACATATATGTACATAGTTTCCATTTGGTCTTAACTCTTTCCTCATTCCTTCAAAAGCAGCGCATCCTGATTGCACTTGAAAGTCACTCTGGTCACACTCGCCAGCGACTTACATGCATACATATACATATGTACATACATATATCACTTGTATTATATAATGTTTCATATTCATACAATATATTTTGATTGTCCCAGTTTTTAATATTTTTAACTCTTTATCTTTCCCTTTTCCCTTATTCCTCTAGCAGTAGCGCATCCTGTGCATGGCCTGCCACTTAAAAGACTGGTCACATTTTCATCGAATAAAATTTACTAGTGATGACAGTTAAGCATGTACTCCACTATAAATATACAGACATTACACTACAAAAAAGAAATACAATTTAGTACAATTACTTAAAATTACAAGCAAAAATATATAAATTCTTTATTGGATTGTATGTGTGTATATTATTGCATTGCAGTTTTTTGGTTTTTCGATCACGAAGAATTTAATAGATATACATATGTACATATGTAACTGTCTTGACCTCAAAAATCTGTGTATTTGAAGTTCTATATGTCTTTATTATATCTATACAACTTAAAAATATAGGCAAACGGGTTTTATTTAAATTTAAAGCAGTTTTTGTCTAATTTGTAAATAAACATAAACATTTTAAATTCAAGCATAGCTAACAAGTCTTTGATTTGAACACATACCCATACTTATATATAATTCTTTCAGTGTACTACATATAACAATTGGAAGTTGTTGCTGCCGTTACATATTCGAAAGGTGTATTTAATTTAACGCTTATTTTTTTTTTTTTTTTTTTTAATTTTGTCTGCTTCTTTCTTTGCTCATTTGTTATTGTTGCTGGTTGCTTTTTTTTATTGCTGTAAATTGTTAAACATTTGCATGCACGTCGTTAACCGGCGCAGTTTTCAGTTGAAGTTGAAGCACTGCCGCATATGAATTTGGTTATTGTTTTTGATTTTGCTTTTTATTTTTTTTGTTCACCAGGCAAACACAATTTGAATATTTTATGTGCGTGTGTGCATAATATCTGTATGTACACACTGTTGTATGTGTTTACTTAACTTGCTTCATTACAGCTTTGTCTTGCCTTTCTTCGATGCCGATGCCGCGGCCGAGACTGTTGCTGCAGCGACTTTTGCTGCTGCTGCGATTGCTACTGCTGCGACTGCTGCTGTTGCGATTGTTGCTTCTGCTGCTGCGACTGCAACTGCTACCACTGCTACTATCGCTGCCTCGACTGTTGCTGTTGGACTGTAGTTGCTGCTGTTTAGCCACAGCAATCCCCCAGGTTAACTTTGGCGTCTGTCGCGCCTGCGCCCGCATCTGACGTCGACGTCGCAGTCAGCGCCGAGCGTTGCCGTTGCCGGTAAAAAAGTCTTGAAAAGTGCGCCTCTTTGCCGTTGCGATGTTAGTTTAAGTTTAACCATCGCACGATTGAGTCGCGATTCGCATAAAGTTTTCTTTATTTGTCACCCTTTCATAAAAAAAAGGACTGTGACATAGATTATTATTATTTTTTTTTTTCAATTTTAGTTATATCAAAAGCAAAGAAAATGAAATTATTTTTATGTGCCATTGCTGTAACGCTTTGTGTGGCGGCAACAAGTGAGTGTTTACAAATATATTTATTTAAATATTTGAAATATCAATTATAAAAACAATACAAAATCGATCTATCGCATAAACGCAACAACAAATTATAAAAAATATCGCAGCTTTGTGCTAATTAATTTGACATTGGGCAATGTATAAGTAAATACATATATGTATGTGTCTTAGCAGATACATATGTATGTACATACATATGTGTGTATGCAGGCTGCACCTAAAAGTTAGCTTTTTGAACTTCTAAGCTGTGCGTTAAGCTTGCGCGCAACAGTAAACGTAATGACATGCTGGCTGGCATTTCCAAGATTATATGTCAAAATGTGCAGAAATATGCCAAAGGTCAAAGCCTGTCTTGACATTTAAGTAGCAACTTTTTTTTTGTTGCTAAATGCCGCAGTTCGATTGGCTAAAAACAGGTAACTGCCAAGAAAAACCGGCTAAGACCTGGGCCTGGGCGTCTGGAAAACCGGACGACCGACTGGAACAGCAAACTGGAACTGAAACTGAATCTAAAAAACTGAGCCAAGCCCAACAAAATCTGTCAAGTGGGCGCCAGATTATGCAATTGCTCTGCTCTTGGCTACAGCTGCTGTCAGACAGGGCCAGAAACAGGAAAGAAAGAAAGAAAAAAAAACCCCAAATGCGGATTTTGTTGCAATCGATCGTTCGTTCGTTCGTTCGTTCGATCGTTGGTTTGTTCAGTTGATGGATTGATCTTTGGGTTCGATCGCCTGTTTTTGTTACAGTTTTCAAGTAGGAAACGAACAACGGCGCCGGGTGAAAGCGTTGTTATGCTATTGAACAGTGGCGGCTACTAAAAGGTGTTAGCTATAAAAGACCCCCCCCCCCCCCCCCCCCCCCTCCCCAAATATTGAATTATTATTTTGGATTGCAGCATACATTCAACATGAAATTATTAAGATTATCCCAAATACGCCACTGTTAACATCAAGTTTAATGAACTTTTTTCGTTTCTTCTCCTTTTTACTCCTGTTTCTTTTCAGATGCGGCTGGTTTCGAGTGCCCCAAACCGGATGGACAGTTTGCGGATGAGGTGCAATGCGATAAATATTATGTCTGCGATGATGGCGTTGCCAAGCCGAAGCTCTGTGCCGATGGCCTTGTCTTTGATCCACTCAACCGCAAGTTCAACAAGTGCGATCAGCCCTTCAATGTAGACTGTGAGGATCGTACGGAGCTGCGTAAGTTTTTGAACTTAAAGTGCAACTGTATATTTTTATTGACTGCAATGTTTTTTGTTTTTGTTTAATATAGAGGAGCCCAAGTCCACCAAATACTGTCCACGCAAGAACGGCTTCTTTGCGCATCCAGAGGCAAGCATTTGCAATCTTTTCTACAATTGCATCGATGGCGATGCGCTGGAAATGAAATGCACAACGGGTCTGCACTTTGATGAATACTCCGGAACTTGTGTCTGGCCTGATACTGCCAAGCGTGAGGGTTGCGGCGATCCTGAGAGTAAGCATATTAGAACGAGAAATCAATTCAATTCAATTCAATTGATGCTTATTTGTGTCTACTTGCATTTTCTATGTTACAGAGAAATCTGAGAGTGGCTTCTCCTGTCCCAAGGATCATGTGAAGTCAGATTTGCGCGGCCAGATTGTCACACATCCCAAATATCCCCATCCCACTGATTGCCAGAAGTTCTATGTGTGCCTGAACAATGAGGATCCTCGTGATTTGGGTTGCCAACTGGGCGAGGTATATAACGATGTCAGCGAGATGTGCGATGCGCCCGAGAATGTGCCCGGCTGCGAGGATTGGTACAAGGATACCGATGATAAGAAGGATTAAGCCAACTGGCGTTCAGCCGCCTAAGTTGCGTGCGACCCGCCGACACGCCCCAAAACGCACAACCCTTCCTCTCCGCGCGCGTCTACTACAGATACCCAACACACATACAGACAGACACTCAGACAGACAAGCATAGACAGTTAGAAAGACATAAGGACCTGCAACTGGAGACGGAGTTAAAGTTGGAGTCGAAGCCACAGGTCGGACGTGCATAGTAGTCACTTAAACTTAGTAGTTTCTAGCCTATTCCTATAGCGCGTATGTGTAGCACTTAATATCCGCAAATTCTCGTTACTCGTTACTTTGTTTTTATTTTGTTTTTTAAGCGAGTATTTGTTGTACTATTCTCTTCTTTTCTTTTTATTTTACTTTATTCTATTCTATTCTACAAAAACTGTTTCATTTTTCTATACTTAACTGTCTTTCTAAACTCTAAAATACTCTACAAATCGTTGTGTATATATTTTCCCTTCAATTTCATTTATTGTTTAATATACAAAAACAAAAAATAAACTGTTTTTATTTTTGAATACATTATTTTCTCCTTATCTGCTATACTGTCCATCTTTTCTCAAATACAAACTGATTGTCTCTATATATCATTTATATTTTCTATTCTGTTTTAATTTTTTTCTACTATTTAATAATTTTGTTCTACACTCACTTTTGATCTATGATTTTGAACATTTTTATGCACTATTTTATTGTAGTATGTTCATTGTACATTTATCTTTCTTATCAACTCGTGTCCTTAAACTTTTCTTACTTGATTTTCAAGCTTTTTTTTATCTCATCATTTCCAACTTCAATTCTTTCTCCACTACTGTACTATTGAATATAAACTTTAAATTTTTGAATTTTATGTTTATGTTATTTCTTTACCTTTAGCTAGCACTATTAGCATTTCTGTCTTGTATCTACATCTAGCTAACTTTCGAATATGCCTACATATAATATCTAAGCGCTCTCATACAATACAAGTGGACTGCATTGATCAGATTGATTTAAATTTATACATACACACACACACACACACAAAACATTCATTTCCATTTGAAAAATCATTCGATTAAATAACAAGACTTAAAATTATGCCAGTTGTGTTTATCTTACCAATGCAAAAGATCCGCTATCATTCCACATCTCCATCCATCCATGCCATGATGCAATGTCGCCCAAGGCGCCACAAAATTGATCAGTTGATAATTGCAATTTTCAGCGTAAGTTATTAACCCTTTTGTCAACTGAGCACAATCGCCGTTAATTGCATTTGACCAATAGGCAACTGACTGAGTCAAGTCATTTTCTTTATGAGCCGACGTTTGGATACACTTATATAAATGTTTATTTACAATTAGTTGGAAAAGTTTTTGAGCGAACAACTGTATAATTATTCATTCCGAACCGTTTTCAAATTGGTTTTCCTGTTTTATACATTAAGTACAAATCGTTTTAAACTGAATTTCCATTGATATTCGGAGTTCAGAATAGCTTATAATTCCGATCCAAAATATTTTGATCGGAATCGAACATCGGAATTCTGTTCTCATTTCGGTATCATTCGGAATCGAAAATCATTTTTAACCAAGCAGAACAGGACGGAATATTTGTTAAAGTTCCGAAATTAGTTTTGAAGTTTAAATAAAAATGTTGTAATATAGTCTTATAGTCCGTCCGATTATCTGTCCGCAATGAACGCAACCTTTTCACAGTTTTGCAACAAGAGCAATTTAATTGCAATTTTTTAAAGTTCTTAAACTTTTTGATTGAACAGCTATGATTGGATATATAGAAATAAACACTATCCTACATTACAAAAGAAAAACTAAACAATCGATGGCTTACAAAATTTGAGGCAATTTGTAAAAACTGAAAATGGTTTTTTACCTGTGGGAGTCAACATGATCAGCCATCAGATTCAGATTCATCAAAATTTGTGTCCCCTTTTGTAAAGCAGAAGTGTAACACACTTATGGGGTGTTCACGGTAACTGTTTTGAAGAATTATTTGGACAAATGATAAATAAACTTGCCAACTTCAAAACAAAATTGTTGGAACAACATTTCAGAACAACGCTTCAAAACAGAAGGTCGGACTGGTAACTCTGGCCTTAACTCAATTTTTGCTAGTAGCTAATCCATTAAACCAAAGATACCTTTTTGGGGTAGTTCTTTACATGATGGCCTCCACGCCAAAAACGATCGTAAAAATCTCATTTTAGTTAGTCTCAGTTTAAAGTTGTCAAATTCTAAGTCCTGTTTTCGTTAACAGTGCTGTATACTTTAACAGAGAGTAGATCTGTTGCGTCCTGGCGCTGCTTATAAAAAAAGCTGGTTTTGGGCTAAAAAGCAATGCAGAAAATTTCGAGGATTTCAAAACCATCGGAGGCTGACTTTTATGACGGAAAATATAATAATAATCCTATTTAAGTTGTGCCAGTGTTGTCATTAACAGCGCTGTAAACGTTAACAGTGAGTTAAGTTTGTTAAGTTGGCGGCACTTCGAACAACTTTAGCAAGAAATCGGTGAAACTATTTAAACAAATATCGCGCGATTTTTCTCCAAAATCAACAATTTCCGCTGCTCTGTTGACTCAAAAAGGCACCGATATGCATTATCGATAGACCAGCGCGTGGCGCGGGTATCGGCAAAACTAAAAATAGCTTTTTAACACATTTTTCCGCAAAACAAAATATTCCGAGCCTAGTTTTGGGATCCTAGAATTATTCCGAATTTTTAGAGCCTAAACCCAAATGTTTTGATCCTTTATTTCGATTTCACTTGGGGTCGCTGTAACGAAGCATTGCCCTTTTTTATACTCTTTTTTTTTTTTTTTAATTTTGTTGAAAAAAAAAGAAAAAAAAAGAGGCTATATTGGGCTTGTAAAATGTCCGTCTGTATGTCTGTCCGTCCGTCTGTATGAACGCAGTTTTTTTCCACAATTTTGAAGCTAGAGCAGCCAAACTTGGTACGCATGTTGGTATATAACACAGGCAGACAAAGTTGTCCCCCCTGCATTTTCCGCATTTTTTAAGTTCAAAACTAGAATATTTAGATTGTTTTTAGCGTGAAAGACCTCAAGTAAAGAATTATTATCGTTAGTGTCATCGATGCCGGTTCGATAGTGTTGATACATAGTGTGATCGATGGTTTATACGCTCTTGTTCTTTGGCAGTTACAAAACCAATGTATATGTTTTCTTTAATGTATGACAGGCAAGGCGACGTAGCTCCAATACCCTCTTTTTATTGGGAATTGAGCTGCAGTCGGCGACAGCTTTCGGGCTATGTTGGTTATGCAATCGCCTCTGCCTGCAGCCTGCCTGCCTGCTTGGGCAGACTGACAAACAACAACAACAACAAGCATTAACAAAAGTAACAACAGTTTTGCAATAGTTAACAATGTAACGGTAATCGGCAAGACGAACGAAAGCAAACCAAGGCACGAACACAAATACAAATACAAAGCACACAACACGAAGCCGAGCCCGAGGCAAGCCGAATGCAATAATGAATGAAGCTTACGAGCTGCTTGAGCTTTGCCTTTTACTTTCAATCACACATGTTGGCAGCTTAACTCGGCAATAACAGCAGCAGCAACAACAACAACAACAACAAGACAAAAACCCAAATCACGTTTTGCATTTTGTATTTGTACCAAAATCAAATGTTGCGCGCGCGCTGTGACAACATAGTTAAGCAGTGATGCCAATTTAGCTATTTTCACGTCAAATTCGGATAGAGCTAAAAGCGAGAATTTTTTTTAAAATATGTTTTGTCTATGGGCTTTATTTGCATGGAAAAATAAAATAATAATATTAAAAATTGCGAAACATGAGAAAGTAAATAAATGATGCAGAGTCAAAGTAAGACATTTATGAGTTCAGGGAAAAAACAAATTAAAAACAAATAGGGATGATATTGAAATCTAGTCAATAATGCAAATACTGCAAATAAATGTACATATATCTCAAATATTTGTAAAAAACAGTACTTCTTTCGTTAAAATGCGATTATTTAGCTGTTTAAAAGCTGACAACACCACTGTCAAACGCACACATGCATAAAACTATGTGCACAGGCATGTGTGCGTGTGTGTGATGTTACCTCTGCCCCCGGCGACCTCCTGTCATCCAAATGGCAGACACAAATTCAAATACGAAACGCAACTGAAACGCGCGCAAACTGAAGAAAAGCTTTGCAAAACTTTTGTTTTTTTTTTTTGTTGTTGTTGACTTTTTATTTTATATATGTATATATTTTTTTTTTGTTTCTGTCGCCATCGTCGCTGCTGCCGTTGCCGCCGCCGCCACCGCTGTTACTTCTGCTTCTTCTTCTTCTTGAGCGCGGTATAAATCTTTTTAGTTGAGTTTGGAACGCGTAACCGTTAAAACGTGCAACGTCTGCAGCGGAAATTGAAATTGAAATAACGTCCGTCTGTCACCGTCTGAATTGAATTTATTGTTGATTATTGTTTTTATTTTGATTTTATTTGTTTTTTTCTTCGATTTTTTATATATTTAAGTCGGTTTCGGTTATCATTTCTTCGTTTCTTTTTTTTTTTGGCATTGTTTGTTTTGTTGTTTTTGTCAGCATTTCCGTTAGTTTTCGAATTCGCCGCAAACATGCAACGAGTGCAAATTAGCAGTGTCCTGATCCTGGCATTGTTTGCCTACGGTAAGTGTACGAAATTGATTTATGTATAAATTAATTAATTTCGAATTATATGAATTAAACACATACTTTTTATTAGCGCAACGTTACTTTGCGTGTTTCGGAGCTTTTACTTTCAAAAATTCCACAGCAATTGCAATTCAATATAAACATATACATATACGAATACCAATCGAACAATTTTCGAGTACAGCACTGCCAACTCTTTTACTCTTTTGTTCTGGGCTAGTCCAAATCAACAGTTGAATTACTGGTTTGTCCGAAGGCTAGACCAAAAGATTTGCTTTCTGCTCCAATTAATTGCCGCTCTACGTCTGCGACGTTTAACCCTGAAGCTTTTTACAATCTACGGGGCGAAACTGGGTGGACAGTCCCCAACAATTGTCAGCTCATTTGGCATGCAGATCCCAGCACAATACTTTTGATTACTTTTGCTTTTGTTTAGTAGTAGCTACTGAGTCAGCAAGTTTATAATGATTGGTTATGTTTCTACGTGAATAGGGATTATAAATTTACATATTTATTAATATACACTGACAAAATGAATACAGATCTGTGCATGTAGTTAGAAAAATGTCTATTAATTAATTTAATAGCGGTAAATCTTAACTTGGCTAAGCAAATCTTTAATTAAGCTAAATATTTGAATATATAAAGAGGTTAAGTATGTATTTATATAAATATATATGCATAGAGATTTTAAGAATATTTCAATTAATATTGTTTTATGTTATTTCAATAATTTCAAGCTATGTTCAATAATTAAACAATTACAACTTTAATTGTAGTTATTGTTATTAAATTTTCTCGACTCGATTTTTAATTCAAATCAGATTATACTTGATTTGTCAGACAGTATTATTTTAAAACGAGTATTCATTTTTTGTCAATACCTTTTTGTGCCAGTGTATTTGAGAACAAATAGAGATCGTCGTATGCGCCCTGCTAATTAAAACAAATGCCAAACATATAATTTATATCATATTTAAAGTAGAACTTGACCCGTCAAACCAGTTGACAATTAAAAGCAAATCACATTATTAAATCTAGATTCTAAATCCAAATGCTGCTGGCCCAACGAGTTTTAGCCAGAACAACGAAAAGCTTGAAATGCCTTTCATTTTGGAAAAAGAATATATGCGTTTGACAAGTTTCTAAAAACCCAAAATTTCTTTCAAAAACACTTAAAAATCAATTGAAAATAAAATCTTATTCGAAAATGCCATAATTTTGACAATGTAATTACCGGAAATCTTAAGCAGATTTAAATGCAAACATATAAATGTCTCCGCTTCAAGAAAAACTGTTGAAACTGTCAGCAACGAAATGATGAACCTGTTACCAGAGGCAGTATATTACCCGGGCTTTGGTTACATCATCGCCGGCGCTAGACCTGAAGATGTTCAAAAATGTTACCGGTGCCGACAGCGACACCGACAGCGACGTCTCCTAAACTCACACATACACTGTACTCACTCGAAAAAAAAAAAAAAACAAAGCAGCTTAACAAAAACCAGTTGCAATCGCTGCAAGTTGTGGGAAGGAAGTGCACGTTCAAGTTTAATAATGGGCATATGGAATGGGTGGGAAAAACAATGTTGACGACGTTTCCCGCTGCGTTCAAATGTTGTTTGTCGCATCGATAACGATAACGATAGCTTAAATCCGTGAAAAACTTACTATTTTGCATTGGTATCAGTGCTGCCAAATCAGCATTTTTCAGGACAGATCTGTCCCTTTTTGAAATGAATTTGCCTGAACTTTTCAGAAACATCCCCTATCCGGAAATCTGTTCTTTTTTAAAATTCTGTGGTCCTTTTTATACCCTATATTTTTTGTCACGAAATGTGCAACGCATTGAAGGAGACGTCTCAGAAAAAAAAAATTGGTATATTCGCGATCAGCATCAACAGCCGAGTCATGTCCGTCATGTCCGTCTGTTTATATGCGAACTAGTCCCTCAGTTGTAAAGCTATCTTGATAAAACTTGGAACAGATGCTTATTCTTTCTGCAAGCAGTACATATGTCCGAATCGGCCAGTTCGGACCACTATAACATATAGCTGCCATAGGAACGATTGGTTGAAAAATAAGTTTTTGTATGAAAAACTTTTTTGTTTTTCAAGATAACTCAACCAAACTCACTGTGTCTAAGTTTTAGCACTTTTCACATATGTTGACAAAATTTCAGCGAAATCGGACCACTATATCTTATAGCTGCCATAGGAACAATCGGTTGACAAATAAGTTTTCTTATGCAAATCTTCTTTCTGGTTAAATATTCAATTAATATATAATTCAATTTATATATATATATATATATATATATATATATATATATATATATAGAGATCTTGACACTTTGTCTGCCTATGGTATATATCGACATATATACCAAGTTTGGTTGCTCCAGCTTTAAAACTGTGGAAAAAAACTGCGTTCATACAGACAGACGGACGGACGGACATTTCACAAGCCCAATATACTCTTTTTTCTTAAAAAAAAAAAAAAAAAAACTAGAAGAAGAGTATTAAAATAGTATATATTAATCTTAAGAATACATTACCATAACATGATGGATTTGCTTTTGAATGAAGTTTAAATGTAAAAATCTGTCCTGTTTTTTTGTCCGTCTTTAAAAATTTTATTTTTTAGTTTTAATTTGATCGATACTGGACATCAAGCTCCGAATATATTGAAATGGGGGCAACACATCATCAATATATTGTTTGCTTGGCCCGAGCTTTTAAATTGAAATAACAATATATTTATCGATAGCTTTAAGATCGATAGCGATAGTTCTTAATATGAACATATATTTACAGGACATGCCCTCGCCGTGGGTACACCCGAGTGCCCCGAGAAATACGGCGAACAAGCGTATGCCCACACCGAGAACTGTGATCAGTTCTTTCTATGCACCAACGGCACCCTGACGCTGGAGACCTGCGAGAATGGGCTGCTCTTCGATGGCAAGGGAGCGGTGCACAATCATTGCAACTACAATTGGGCCGTGGACTGCAAGGGACGCCACTGGGATCGTAAGTAGCATTGGCAATTTTTTTTTACTCAACACTCACTTCTACGTCATGTTCTGCTTGCAGCCACGCCAATTTCGACGCCTGGCTGTGAGTATCAGTTTGGTCTGTATGCCGTATCCAAGGACTGCTCCACCACGTACGTTAAGTGCGCCCACGGCGAGCCTCACGAACAGGACTGCGATGCTGGCCTGGCTTATGATGAGCGAATCCATGGCTGCAATTGGCCCGATCAGCTGCTCGAGCACTGCAATCCTGAGGGTAAGCTAACTTTCCCAATTGGATTATTCGTTTCCATTCGACTGTATCGACAGTGTCTATTAAATCATCGATAGGGCTATTAATATTTGTGGTAAAAACTATCGATTGCAAGCTTACTCCATAATTTCGATATCGATCAATTTACATTACTAATCTATTCCAGTTGCAGCTGAAACCAATGTTAATCAATTGTTGAACAAATTTGTACTTTTGCAGCTGTTGTGGGCTTCAAGTGCCCCACCAAAGTGGACCCCAACTCGGTAGCCGCACGCTTTTGGCCCTTCCCTCGCTTCCCCGTGTCGGGCGACTGTCATCGTTTGATTACCTGCGTTGAGGGCTATCCCCGTCTCATAAGTTGTGGCGAGGATAAGGTCTTTGATGAGCACACGCTTACCTGTGAGGAGCCCGAATACGCCAGCGGCGGTTGTGCCAATTATGGCAAATAGTGTGACCATATTACGTGCAGACACACACGCACACTTACACACTAACTGAGCTAACTGTACATATGTATGTTAAAGCTGCTTGAGCCACGCTCAAAGCTCACTTCAGCTCTCTTTCTCTCTCTATCACTCTCGCGCTCTTGCTCTCAATTTATATGTGCCCCTCACGCTCTCTCCTACTCCCACTCGCACTCTCCCCTTTCCATAGCATCAAATGTTGCAATATGTGTTTATCTAGATTGCCAACACATTAATTTTCTTTTTTTTGTATATTGTTAACCATCATTTGTATATTTTTATGTTGTTTTCAAAATGAGCACTAAATGCAATAAACTGAAAATTTATTTATTGTAATACTTTTTGAAGAGAAAAAAAAACACGATATATGCAAATTGATTTCTTTGTTTTTGAAACCGGAAAAGTTGATTTACCGGGAAAATGTTGAAGTTGTCCAAACCATGGCGAAAACTTTTATTTAAATGCTCAACATGCAGTTTGAAGGTCGATTCGAAATATTTATATTATTCATCAGTTGATGAGATTAAATATAAGTTTTATTTGGTTAAGACAGCTAGTAGTGAATTATTACAGATAATAGCTTAGCCCACCAGAATAATAAACTGTATCGATTAATGAGCATTCGAACCAATCAGGCCTGTTCTGAATTCCGTTTCCGTTCGATTTGAATTAAAAACTAAGTAGGTAATTTATTAAGTAAACTGATGTCGGATAATATTAATAATAATATTTTTGTTTATTAGAATGTTATTTTTTTAAAAACTATTTGTAAAATAGAAAAGAAAACCTGCAAGCAAACGTGACTCTTCTCGGATAACCATATGCCTACTGGAATCAGAAGTAGATAGATTAATTACTATCAATACTTCGAGTCCGAGATCGGAGAGAAAACGAAACCATTTCGATCGGAACGTAGAACAGTTCTCCATAAATCGTTCGGAATTTATTCTTCTTTTTTTAAATTTTCATAATTTTTGACTGATTGTTACAATGAAAGCAGTAAGATATTTTCGACCGATGTTGATACCATTTGGTCAGCATGACAAGAACAACCTAAAAAGCAGAATATGTATATTATATGATTAATATAACTTGAGAAACAAAAAAGTTTTCCATTTCCAACTGTTGGCAGCTATAACCTGTAGTGATCCGATTTTGATGAAACAGCTGTTCCTATGTTTTAATAAGGCCACTTCAGTCTTGTAAATGTTATGAAAACGATAATACAATTTTGAAACGCTGTTGTGACTTATTTATGTAAATAATTGATCAAATTATTTCCTTTTATACTCTGTTTTCCAAAATGGAAAAAAAGAGTATATTGGGTTTGTGAAATGTCCGTCCGTCCGTCCGTCTGTATGAACGCAGTTTTTTTCCACAGTTTTGAAGCTAGAGCATCCAAACTTGGCATACATGTTGGTATATACCATAGTCAGACAAAGTGTCAAGACTTTGCCACGCCCACCCCCGCCCCAGTAAACGAGCGATCATTTTGACAAGTACGCGTCTCGCTCTGCTTTGGGCGTTTGCAGCGTTCTGCACTTAGTAGAAAGAATTTTATAGTTCGTATAGTTCATATATATATATAAGTAGTCTTAAAAAGAATTTAATTTAATATACGTACAGAAAACAGAGTATATCGAAGTCGGGTGAGCCCGACTGCAACGTTCTTACTTGTTTTAAATTCAAATGGAGGAATTTATTTATTTATTAATGTCGAGACAAGAAAGGAAATACTACAACCGTTAGTGGCAGGCTTCACTGTACAGTGCTTCAAAAAACTATCACATCGAATTTGGAAAGACATTTATTAATCGCGTTGGGTGATTGCCCTGCCCTCCTGCTCCTCTTTCATCTTCGCCCAGCACTTAGTCGATGAGATGACGTGCATGATCCTGCGGCGTTGAGAATATAATTGCATAGATGAGTCCATCGCGAACCGACTCCGTTGGATTGCCCACATTGAACATGAACTTGACGCGCTGCCTAATTGTATCAGGTACACAGGAGTACATTGGATACCAGCCCATCTTATTGAATACCACATATATCTTATATATCTGATTGCGATATATATAAACGGGACGATCAAATGTAATATCCAGATGCGAATCATAACGCACCCGTGCGGTGCAGTGTGTATAAGTGATCCTAGAGCCGTGCATGTCCTGTATATGAGCATACAGCACCTCTGTATAGCGTTCGGCAAAGCCAGCCGAATTCATCAGCTCGCCACAGAGCACCTGCGTGGGCACCTGTACGCCCAGTATCCAAATGTTTGTATCCACCTGAAAGTGGACAAACCAGAGACCGTAAATAACTGTTATGGTTAAAGTGAAGATCCTTCTGAAAGGATTGACTTAAATAATTTTCAAGGACACCAAATAGTTTATTATTGTCACATAAACTTAATTATTCAATAAACTTTTTTTTTTTTGCTAATTTTATAGAAAAAGTAAAAAAAAATTGTTATTATTCATTTTTAGTATAAAAGTAAAACAATAATAATAGTTATTATTAATTTATTTAATAAAAATTTTAAATAATTAAAGAAAAATCATTAATAACAGTCAAAGACTTTTAAAAATCCAAATCAAAAATCAAAAAATCAATCAATGAAATTTATAAAAAAGGAAATTGTATATTCGTGATTAGCAAATCTTTTATATAATAGTCTTTGAGTGATTTTTTGAATAGTTTTTATTAAAAAAAAGTCTTTGGAAGACTTTTAAAATAAAAGTTTTTATAGCCGATATTGAAGACTTTTAAAATAATAACAATTATTTTTGACTTTTATCAATAAAATCAACAACAATCATTAATTTCGAGCTTAAATAAAAAATATCAAAAATAATCGTTTAATATAATTATTATTTATAATAGTTATAACCGTTACGGTCCCTGAACAAAATACAATCTTGATGTAAACCTACCTGAAAAGTGACGCCACAGTCGGTGACACTGGTGTTTCTATAATCAAATTGTCTGGTCATCGAGCGCATGCAATAGGAACGCAACATATCATGATGTGAGCTGCCGGCTGCAGCGCCCTCGTTATCACCGGCTGGTGCAGGTGCGCCAGCGACGGGTGCGGGTGCAGGTGCGGGCACCGCTGCTGTTGGGCCGCCATCAAATGCATCGCCAAAAAAAGCGGCATTGGCTGGTGCATTATTGGGCAGCGCGAGCGGCTCATCGGCAAAGAAGCCCGAATGCATGGGCATATTATCCATGGCAGCGCCCAGATTCAAGGGCACACTGGTGCGCTGGCGCGTAAAGAGCGGCTGATTGGCATGGGCAATGTTGCTGCTGCGTGCGATTGTGCCCGGAAAGCAGGCGGTAATGGCCGAGTTGTTGTTGTTGCTGGTGCTGCTGGCATGGCGATAGGAGGAGTTGAGCTCGCGCTGCCGATGGGAAGACTCGTAAAAGTTGCGTGTGCTGCGCGAGACGCAGAATCCCTCAGGCATATTGCAATCGTTCAATGTGGGACTGGAGATCTTAATAAGTATGGCCAGGGCCTCGTGCTGTTGCAGTAGCTTGGAGCGTGCCGGGCCTTCAGCGAACTGTTGGGGCGTCATGGTAAGAAAACGTATCTTTTTGACCGCCTGCCGCAGCATGGCACCATCCATGATGGTGCGTTGTGCATCCATCATGTTTATCATATTGGCTGCCGCTTCGGCGGCATTCATTTCATCATTAGCATTGCCGGAGGCATCGCTATCAATGATGACAACATCGTCGTTGACAATAGCTGCACTAACATTGGCATTGGCATTGGAAGAAGAGCCAGCGGCAGAGCAAGCGCCTGAGATTGAGCCAGAGCCAGACGCTGAAGGTGAGCTGGATGGTGAGCCACCGTGAGTTGGCTGCTCGGTAACATGCTTAAAGTTGTCCACATCCTCGTCCTGATGCATGTGCCGCACCATGGCTGCCACATCGGGCTCCATTTTGATCTCCTCGACGACAACATCATTAATTTCATGACCAACTACGTCTGGATGATCTGTGCAAATAGTTGGCTTGACATTGTTGCTGCCGCTTGCCACATCCTCATTGTCATTGTCGGTAAGAATACCGCGTTCGCTGGCAAATTTGAGCAGGCAATTGAACAAATCTAGCTCGGAGTCAATGTTAAGACGATGCTGATCGAGAATGGCCATTAAAGTGGATACCTCAATGTCCAAAAAACTTGGATCGGACAACACCTCACGTGTATTTGCCGCTATCAGATCCATACTGCTCTGCATCAGACGCGGCTCGTCAAATAACTTGGCAAACTCATAGGCGCGACAGGCGTTCTTCGGGCTCAAATCGGCCCAGAGAAAGTGCGTGCAACGTGTCACCACATGGGGCAGCATATATTTCTTAGCCACGTAGCACAGCTCACAGGCTTTGTCAAAGGAGCCGATTGTAATGCGATCCGTATAAATATATTCAAGCATTGCCTCAAACGCTTCCGGCTGCACATCGGGTATGATTATCGGATCGGTCTTGTCCGGCAGATTGCCAAAGAACATCCGTTCGAAAACGGGCGATGCCATCGCCAGGAGCAGCTTGTGACCAGCAATTATACGCTGATTTGGTGGTGTACCCACCAAAAAGCGACAATCCGCCCATTTCTCCGAATGCAGCAGATACTGCCCGCGGTCCTTGATTTCTGTCAGACTGTTTTGCCAGTCCAGATCCATTATATGCACAACACTTTTTCCTTTAATTGAGTTGCGGATAACAACTGCGATGCTAATTTAATATTTATTTATTGTGTATTCTGCCTTTGTATATATATACGTATGTGTGTATGGATGTGTGTGTGTATGTATAAGTGCAGCCGCTTAGTAGTGCTGTGTAATCTCATTTGCAGAGCTGCATTTGCAAAGCAGTGTGCGCAAACACCAAATCAATCGACAGTGTCAACGATAAATGCACACGCGTTTTGTTATCGATATGTTTCGTTTCGATTTTGTATTTATTTATTTAATCTTTATATGCACACTATTCGCATAATTAATTGTAAAATAGTGAATTCATTTTTATACACAAATTAGTCAATTTTCCATTATGGCCAGATGATAAAAAGACAATCATAGCAACCGCTTGAGTAATATTTGTAAATAGTTTTACAACTGAATATGACCTGTTTTCCACGATGACTTACGGTACGGGCTTTTTCTTTGCTTTTTGCAAGAGGAAGGTTATTTTTTTTTCTTTTAATGCGATTAACATAAATAAAACTAATTAAACAATTCATATTCGAATCTTGTATTTATGGCTTTGGAAAACTCAGGAAGAGTATTTGTGGAACATCGTTGATGTAGGTCAGGCACATGTGTGTTGGAAAATCTTAACTGACGGGCTTAAAAACAAAAAACATCGCATAACAAAACATCGATGTGGAGTTTGCGGCATTTGCGCGTATACTGCTACGGTCACACTAAACCCAACAGCAACAATTGCATTGCGTAGAAAAATAAAGTGCTTAAAAGTTTATAAGTTCTACATAAATTTGATTGACTAACAGCTTAACGCGCCAATAAAACAAAAATATAGCTAATAAGCACGCAATTGTTGTGTGAACTGTGCATTTGTTGTGTGTATGTGCTTTGTTCTGTAGAACCTGTGTGTGTGTGTGTGTGTGCGTGAGTGTGAGTGCGTGTGCGTCTGTGCGCGTGCCGTAACGTGAAATGGCAAAGAAAACGTACGATTTACTTTTTAAGCTACTGCTAATTGGAGATTCTGGCGTTGGAAAGACATGTATACTATTCCGATTCTCGGATGATGCATTCACATCAACATTTATATCAACCATAGGTAAGCAAATGGCGCATTACAGCCTCTCAGCTACATACATATATATGTATCTATGTACACACACGCATGCATAGCTGCATTTAAATATGTATGAGTATGTGTGTGTATATATATACATTGTGAGCGGCATTATCAATTGCCGATGTTTCTTAGGCGGCGGCCAAAAACAGCAAGGACACTGAATGTGTTGTGTGCTTTTTGGGCGTGGCACTATCTTTAATATCCCCCCTCCCCCCAGCCAAATCTCGGCTATGCCACTGTAAAACTGAACCTTGCTAAAGTTGCACATCAATAAATAACATGCTTGAGTATATACGCATAGGTATACATGCATACATACATACATACATACGTGTTTCCGTGGCCTTTACATGGTTTATTGCACCGGATTTGATAGCCTTTGGACTTGATAAATTGCCATCGGAGCTCGCATTAAATCGCATTCTAATTGTTGTTGCTGTTTCTGTTTTTGGTTAACCGCTGTATGTGTATAATGCACTTGTTGTTGTTGTTCTTGGTTGCTGAATCTAGATAAATTATTGTGACGCATAGCACATTCATATCCATGTGTGTGTGTGTGTGTTTTATGATTCACACCAAAAATAATTCGTTCATATTTCTAACTAATATATATATATATTATATGTAAATCGTTATCAAATACACGTTACGATAAACGATATAATTATAATAGTGATGTCATTGCTTAAGTTTCGATAATTGTTACTTATCGATTGTCTAATCGTTCGCCCTCTTTTTAATTGCAGGAATTGATTTTAAAATAAAAACAGTCGAACTCAGGGGCAAAAAGATTAAACTACAAATATGGGACACTGCCGGACAGGAGAGATTTCACACAATTACCACCTCCTATTATCGTGGTGCGATGGGCATAATGCTCGTTTATGATATAACAAATGAGAAAAGTTTTGAAAATATAGTCAAATGGTTAAGGAATATTGACGAGGTGAGTTTGTTTTCATCATCAGCTAACCTTATTTATATTCATCATTCTCTCTGCTGCAGCATGCAAACGAGGATGTCGAGAAGATGATATTGGGCAACAAGTGCGATATGACGGACAAACGAGTGGTTAGCAAAGAACGCGGCGAAGCGGTATGAATGAAATTTACTCATTCACACATACTCACTCACTCACTCTCATTCTCTCTCTCTGTCTTCCACACTATAAACAGATTGCTCGGGAGCATGGTATACGGTTCATGGAAACGTCCGCCAAATCAAATATAAACATTGAGCGTGCATTTTGTGAACTTGCCGAGGCCATATTAGATAAAACATCTGGACGCGAATCAGCTGAGAATCCCGAACGTGTCGTCATTGATCGCGGCAATAGCGACAAGGCACCCGGCTATAATAAGTGTTGTGCGTAATGTGTATATGACACTTGTTAGTTTAACGTTCACGTTTGGTTTTGTGATCTACATATACATACATACATGCGATACATATACATTTATATACATATATAACAAAACTTGGCTTTCATTTTGTAATCTTTTTTATAATGTCGATTTTAAATTAAAAAAAAGAATTAATACGTTTTGTATTAGGTCGCAACCCTAGAACAAGCCAAAACGTATGCTTTTTATACTTAGTGTTGTCTCGCTTTTACAAATGACATTCTCTATGCTGCGAGCAAAACCAAGAATAACGGGCTAACTAACAAGTGTCAGTCTAAAACTGTAACAGAAACAAAGCAATAAATTTAGGCACACAAACACACGCAGCAGCAGCCGCAGCAACAGCAGCAGAAACAACCAAGAAAGAACCTACCTAAAGTTTAATATATATTGTATAATGTAATTTGGAGTAAATTTACAAAACAAAATACAAAAAACAAAGAACATACACATGCAAACATATGTACGTTAGTTAACGCACAATCAAAATCAAACGAATCGAACCGAACCAAACGGCAAAGAACAGAACCAAAACGAAGCGATAAACAAGTGGAATTGGAACAGCATAAAGTATAACAAGTGTAACAGCAACAACTAAATCGAAATTCCCTTAGCGCAACACTGCATTTTGGCATGTCATAGGTTTTTTTTTTTTGTGACATGTTAACCTAGTTAGCTAACGTGAACAGACCGAACTAGAACTGAAACTGATGAGACGAACCGAAACAAAAAATGAAACGGACGAAACAGACGCACATGCGACTTACTCTCTCACACAACCGTATAATGTATGTATGTATTTGAATAAGGTTACTATCTTGAACAGACGGACTGGAACAAAAAAAACGGGAAACAATCGAACCGAAACGAAATGAAACAAAACATACGCAAGTGCAACTTATTCTCTTGCAAACACACACATGCGTGAAATGTATTTGCATTTAGTAAATATTTGTAGTACATACCGCATAAAAAAGAAAATGATAACAAAATTAAAAATATCAAACTATGCCGGGCGTGTATGTTTTTTAACCTCTCCTTCTGGCTGGAAGCCCGAAAGTTATTTGCAAAAATCGTAATTGTAACTCAAGTTTTGTAATGCAAATTTTTTAATGCCTAAAATAACATTTTTTATACATACACATATACACACACGCGAACATATATGCAGGCGTGTTCTGGTTTTCACTTTCGAATTAATTTCAGCGATTAATTTTAAAGGCGTATGCCTTACCTATTGACTTCAAATTGATTCGAAAATGATATTCGGAACAGCCCTTAAAAAGCTGATCATATTAGTTTATTTTTTATATTTGTTATTTTGCTCCTTGCTTTGCCTTTTACAGTTAGTTAGCTTAGCTTAAACTTGCTTTTTGCTTTTTGTTATTGCCAAAACGAAAACGTGGGGAATTCAAAGAAACTTAAACTATATAAGGGGAAGAAATAATGTAAGCGCGAACTCTACTCATGCAAGGTTTAAGCTGTTCCAAAAACAAAAACAAAAAATAAAAAAAGAAAATTGTTTACTGTATCGGATCATATTATAATATCGTACTATATGTTTCATGTAATTATAATTATAGAAAAACGCTAAATAAAAATGGGAGAGGGGCCATTTGAGCCCATTCTTAGCCTTGGCCTACCATATACATATATATATTCTATATAAATGTAATTATATATATATATATATATATATATATATATATATATATATATATACATACATATATGTATATATTTTTATTTTATTTTTTTTTTTTAATATATTGTAATACATATTATTTGTAAATGTATATGGATTTAGCGTAGTTGTCCACACCAAATAATTTAATGATTAATTAATTAAAGAACAATTTAAAGCGTCATCTAATCCAATAAAAAATCAAAAAACAATCCCGACATTTTAAATGAGAAAAATAAAAGAGAGAGAGAGAGAGGAAAATCAGTTCTATGTGCTACACTGATGCACACAGACGCCTGCTATCCAAGTGGACAGCACTTGAAGGCTGTCATCGAGCAGTATGAAATCCGCATCCGAACTAAAGTCCAACGTGCCCTTTTCATTCTGTATGCCCAGACAGCGGGCGGGATGTAGTGTGGCTGCCTCTATGGCATATACCGTGGAGCAGTCTGAATAAAAAAGGATGCAAGAGATTAGAAATTGATCTGCAGCGATAGCGAGAGAGTCTTGCCTGTCGCACGCTTGAAGATGCGCACACACTCATCCATGGGTGCAATGCTGCCGCAGAGCGTCTCGCTGCCCGCTAGAAATGCCTTGCCCTGCTTCACCTCCAGCGGCAACTGGCCAATATGATGTATGCCATCTTCTAAGCCCAGCGCGGATATCGCATCCGTTACCAGTATCAAACCCTGCTGATGTGTTCGATATGCAATGCGCAGCGCCGCGGGATGGGTATGGACGCCATCGGCAATGATGCCAAAGTATACAGTTTGGCCCGTTGGTATCGCATCCGAGGCAAGCAACCCAACTAGTCCAGGATCACGATGATGAAATGGTAGCATGGCATTAAACAAATGCGTTATTAAGGTGGCCCCATGCTTTACAGCCCGTTCTCCATCGCTCAAACTGGCCATGGAGTGTCCCAAGGAGACGGTGATGCCTGCATTTACCAGTTGCCGTATCACGTTCGCATCATTCACCTTCTCCGGCGCCAATGTGATAATCTTGATGCGATCCAATGAGCCGTACGTGGCGCGCAAAGTTTCCATGCCCTATCAAAAAACCAAAGTGTGTAAAGCTTTTAAGAGAAGGTCTTTAAAAGAAGGAAGTTTCTTAAAAATAAAACAGTCTTCAAAAGGAGGAATTTAGTGTTCAAAAGAATCAATATTCCTTAGGAGAAGAAAGTCTTCAAAAGCAGGAATTTTCTATAAAAGAAAAATGTCTTCAAAAGAATTTCCTTTAAAGGAAGAAAGTTTTAAAAGCAGGAATTTTCTTTAAAAGAAGAAAGTTTTCAAAATCAGAAATTCTCTTTCAATGAAGAAAGTCATCAAAAGAATGAAGTTTCTTTAAGGGAAGAAAGTCTTTAAAGGAATGAAGTTTTTTTTAAAAAGAAAAAAAGTAGAGTTTAGTTTATTTTTTAATTATTATTATCTACTGATATTATTATTTATTCTGAAAGTAAAGATTAAAATTAAGTTATCTTTTATTATTTCAAAAACCAAATCAAAAGAGAATAATGATTTAAGTTTAGTTTTATAATTATTATTATAAAATTAAAATAGTTTTACCAGAAACTAATAAGGAGGTAGTTCTAAGGCAACCTGAAGCCAAAGAATTTCGTATGTGAAAAAATATGCTCTTACTCCTTAACTCTCGAGTCTGTACTGATGCTGTCAAGGATGTCCTTCGTAGACTTGTCATCTTCTTTGCAAAACCCACCCATATGAACACAGGCTGTACTCTAACGTACGGAAGGTGTCCAATTACCTGACTTTTAAGATGGACTATCAGAAGTCTTTTTTTTTCCCCTAATAAGATGGAATGACTTCACAAATAGGGATGGCTTAAAAAGCTTTAGTTTTTTCCGTCTCCCATTGTTTTTCCCTTTTTTCGGACGTGGACTTTACCAGCGAACTTTTTTGCTAGCTTTGGGGGGTACTTACATTGTCAATGGTCCTTATGCAGTTCTCCGGATGTGCGCCCTTCTTTTGCGGATTGATAAACGGCCCCTCAACGTGCACGCCCAATACGCCGGCGCCGCCCTCTATGGAATGTGGTATGCGTGGCAATATCGTGTGGTAAGTATCGTTGGGTGATGTCACCAGCGTGGGACAAAATGAGGTAACGCCGCTTTTCACCAGACCTTTTGCCACCTTCTGTACGCCCGATTCGGTAGTTTCCTTGTCGTAGGAGAAATCTACGCCATAGCCACCTGTTGGAAAAGGATATGTAGATTTGTATACGTATTGCACTTTAGCATGCGCGCCCTCTCTATCTCTATCTCTATCTATATATGGATCTTGCAATTTCCATGTTATGTTTACGATTCAGCCAGGCCGATAAGATTAACAAGTAGATTATGCCTAACCACACCCCTGCCCCCTCTAGCCAACGCCAATGGCCGTAAGTGGGGCGAAAAAAGTGAACTGAGCGTTGACCTTCACGATTGATTGAAAGTGAAAGCAAGCTAAAGCTTAGGTTAGTTCTAACACCGCCATATGTTTACCGTTAATTTGTAGATCTATATAGCCGGGCGCAATAATAGCTCCAGCACAGTCAATGCGTCGATGTGCCTTGGAGCGCTCATCAAAAAAAACAGGCTCCGGATTTATAATCTTGCCATCCCGCACCCACAGATCGTCCAAGATCAGGCTATGATCACGCACCAGGCGGCAGTTGGTGAATTGTATTAATTGGGCGACGTTTTTGCAGCTGCACTTCTTTGACATGATTACAAAATTGATTTCAAAATATATAAAAAGAAAACAATTGCTAAACGAAAACGAACACACTCAATTTCAACAACAACAAAGACTACATTAAAAATGTACCCGCAGCAGTAAATAATGTTATAAGCGACAACAAAATGAAAATAACAATAACAATAACGGACGACACGACGCCCGCGTCGCTGGTGGAAACCAAAAGGCAAGTGCTTCAAAATTGGCTCTGCTCCAATCTAAATAGCCTTTGGGGCCGGCGCTTGTCACTTAAATAGGTACGCTGTTCACATCAGCTTGCAAAATGCAATTTTGACTTGACTTAATGATCTATTTACATGGCTGTCCCAAATACGCCTCAAGCAAAAATGTCTAGTTGCGTTTTATTTTATCGCCCCAGCTCTTACGAAATAATGAACATAATAAACAATGGAGTTGCGGACTCTATCAAGTCAATAAAAGAAGCTTCTCAGTAGCGCAATGTCATTTTGTAATCATATTTTAAAATTTATCAAAAATATATATATATATTTTTTTTAAGGTAATGGAATGGTTCCTTGCGTTTATATTTTTTAATATTATAACCTTGCAGAGGATATTATAATTTTGTCACGAAATGTGTAACGCATTGAAGGAGAAGACTCAGAAAAAAAAAATTGTATATTCGTGATCAGCATTAACAGACGAGCCATGTCCGTCATGTCCGTCTGCCTGTCTGTCCGTCTGTTTATATGCGTTTTTCAACACTTTGTTCTAGTGCTATCTTGATGAAACTTGGCACAGGTAGTACCTATAGTTGAATTGTCCAGATCGGACCACTATATAGCTGCCATACGAACGATCAGTTGAAAATAAGTTTCTATAAGAAAAAATCTTTTGTGTTTTCCAAAATATCTCAACCAAACTGACTACAACTATATTTTAGCACGTTCTACACATGTTGACAAAATTTCATAAAAATCGGGCGACTATATCTTATATCTGCCATATTAATAATTCGTTGAAAATTAAGTTTTCTTTTGCAAAACTTTTCTGCAAGGGTATATATCTTCGGCACGTCGAAGATAACATTTCTTTCTAGTTTTTTTTTTTATTTCAGCTTTTTTGTGATATTAAAAATGTGCCTCGAACAAAAATCATTTTCAACTGTCAGTTTGGGGCAGTTTTGTTGTGTTGTGTAATGTAAACACAATTTTCGAAACAGCTGGGGCGAATGCCTTGGGGCGGCAATGTAAATAGACCAAAAAATTCATTGTGTACATCAAAATGCATTGTTTAATAACAAAATATTTTGGGTACATATAAACATATTCAAAACGTCCGTCTTTTTGCTTGTGAGCTGCGTATAAAATCTAATTAAGCAGCATATATTATTGCTATCGATAAGAGTTGCCGCCTCTCATAGCAGCGAGCAAATGCCATGCTTATTATCGCATGCCGATAAATTTAAATGATAATATCGATTGTTCACAATTTAAATTTGAATTTGAACTTTCGCCAACTTATCACTAAAAGTAGAGAAATTTTGACTGATTAAATGCAAACAATTTCAATATTATCAGTTGGACTGGCAAGCAAATATTTTTTGTTAGCTTTGCAGCATATCATTGTGGTTTCTTGGTTTTTGTGAATTACTGCGATAAGACTCGCGTACAACTTGGTCACCTAATTGTGATCTACTATAATAACAAAGGAATTATTCTTACATCAGGCGATAAGCCAGTGGCCTGCTGGTGACCACTTGAAAAGTAATGTCTCTTTCTCTTTCTATAAATATATATTTATATAACTAGATGTCTCTCTTTCTGGGTGTCTGTCTGTCTGATTGTGATAATCTTTGCGGCCTGAACAGAAGTTTGCAGCTGCAGTGGCAATTTGCCCAGCACCGCAGCCGCACATTGTTTGTTATCTCCTCCACTTATTCTTGCACTTTGCTGGCAAAGTTTGCTGCGAAGAATCGAAGGGGAAGTGGGTAGGGTTATGGCAGGGGAAGAGAGATTCCATAAGGTGCTCTTTGCGTAGGCACAGCGTACAGTGGGGTGTACCTTCTGTGGCATACATTTGTCTTATACAAAGGTCTACATACTAAAGGCAGAAATTTTAAATTATTGCCCATCCCACCCATACCGATCAAGACTGACAAGCCACAGTGCTCACATTTAAACATAATATTTTTTAATAAGATTTTTATTCTTTGCAGTTTTGGGATCTATAAAAAAAAATGGCAACAGCTGTTATCTTAAAAAATGTTTTAATGCTAAAAACTAATTCATTATTCGTAATAATTTTTTGTTTTTTTAATTATAGTCAACGTTTAGAAACTAAAACCTTCACTAATTAGAATCTTCTAGTAATTAGAATTGGTGTTTTCAAAAATTTCAAAAATGCGAGCGTTTTACAATTTTATTTTGCTTTTTTTTTTAACTTTTATTGTATTTTTTATTATTTGAAAAGCCTAACAAAACCGAATCATGAATATTAAAGTTTTACACAACATCATTATAAGCAGTTTCAAGTTCAAATTTTGTTCAACGTAATCTTTTTAATTGATGTATGAAATGATTAAATATATGATATGCTCCAAAAATCTGTTAAATTTAAAAAGTATGATTTTATATATATTATTTTTAATAAAATCGTTAATTTTCCAATATAATTTTTGAAATGTAAAAACTGCTGTGAAACCGAAGAGTTCTAATTTAAGAGTGATCACTGTATATTTATAACACAAATAGTGCCAAAATTGCACACTGTGCAGCCGCTTTGGCAAATGCGGGATTATTATTAGAGTAGGGTAGGGTAAAGAGTGGAATGGTATGCGATGCGAGTGTAAATTGCGTTGCTTTTCCACTTGGCATGCACTCATTTTGGTTATCTGCACTGGCACTTAATAAACTTAATGACTCTTGAAGCGTTTGCCTTCTAAAATTTTACTAGAATATCGCCTAAAAGCATTCAAGTTATTCGTATTTCCAATCAAGCGCTGATAAGCAAAGCAAATTCCCCAATCCCAACCCCAAACACCTCCCCCCCACCCCGTCTAGCCCCAGCTGTGCCAACGTTGAGCACACGCTTTGACAGCATTCCATTCGCAATTGAGTTAAATTAAACACTAGACTTAATCAAGTCCAGAAACCGAGAAGAAACCCCGTTGTCATTGGCATCCCTTTGAAGCCCTTTGAAAACCTCGAAAAAAAAATATTTTAATAAAACAAATAACTGCATTAAAGTTATAATTAGTTAGCTCTCACAGTTGTTCTAAGCAACAAAAAAAAGAAGAAAGTATATAAAAAGATAAGTACACGCATACACACATACATATGACCCACGCCTTTTGCTTGCCCAAAAGTTGACTCCGCCCCTGACTGTCCCTAAAAGTATGCTGCACATTCTTGTATTATGCTTGACTCTGCGGCTTCCTCCTGTCGCTGCCCGATGCCCCACAAGTTTAATGATATTTTTATTAATTACTAGCATTCCCGCGCAAGAGCTCAAGCTAATAGTATACTGCCCAACCCACCAACCCACCGTTCGTAACTCATAAATAGACTGAGAAAAAGTTAAATTTATATATTTTACCGAGAAATAACAGCTTAATTGGGGTTGTCTAAGTTATATAACATACTCTTGCAGAAAATTTGGTTATACAAATAACTCAAATTTTGACAGATTGTTCCTATGACAGTCACAAATTGTTCCGACTTTGATCAAATTTAACTAAACTACAGCTAAATATACTTTCTTCGATCTTTCCTTTAAGTTCCTTTACGGATAAAACAACTAATTTTTTCTTTAATTCCTTTTCGGACAAAAGAATAAATTGTTTTTTTTTTTTAGTTGCTTCCGGTTAAAAGAACTTATCATACCTTTAGTTCCTTTCCGGACACAGGATCTAAGCGTTTTAAGTTCCTTTAGTTCGGTCATTCATATGCGTTTGCGGATTGGTGCCCTATATAAAATTGTTGACATTTTTGACAATTTTAAACTTAAATGTTCAACGAACTGAAGATATGGCACAATAGTTTAATTCGAACTAGTTCATTTCGGAGCGAACTAAATTTAATTTTTATTTGTGCGCAAAGCTCTAAGTTGAGTTTGGAGGTCAGAAAAACTCGTGAAGTGAAGAAAATAACCCCTGAGAGCAATGTTTTGAGAGGAAAACCGTCGAATCCTTTTTTCGAGGGGTTGAAGACGTGGGAGCATCGCTGAAAATAGTGTGTGTCGGGTTAAAAGAGGACTACCACCAATCAACATGGATCGCAGCTATGTAGATACATTTAAAAATTAAAAATATATATTTTATAATGTACAGAAGCTAGCAGTCTATCACTAATCTGCTAAAATCTGTTTTGCTCTGAAACTAAGAATGAATTCCTTATTTTCATTTCTATTTTGGTTTACTTTAGAAAATGAGAAAGATAAGATTAAAAGAAAACCATTTTATATATTAATGAGAGAGATATATTTTATAATTTTCATTTTGGCTTAGAATCAAACCAGTATGATTTGAATTTTTTAATTCCAATGGTCCATGATCTCTATGTACAGGAACTCCTAATATGTACTAGTTCCGTCTGTTTGTCCAAATAAGCACGTTGATTTTATAGACTATAAGAGCTAGAGGAATTAAATTTGGTTTAAAGGTTCAGGTTGTGTGCAGATTTTTTTTTTATACTATACAAAAAATAACTCTTCACCGTCTTCTCCATATTGAACGAAAGAATGAATAATCGAATCTCTACATATTTCCGCATCATTTTTTTCTGAATCGTTTCATGTTTTGTATTTCAGTTATTAAACGTTTCTCTTTCCTTTCAAATTTTGTTCGAATACTCTTTAGGAAGTATTAAATTGGTTTTATTCTATCAAAAGTAAGTACAGCCCACAATTTCAATATCGATAGATTTGAACTTAATACAACTCCTAGTCAGGAGTCGAAAGTTTCACATACAGTTTTGGACCGGTATCCACTTTCGGCAAAATATTCTTCGAACTTGAATAAGATTGTTCCATTTTTCACTTTTAATCAAATTTTGCGAAAAGAACTTCTATATCCTTGTTTTAGGATTGAATGAAACTGCTATTGAAATGTATTTCAATACACTAAATAACGCAAATCGATCGCGTGAAACCCGGAACCAGTTGGATAAATATAATCTGAAACAAGCAGGGTATTTTCTAGCCGCCTAAGCGTTACAAAAGTTGTTTTTTATTTGCTACTGCTTTTATTTGTTGTGAACCATGTACTTGCATATTATTTATTTACGACTTTTGCAGCATGACTAGACAAACTGTTCTAAGGGCGGAGGTCTGTTGGACTGGTGGAGAGGGAAGGTAGGAAGGACTTTAGTTTGTTTGGGTGCTTTTTGTGCGATCCAGAAACCGCCACATGTTGCACTGCAAAATGATTGCGGTGCCGCAATGCAATGGAAAATGTTTTATTGCATTGCCTGCAATGGCAGAGCAGCAGTTTGAAGCAGCAGCAGTTTGAAGCAGTTGCAGCAGCAACAACTTGCGGGTGGCCTCAGGATCAGGCTGAGCCACAGCCTTGGGTGCAGGTAGTCTGCGCATGAGTTGGAATATGTGTTGGACTGTGCCATGTTTTGTGGCTTGTGGGATTGCCGCTACATTTTATTATGGCTAAACACGCATTCATTATGCTCCAGAGTGAAACTGCCAGCATCCCAGTGGGGGCAAGCAGCAAGAAACAACACGTGCAACAGCAGCAGCAGCACCTAGAAAGAAACAACTATTTTTGGTGTGAAAACAATTGAATACCCTTGTCACAATTCTTATTAATTTTAATAAAACGAATACAATTTTGACTCACAAACAACTGGTTGCCAGTATGGCAGCTATATGCTAACTATATATACGTATATATGTACATATATGATATATATGTATTGTGAAACGATATGATACAAAATTGGTCAACCTTACAAAGTTTAATTTAAATAAAAAAACCAATTTTTTAATAACTCGCTCGTATGGCAGCTTGTTCAGGCAGATATTCATGCGTTTTACCATTTCCGAGATTTTTTCATTTCAAATCGTTTTCAATTTTGCTATTTTGCTTTTGCTCTTCCTTTTTAAATATGTGTTTGAATACTTCTCAGTCTGCTGAATCAAATCGAATCTTTTTAAATCGAACTTCCCAATGGAATTCAAAACAGTTTATTCTTCCAATTCCGAGTCGGAATCGGAAATGGGAATATCACTGAGTTTAATCCATTTTTTTAAAAACATATTTGTTAAACATATGAAGAACATTAAACACGAAGTATTTAAGAGTTTGATTACTATAATTTTTGAACTAAAAACTAAAAAAAAAGGGTTGTCATGCGACTCTTTTTTCTACCGATTGTAATCATAAGATAGTTAAGCCCGATTATGAAAAAATGTTGTCAACTTGTCGAGAGCATATTTAAATTCGGGATTCTTCAGTTTGGTCGGGGATAAAGAGCATTTCCAGTTCACATTTAAATAAAATAAAAGAACATGGTACATGGTACAACTCTAGAGGTGCCAAAACATCGATCAACATGCTTTCGATAGTGACGCTCGATAAAGGCGATATTATCGATTAAATTATCGAAGAAACTATTAATGTAAGTACTTCATAAAGATAAATAAATTATGAAACACATAAAAAAAAAAGATATTTTCATATTTGCATATCTAACAATTATTTTGTATTATACAAAAAAAAATATTTTTAAATTGAAGCAATATATAGTAAGCTTTGTGAGATATATCTATTCCAAAATATTATTCAAAACGAATAAATACAAGATATTTGCTGTAAAAATGACATATTTATTAAAAAAATCGTTTTAACATGAAATAAATGTTATCTTGCGTGCCAAACATATATATACCCTTGCAGAAAAGTTTTGCATAAGAAAACTTAATTTTCAACGAATTGTTACTATGGCAGCTATAAGATATAGTCGTCCGATTTTGATGAAATTTTGGCAACATGTGTAGAACGTTCTTTTACTTAGATGTTTTGAGTTTGATCGAGCTATATTGAAAAACACAAAATTTTTCATACAAAAACTTACTTTTAACCCACCGTTCCTATGGTGGCTATAAGATATAGAAGTCTGATTTTGATTAAATTTTGTGAACATGTGTAGAACGTGTTAAAACATAAATATAGTGAGTTTGGTTGAGATATTTTGAAAAACAAAAAAGTTTTTCATACAAAAAACCTATTTTTAACCGATCGTTCTTATGGCAGCTTTATGTTTTAGTGGTCCGATCTGGCCAATTCAACTATAGGTACTACCTGCAATAAGAAGAAGTATCTGTGCCAAGTTTCATCAAGATAGCTCTAGAACAAAGTCTTGAAAAACGCATATAAACAAACGGACAGACAGACGGACAGACAAACATGACGGACATGACTCGTCTGTTGATGCTGATCACGAATATACAATTTTTTTTTCTGAGTCTTCTGAAGTGTTTGAAAAATTCTCGTTACAAAACAATTATACCCACTGTAAGAGTATACATAGACACAACATTTTCTATTGATATTTAAATAAAAAAACAAGAGAGAATAGCATTTATAATGGATGGGTTTCTAAAGGAACCGCTACATATTTGGTAAGCAAACAGAAATATCCACTAAAAGAGAAGAAGAAAAACTATGTTTAGCCTTGGGGGCAGAGGCAGCATCTTCTGCTCAACTGCTCCAATTTGTGTGAGTCTACGTGGCGCATTTGGCGCTCGACTAATCACAAATAACGCACATCGATTAAGGCCAAATCAAATGAGTTGGCTAAAATGGGAAAAACTGGCCAAGAAATACACAACACAAGCAAGCAACTGAAACGGAAACAGAAACAATTAGCAGGGCCAGGACATAATTGGCGTGCAGTTAGGTCTCTGATTAAAGAAGCAATCATAAAATTAAGACCCATAATCCTCTGCAATTTGAGCACACGCATGACAACTGAGAGGCGTGGCTGAAAGGGGCTGGTGTGAAGGGGGGAGGGGGAGGGTGTGTGTGTGTGTGTGTGTGTGTGTGTGTGTGTGTGTGGCTTGGGCGAAGTTGTAAGCTCTAGTATCGGAAGAAACAAAGCAAAAGCTGACCAGAAGCTAATACGAGTAATAACCAACAACAACAATCAGAATCACTTTACACATACAATATGTCTGTGTGTGTGTGTGTGTGTGTGTGTGTGTGCACACACAAGTGCATTTTGGTGCGTGGCCGAAGCTACATACGGAATTGGACTCATTGTGTACGTGCACAAACAATTTAGTCCAAAATGAACGACTATGAATATACTCTATATTTCATAAATCATAGTGTATGATCCAACGGTCTTTTTTGCATTCATACAAACCATCAATCGTACTGTCAGTTAACGCTTGCAAACCAAGTGAAGCACACAAAAGTGATTGACTTTGATGTACCCTCTAAGGAAATATTTCTGATACTGAACTGATATTCATCAAAATAAGTATATTGAATATATTTTACCAGAGACCGAAAATAAGAGTAAAATTGTGGAATTCACCAAAAAATTGGTCAAATCTTCAAGTTCTCAAAAAGTGGAAAGTGAAATTTTTGGAATAAGAGCTATTTATTTTTTATTTTTATGATAAGACTTAAGCTATAACTTTTATTTCTGATTTATATAATTTAAAAACCGTTTGTAATCGTTATCGTTTCCGTATTTTATCCATCAACTAAACCTAGTACAAACAGGAGTAATCGCTGATATACCCTAAATAAAGTTCTGGTGTAGAGTACAAATATTTTAAGCACCAACAAAACAAGTGGTATTATTATTATGTATGTATTATTTGTTAAAAGTGATAGACGACAACATACTCTCTATGAAGTCCATATATAATTTAAATGTCATTTAATGAATACTTAGAAATTATATGAGACACAAAAGTGATCGACAATGAAATACCCTTTGTAACACGATAGTGTACAAATTTATGCACCTAATATTTAGATCCTAGCCTAGGATATGAGCCAAATAGTTTCAAAAATTACGTTTGATAGTAGTTTCTAAAGTAAGTAAGTATTATTATAAATGAGACGAAGCTGTATTTTGAATTATTTTAGAAACTTATTTTTCACAGGGCTGCTTTGTCAACTTCGATTTAAGAGTCTCATTAACAACCCTAATGATATATATTTCACGGCGATAAACTGACGCTAAACAAGTTTCGTTTCTTCAAACTTCAGAAAAAGTAACAAGTTTTATTGGCAAAAACTTCGACTCGTTTTCCAACACTACATCAAAAAATAGACACCCTTAGCGAAGGGTGTAGCCAGCTGCTATAGTGCTCAAATTCAGTGTATTTGTACTGAAAGTATAGAAAATACACCAAGAACATATATTCTAATTGTTTTTTTTATCATGTTTCATTGGAACACAAGATGAGCATTAATTTATATTAATACATTTTAACTAAATCATGCCTTCCTTGGCTATTCCATGATTTACAGGGTACATCTGAAAACAGCAGCAATATGAAACCTTCATTAGCGAGCTGCTAGCTATGGAATGGGGTTTAAGGTAGATTAGCTAAGGATTGCAACCAATTGAAGCAGCAGCCAGTTCTCAGCGAGCGTCGCATTGAATACGCTTCCGGCCATACAAATTGTACGTGAAACGTGAGAAATTAATTTTCAAGGTGCCCAGCAGCAATGGAGGAACATTCCAAAAGGGGCCAGGAGGCATCGCAGTTCACTCAGGCAGCTGCTCAATCAGGTGAGGTTGAGCGGGCACACTAGATTTGATCTTTGTATGCATTGATTACATTTGAATAATAATAAGCTACAATAATAATTATGACTTATTAGGTCACAGAGCATTGCTCACATTTAATGCACAAATGTCAAGAGAAACTATTGCATAGTTCTTCTAAAGGTGTCTACATTTATTTAATAACTTTTGACTTGGTTAAGTGTAATATGTATAAGTATTAATGATAGTATCTGATACTTGCTGGTATGACCCACAACATTTTATTCCGTTCCGTCCGTATCGATTTTGAAAGTTATTGTTCCTTCACGCCCGTCCCGCTGGTCTTAAAATGTATCCTGCGGCTACCGAATTCCGTCCATTTTTCTTAAATTTTATCCAAATCGGACGACTATTTTTACTCCCTGTACCCATTAAAAATGGGAAAAAGGGAGTTATAAAGTACTGCAAATGTGTGTAACAGACAGAAGGAGGCATTTCCGACTATATAAACTATATATATTCTTGATCAGGATCAACAGCCGAGACGAACTAGCCATGTCCGTCTGTATGTCCGTCTGTCCGTCTGTATGAACGCGTCGATCTCAGAGACTATAAGAGCTATAGACACCAAACTTGGCATGCAGGTTCTTGTATACCATACGCAGATCAAGTTTATTTCAAATTTCGGTTGCACCTCCCGCACCCCCGCAAATCGCAAAAGACTCCCACAGCCACAATTTTAAAGATAAAGCTTTAATTTTTGGTACACATGTATGTCTTTCGGATGTGTAAATTTCAACACGATCGGATAAATAGCACCAAAGTTATAGAAGAATCTATTACGCCCGTCTCAGCAGGCAGCAACAACAGTTTGACAAGCAGTTTACGAGTTAAGTGCACTGCTTGCTTGTGTTGCCGCTGAACTGCTTGAAATGCAAGTTGGGAGCAGGGAGTCTCGTAGTCGGGCACACTCGACTAGAGTATTCTTACTTGTTCATAGCTGACGTAGGAAAAATCTGCTGGAAAATGAATTTTTGTGTGTAAACTTTTTTGTTTTCTAAGAATGAATGTTGACAAGATTTCATCAAAATCGGATCACTATATGTTATGGTTGCCATAGGAACAATCGGTTGAAAAATATGCATTTGTGTGAAAAAACGTTACTATTTCTCAAGATATCTTAATTCTTATAAATTCTAAGTTCAAGTTTGTTCTTGACATGCTGATCAAATTTGATTAAATTCTGATAGCTGCCGTAGGAAACATCCGTTGTAAAATGAGTTTTTGTATGAAAATCTTTTTTACTCCTTGTTCCCATTCAAAATGGGAATGCAAATTTGTGTAACAGGCAGAAGGAGGCATTACCGACTGTATAAACTATATTTTTTTTCTGGATCAGCATCAACAGCCGACACGAACTAGTCATGTCCATCAGTCTGTCCGTATGAACACACAGATCTCGGATACTATAAGAGCTAGAGACTCAAGCTTGGCATGCAGGTTCCAGATCAAACTTATTTCAAATTTCCAATGCACCCCCCCGCACTTCCGAAAGTTGAAAAAAACTCCCACAGCCACAATTTTAAAGATATAGCTTTTGATTTTTGGTACACATTTTAACACAGTTTAATCAATGTTGATCAGTTGCGCACATTTCATTATGATCGAATAAATAGCACCAAAGTTATGGAAGAATCTAATACCCCCGTCTCAGCAGACAGAAACAATAGAAATCGGGTAACTATATCTTATAGCTGTCCTAGTAACAATTGGTGGATAATTACTGTATTATTTGCAAAACGTTTTTTCTTCTTTATTTAATTGTATGCTTTTTAAAGCTTTGTTCACTTTAATGGCACTTAATTAGTTAAATCGATAAAATGTATTAAATTCCGACCCGAATCAAAGTAGAATGAGCGGCTCCTGGCCAAAAGCAGGAACAGCCAAAGCAAATCAAATGTGGATTGCGACTGGTCATTTGTGAGGGATTAGGAGAGGGCGGAGCGCGAGATTTGCTTTCCATGTGGTTCAGATTAAATACGACAAAATAGTACCGTAAACATCCTAACAAACATATATGTGTGTGTGAGTGTGTGTGTCGTCTACTTCGCATATGCATGCAAAGAAATGTCAAAATTCAATTTAATGCTGCCATAACGAAAATCTGTCAGCTTGCAGCACAAATAATGTCAAAGCCACACACACGCACACACACACTCACTTACACAAAGGGAGTAGCTGCTTGCGTCTGTCAGCGGCAATTGTGGCTGATTTGCGCTTTTCCTAGCTTCACTGTGACTGTTAAAAAGGAGAAAAGGCGAATGAAAGCAGTGTTGCCAACAATTGAATAGTCGACAAAAAAAGCTAATTTTATATATTTACTAGCTTATACCAGAGACTTTGTCCATTTCCCGCACGTGGGCGTAGATTTTCCTAACCCCACGCGTAACGATTTTTATACAGAGCTTTGAAACTGCGTTGGAAGTCAATAAAAAGTAAACAACCAATTTATATAAAACAAGTTTGAATTGTTCAAGATCGGTGAGACACGTATTGAATGGTTTTCTGTCCAGAGCTTTGAAAATATGTATGAACCTAATCGCACTGATATAAATAGTTCCCTCACAACCTTCGCCGCCAGATTTTCCGCCCTGGTAGTAAATTCTCCGAAATATGTGAAATATGTGTCGCATAAATTTTCGTAAAGATATGATTGAATTTGGAGCGGATCGAATGTAAAACAAAAGAGATTAATACAAAAGTAATTCGCCCATTTTGCGGGGTAGATTTATCAAATAGTAAAAGTCACGTTTTCAGAACATTTTCCAAGCAAGTGAATTTTCCAAAACATAAAAAGTTACGTGGTTTATTTATTATTTATTATGTGTGGCTTTTGAAAATTTGTATGAATCAAATCGGTTGGAAACTCAACTTTCCCCGTACGATTTTGACCACCCATTTTTCACCCAGGAGGGTACATTTTTCCGGAAAATTTTTATGCAGTCATTGCCGTTTTCTCTTAGGCAAGAAAAACAACTGAAACTCCAAATCCATGTCTGCTATTGCCATCAGAGTCTCGATATGCACAATTTATACAAAATATAAATATTCTCAATTTAAATAGATTTTTTTCGACATGCACAATAAATTGTCCCATTTCAAATAAAAAAACACACACAAAAAAAAAAAAAAAAAAAAAAAAAGAGTTACTCAATTAACAATAATAAAATATAAAATCAATATATTGCCAGCTCTTAAGTCAGCTGGATGCCACTTAAATAAAGCTTAACACATATTTGGGTTGTAAAATGTGCGTCTGTAATTCGAACGATGAATGCAATTTTTTTCGGTTTTGCCAAAGTTGAAAACAGAAAAAAAGAAAGAGTAAAAATAGCTAGATTTGATGGCAATAAAAACGCTGAGTTGGCAACACTGAAAATGAGGGAGTGCAAAATGGAGAGGTGGAAAGAGGAAGATAAACGCAGCGCTCGCGAAGATGTCACACAACATACGAAAATCGTTTGATAAACGTCCAACGCGCATTGGCCCTCTCTCTTTGCTTTCTCCTTCTCTCATTCTCACTCTACTTATCTCTCTTTGTGTGTGTTGTTTGTGTGCTGCTATTGAATGGGTTAGCAATTCAACGTTCCTTGTGACACTGACATGTCAAATGATTTCTCAAAAGCAGCGCAGCGCCAGTTAAAGTGTAGTTTTTTTACGGCAGCAAAGTACGACTGCGACTGCGACAGCGAAATTGGCAGCAGCGTCAGCTGCATTTAAAAACCTTAAACCAACGGGCAGGATAAATATAGTATAGCAAAATACACCTGTACTAAGTATGTACAATGTGTCTATATGTACTAGAAAACTAAGACTTTTAAATTAAGAGCCATTATTTTCAGATCTTTAACTCTCTTACTCATTCTTTCTCTCCGTCTTTTTACTCGCTGTTCCCATTAAAAATGGGAAAAAGTGCTACAAATGTGTGTATCAGGCATATATATATATATATATTCTTGATCAGCATCAACAGCCGAGTCGATTTTGCCATGTCCGACTGTCTGTCTGTCCGTCCGTCTGAATGAACGCGTCGATCTCAGAGACTACAAGAGCTAGAGACACCAAACTTGACATGCAGGTTCCTGTATACCATACGCAGATCAAGTTTATTTCAAATTTCGGATGCACCTCCCCGAACCCCCGCAAATTGCAAAAAACTCCCACAGCTACTATTTTAAAGATTTAGCTGATTTTAGCCGACCAGAGCATTCTTACTTGTTGTATCTCTATATATATAAAAGAGTTTGTGGAAAATTCTCGGAAAACCGTTGTATGCATTTTTTTTGTTTATCATCCGATCAGCTTCAAACTTACTTTCAAAGATTTATATAAAAAATAACTTATGACTGCATATCAATTTTCCGGAAAACTCTCGCACCGTTGTCGAAAATGGTGGTCAAGGCTGTATGGGCGAAAGTAGAGCTTTTATGCGATTTGCTTCAAACTGATTCTCAAAGATATATATATAAAAATTCATTGAAAACTGCTATCCAATTTTCCGGAAAATTCATCCCCTGGATGGAAAGTGGGTGGTAAGCAGGGCGAAAGTTGAGTTTTTATGCCATTTGCTTCAAACTCATATTCAAAGATTTTCAAATCAAAAATTCAATAAAAATTGCATACCTATTTTTCGGAAAATTCACATTCCCGGTAGGGGCAAAGTTAAATTTTCGAGCGAATATGATTTTATACGGGGCGTAGCACCGCACGGCGAAAAATACTAGTATGTATCTCATAGTTTTACAGTTTTAAAGGTTCCGCTTTTTTTAAATTTCAATTTATTAGATTTATGAACTGAATTTTGGACCTGCCAAATTATTTGTTTTGGGCGAATATTCTGTTTAATTTACAAAGTGAGCAACCATAACTAATTTCATATTGAAAAAATGATTTTTCACTCTATTGTAATTTGCCATTGAAATTGCTTACTATAAAAAATTGCTCGAAAATTCGAATTTTTCGCAAACTAAAACTGTTCTGAAGCCAAACTGTTCTAATATGGGAGTTGCCAATGCAATACGTTAACAATATGATAATTAAACAGTTGTCGAAAGCAAACTGTGCTGAAAAACGCGTTGACTTTTCACTGGCTTCCGCTGCTTATTACAAATGTGTGTGTGTGTGCAGATGTGTGCGTGTATTCATTTTTAATTGAGAGCTTGCTTGGTTAGCGGGGTAAATGTAATGGGCAGGGGACGGTATGAGTCTTGGGGGCGGTTACGCTGTTTATTTGGCTGTTATTCTCTGAAATCCGAGTGTTTTGACTTTGAGAATTAGCCATTGTGATAACATTTATGTGTTGCGAGTGTGTGTGTGTGTGTGTGTGTGTGTGTGTGTGTGTGTGTGTGTGTGTGTGTGTGTGTGTTTGCTTCATCGCACTTAATTGGGCAAGCGATTGCCTGACTTGCTTACAAATGTGCGTCGAAAGCCAACGACAGGCTAAAGCAGAGCCCCAAAAGCAAAAGCCAACAAGATAGAATATGTAACTTTGTGTTGTCGAATATTGAATATCCTTGCAAGGATTATAATGAATTTGCGACCATCACATGCACAAAAACAAAAATCAAACTATAATACAACTAAGAATAATGCAATTTTTTAAACTCCTTTCCCATGCGGTACGGGCTGCGCAACTTTTTTTGTGAGGGTAAATTTACTTAACTTAATTATTTCTTGATTTAAGCTATTAAAATCAGTTTCCAACCGATCTCTCGGAAATCCGAAAGGCACCCGTCACACTTTTCCACCCATTTTCCGACCTAGGGCTTGAATTTTCCAAAATTTTGAAATCGGTAAAATAAATGTCGAATGATATTTCGTATACTAGATCTTTCAAAATGAATTTAGGCTTGATTGCAAGATAAACAAAAACGTTTCACACAACAGTTCTTCGCCAATTTTCCACATTTTCTGATCGAATTTTCGAAAATTCCTTCACATACGGCATTAGATAAAAATTGTGTGAAAATTTCCACTTTCTAGCTCTTACAGCTTTGGGCTGTGCCAGTCGGGACTAATGAAAATGAAAACGCAAACGAATTTCATGTCAACATTAAAATACCCTTTGCAAGGGTATATTAAAGCAAGCAACACGCACTCGACCCACACACGTATTAAGTGCGTGTGTGCGTGAGTATTGCATGCGATAAATTATTTTAAAGCGCCTGCCACCATCCACCCTACGCCCCCTACCCCTACCCCACCCTCTCCCACTCTCTCATGCTCCGCCCTTAAGTCAGCATCGTTTCGCATCTATTTAATATACCGCGACGCATCAGTTTTAATATTGTTACGCATTTTATTTACGCGCATAAAAATGTATAAACGTTTATGACATGTCTGAGCCCGCCTCCAAATGCCTGTATAATTTCCCCTTATTTCCACCCACTCCTCCTACCCATCCACCCTGCAGCACATTATGCACATCCTCAGCGTTTTCATTAATAATTTTTGCTTTTGTTTTTGGCATTTGTCGGCGCTGTGTGGCGACTGCTCAAATAAAATTTATTGTTTCTGATATTTCTTTAGTCATTATTTTTACGCATATTTATTATTTATTATTTATTTATTAATTTGTTTTGCACGCGGATTATGCGGGGCATGCCAAACACAAATACAATCACGCACACAAACATAAACACAAACACAAACAACACGCACACACACACACACACACACACACACACACACACACACACACACACACACACAAACAACACACACACACACACATACACAATCAAACACAAAACAAACATAAACACATCAATGAACGACGGGCAAACAAATTTCGTTTGATTTGTTATCAGGTAGCAATTGTTGTTGTTGTGTTATTGTTGCTGTTGTTGTTGTTGTTGTTGTTGTTGTTATTGCTGTCGTCGTTGATGGCGTTTGTAATTTCGTTTTTGGTATTATGTAATTTATTAACTTTTCATTGAAAGTTATGTGCGGGCAACATCAACGTCGACGGCGGCGTCGCTGTGCTGCGTGGACGACATCCTTAATTAATTACATTTTAACATGATAATTAATAGCGCCGCGACCTCTGACGACAGACGTAACGACAATAACCCAAACCGAGCAATTGATGACAACCCATACAAGCACACACACACCAATCACACACACACACACACATACATATATATACAAAATCGCACACACACACACCCACACAGACTCGTTTTAACTCAGCGCAAAGTTTGGCAAATTACAATTGACAACTGACAATATTTTGGTCAGTAAACGCAAAACGGTCACACTGTCCATTTTATCGATTGACAAACATTCATATACTTAAATATTTATTTAAATTTTGAATACTTCTGTATTATGATAAGAAAAATCGACTCTTACCGGGCGAAATAATGATAGCAATCTGTGTTGTTTTTTTGTTTTTATTTATTTTTACAAACAGATTTTCCTTTTAAACGTTTCTTTACATTTTCAATACTTCTGTATTATGTTAACACAAGTAAGAATGCTCTAGTATAGTGTGCCCGACTACGAGACTCACTGCTCCCAACTTGCACTTCAAGCAACGCACTCAACTTTATTTGTGAACAGCATTTTGAGAATTCTCGTCCAACATAATTCATATTATATATTTTATTTTGTATTTAACTTGTATATGGTGTATGTATGGTGTTGGTATAAAAAAACAAAAACAAAAAACTATAGAATATTAGAAAGAACAGTTAAGCAGCTAATTTGTGTGTGCCACGCCCACCCATCTGGACGCAGAACACATATACAAACACAAACACCCACACAACCTACTCACTCATCCACACACACACACACACACACACACACATATATATAGTTTATATAGTTAGTATCATTTAGATCTTTCAATCTTCAAAACATTCTCTGTTTAGCTTTAAAAATGAAAAACAAAAAACTCATTCAAAAACTGTAATTTAGTACGGTCTTAACTAAGACACACATACATTATTATTATGTAACTTCCATATGTGAAACAATCATTTAAAATTTTATTTAATTAAACACACGAATTTTAAAGGCACGCTCGCAAAAAATTTCGAAAAAACTTAAAAACGAGTGTCTTGAAGTTTTGCGTAAGCAAATCGAAAAAATCAAAACATTGAATTAGTTTTTAATTATTTTTTTTTTTTTCTTAAAATAACTATTATATATACACACTTATGTATACTATATAAAGTTTATGAGAAGCAAATTATATATATAATAAATATTGAATATTACAAAACGAACCACGCCTTTGTTTTCAGTGTAAAAATCATGAACTAACATTTTATCGAATCGGAAATCACACAAATGCCAATTACTTTCTTATATTGAACATTATTATTTATATTTCAGGTAAGACTGGGTTCAACATTTTTTGAAATGATTGGATAAAACCCATATAACCCCAAACAGACCAAAAATAATACAAATGCAACTAACACTATGCAACACTGAAAGTGGGGCAAGGTTAAACATCATTTTATCTGTTGCAGTTGAGGACCCTATTCAATAAAAATTTTTTTTTTTGTTATTGCAGTCCTTTTTTTAAGCAAGTTTTAAGAGTTTTCTTTCCAATTGGTTTTTTTTGAAGTTATATAAATATTTTCAATAATATAACTTGCGTATAGCATTCTTTACATGAGGTCCTCCACGCCAAAAATGATCGAAAAAGTATGGTTTTGGTCGTAGCACTACGCAACTTGAAACTTAAGGTTTCAAGCAGTTCAGCGGCAACACAAGCAAGCAGCGCACTTAACTTGTGCAGTGCCTGTCAAACTGTTGTTTCTGCCAGCTGAGACGGGGGTAATAGATTCTTCCATAACTTTGGTGCTATTTATCCGATCGTGATGAACTTACACAGCTCATCAACATTGATATAAAATATATGTGGAACAAAAATCAAAGCTTTATCTTTAAAATTGTGGCTATGAGAGTTTTTTGAAATTTGCGATGGTGCGGGGGGGTGTATACGAAATTTGAAAACACCTTGATCTGCGTACGGTATACAGGAACCTGCAAGCCAAGTTTGGTGTCTCTTATAGCTCATTTAGTCTGCGAGATCTGTGTGGTCATACGGACGGACGGCTGCAGTTCAACGATAGAGAGCGCCAGTGAGACGCAACACAAGTAAAAAGCTCCATATATTGTTCAATATGGTTTAATCTCCAAAAAACATAAGCAATATCTCCACGGCAAACAATAAGTAACAAAGTCAACTAAGCATATTCAGTCGACTCAAATTTGGTTTCTATCGATTACATTTGGTCTGTGTCAAAAAATAAATCGGTCTGTTGAAACACATGTTTTTACAGACAGTCTGTGTTGTCTAGGGGCCCTTTAAGTAAGAGTGTCAGACAATCCAAAAAATAGTAGGCTACGCTAATTCAGTTGACTCAGATTTTTTTCACCTAAATGTTCATAAAAGTTTCTCCCCAGTCACAAAACAGTAGTGCGAGTTACAACAGTGCGCGGAAAAACTAAAATTAATATTAAATCTAAAAAACAACAAGTATACTCTTTTTTAGCCTCTTTGCGGTACCAGTTGGTAATGGCAAAATTATTTTTATCCAGTCTTCTTAATAGGGCAACAGAATTTAACCTGCAAAATTTAGTGATTCTACATAAAGGGGTGTGAGAAATACAGGCTTTGCTCATTTGTGGGGGCGGGGGTAGGCGTGGCCAAATTTTTTTTAGTCAGATCAATCAAGGATGTGATAAGTAGCCCTTGTGCTAAATTTGGTTACTCTAGCTATAAAACTGTTGAAGATATAGGTTTTTGCGGTTTGTGTAAGAACGGGTGCTGGTGGGGGGAGATCTTGACACTTTGTCTGTCTATGGTCATCCAAAAAAATGTAAAAAAGAGTATAAAAAGTGTTATAATATGCGAACTTTATTAAACCATCCATTAGTTAACTCTAGAGATGGATTTCTCCCAATCAAAAGAGGCTTCTATAAAATCACCATCTGATCAGACTATGTCTGAAAATATAAAAAGCCAAGAATATTCAGAAATGAATCCTAAAATCAACAATTCTGAAATGGCTCTGCATCTCAAGGAGGAGCCGACAGCAGGTAAATTCAATTATAGAAAATATAAATTAAGAATATTATTACTAACACCCACTCCTTTCATACACCTATATCTTAAGTTGTGAAGCCTAAGGAGTCTCTGCCAGAGGAAACAGATATTCAAGAAGAGTTAGAAGAAGAGACTACATTTTCAGAAGGATCATTTTCAAACGGCACATTAGATGACACTTTCACTATTAACAGATTTGCAGAGGACACATTCACAATCGGCCATATCGACAACAGTGCAAGTGACGAATCTGATGACGAACGGTCTCCAAAAGAGACTATTGAATAATAAAAAAAACTGTTAAGCAGCTGATTTTTGTATGCCACGCCCACCCATCTGAACGCAGCACACACATACAAACACACACACACCCACACAACCTATTCACTCATCCACGCACACACATTAACACTGCTAGTCTTAGGTTAGACGCACCAACTTTTGTTTTAAGTAAAATGCAATATTTATAATCATGCTTATTCTAATTGTCCAAAAAGCTTTTCTAATCAGAGATCGAATCTTGTTCGAAAAATTTGTGCTCACAGCTGGTTGATTTGCGAAAAAATAACTGTACATTCGAAGATTTCAGAAAATAATATGGCAATCACGCGGGTTTTCGGTTGGTCATTGAAATAGACGCACTTTAGTAAACAAGTATTGAGAAAATATTAAAAATAAACAAATAAATTGTTTTAGTGCTACATTTAAAGTAAAAATTGGAAAAGCTGGTGTTATGAGCTTATTAGAACGTCAAAAATTAGACTTTTTTCACTCGCAAGGACTGTCCAATCGAAACATTGCCAAACAGATAAATCGCAGCTTCAGAACTGTTGATAGATATTTAAAGGATCCAGAGGCATATGGAAACAGCACTATCTGAACGAGCAGTACGCAAAATTGTTAGAGTTGCATCAAATTCGACTGAGTCCGCAGCTAAGATTAAGGAATTAGCCGGAATAAAAGCAAGCCTTTCAACTGTTCAGCGTACAATCAGAAATGCAGAACACCTAAAACGTCTAAAAATCAAGAAAAAACCCGATCCGATCGTGATGAATTTACACAGCTCATCAACATTGATATAAAATATATGTGGAACAAAAATCAAAGCTATATCTTTAAAATTGTGGCTATGAGAGTTTTTTGCAATTTGCGATGGTGCAGGGGGGTGTATCTGAAATTTGAAAACACCGTGATCTGCGTACGGTATTCAGGAACTTGCATGCCAAGTTTGGTGTCTCTTATAGCTCATTTAGTCTCCGAGATATGTGTGGTCATACGGACGGACGGACAGACAGACGGACATGGCCAGTTCGTCTGGGCTGTTGATGCTGATCAGAAATATATAGTTTATATGGTCGGAAATGCCTCCTTCTGCCTGTTACACACATTCGCAGCACTTTATAGCTTCCTTTTTTAATGGGAACAGGGAGTAAATATCCTCGGTCCTGATCAGGATGGAAAAGCAGTAAATGTTATTAGTGTTGCCATACTTGATGCAAATTTTACCAAAATTCTTTCGTTTGTTAGTCGTTGGTATATTGGACGCATTTGTAATTTTAGTAATTTGACGCACCATCAAGATAATTACACATTCATATAAAAATTAAAAAACAATTAAAAACTTTGCAATTTTCACCCTCTTTGCCGTGCCCAGAGTTGCGTTCACACATACGACATACACCAATGCAGACGAAATCAATTTGTTTAGAAAAAATTATAATTAATAATGCCTGTAAAACTGTTGCTTCTGCCTGCTGAGATGGGGGGAAATAGATTCGCCAATAAATTTGCTGTTTCTTTTCCGATCGCAACTGATTAACATTGATAAAACAAATATGTGCACTAAAAATCAAAGCTATATCTTTAAAATTGTGGCTGTTGAAATAAACTTGATCTGCGTATGGTATACAGGAACCAAGATCGGTGTCTCTAGCTCTTATAGTCTCTGAGATCGACGCCTTCATACAGACGGACAGACGGACGGACAGACGGACATGGCTAGTTTATATAGTCGGAAATGCTTCCTTCTGCCTGTTACGCACATTTGCAGTACTTTATAACATTTTTCCCACTTTTAATGGGAACAGGGAGTAAAAAACCTTCCGTTATTGGACGAAGAATTCATGGAAATATTTGAAATGGAAACAAAGCGGTTTGCTTTCACTTGTTTTTCAGCCCGCTTAATATTCAAATTTAATGTTCTGCCCGACAAAATGTTAAAGTTTTTCAATATTTTGCAATTGAATTGAATATTGATAATGATTACAGATCAGACTAGATAAGACTTTCAGTAGCTTAAACCGACTCTTTGCTTATATCATATTATTTTTTGTTTTTTGTCTGAACTTACATAAGCTAGTTACATATAAATTGTCAATTCATCATAGTTGTCAATTATGTTATGTAATTTGTACACTGAGGGAAAAATTAAGTTCGAAAACCACGCTCGTTCAAAAATCGAACAGTGGTATGGTAAATTCTTAAAAAAATAAACGCCTGGTTCGACATATAAGAAAAAAGCGTGATTAACCTACTATTGTTACCTTTTATTCTTAATTTGGTACACACTTCATTTCATTAAGAATGACATTTTCTCTAAGTGTACATCAATTTATACATGTTAAATGTAAAATTTATTAAGGTACTTGTTCGTTTTGCTGAGAATGTTTTCAGGTGAGTTAACGTAAAGTCAATCAATCATTTATCATTGAATGTTAATTGAGGTTCAATGTACTCTCTAGAATATCTAAGAGAAGTTCAGAAGCTTATTTTTTACTCATTCCATTATTTGCGAATACCCTGTGGACAAAACGTTATTTATTAGAATTGGTGGAATTTTTAAATTAAATTAAAAAACTTAAAATGTAAATATAACAAGTATTAATATTTATATTCATTCAAGTCTGTATATATATAATAGACGATCAGGCGACCATATCCTTGCCGAACTGGAAGAACTGGTCTGATGTGAATTCACTAATCGTAACATGAACAATATGGCATGACATAACTGATTAAGCATAACACTCAGACAGTAGCTAGATATCTTCTATACATATAAAAGTGTTCATGCTGGCTGATTGACTGACTGATTTACAATTTTCGCACAGCCCACACCATAAGAGCTAGAAGTCTGCATTTTTCACAGTAGTTTTTTTTTGTATTATGCGTACTAAGATCGGATTCGTGGAAAACCGTAGAAGGCAACTTTTTTGTTTATCATCCAATCAGCTTCAAACTCATTTTTAAAACAAGTAAGAATGCTCTAGTCGAGGGTGCCCGACTATGAGACTCCCTGCTTCCAACTTGCATTTCAAGCAGTTCAGCGGCAACACAAGCAAGCAGCGTACTTAACTTGTGCAGTGCCTGTCAAACTGTAGTTGCTGCCAGCTGAGACGGGGGAAACAGATTCGTCAACAACTTTCATGTTTCTTACCCGATCACATCGAAATTTACGTAACTGATAAACATTGATAAAAGAAATATGTGTACCAAAAATCAATCTTTACAATTGTGGCGGGTATGCATTCGAAATTTGAAATAAACTTGATCTGCGTATGGTATACAGGAACCTACATGCCAAGTTTGTGTCTCTAGCTTTTATAGTCTTTGAGATCGACGCGTTCATACAGCCGGACCGACGGACGGACAGACAGACAGACATGGCTAGTTAGTCTCGGCTGTTGATGCTGATCAAGAATATTTCTAGTTAATACAGTCGGAAATGCTTCCTTCTGTCTGTTACATACATTTGCAGTACTTTTTAACTCCCTTTTTCTTATTTTTAATGGGAACAGGGAGTAATAAAAATATATACATGCACCAAATAATGTTTAAATCGAAACTTTCTAGAAGAAAGTTAATAAGGTTAGCATAAGACTTACTTTGAAATACAATTGTTGTATAAGAAGAAGTTGTAAGAGCTGATTTGACTTTAAAGTGCCATCACATAATGCAGCGCTATCAAGCTATAATAATAACAAACAAACAAACAAACACACACAAACACAAATACAGGCAGATTGAAGAGAATGATATAGCAGCGGTGGCAAGAGGCATGAAGCAAGAGGCATGTGGCAGAAGACTTAAGGCACACACAGATGGCAAGGCGATGAGCACACTGATGATGACTATAATGATACACAAACAATTGCCAAGGCATTTCGATTCAATTTAATATACATACTAGCTAAAAAGCGCGGCGTTGCTCGGTAAAGTCTTTAACTTTGACCATCTTTATCCGTCCGTGGGCAAAGATATTCCAAAGTCTGACCCACACGCATAATGATTTCTTAGGCAGAGTTTTCAAACTGAGATTAAAGGGGAAATGGGAAAGATCAAAGAAAATTCATATCAGTCCCCCCCTGAATCAGAAATATAGTTGCGCTTTCCGCCCGTCCCGATGATTTTGAAATCTGTTCCGCGGTTTCTGAACAATGCCAATGATGTCGAATATTGTTTTTGAAAAATATCTTGGGTGTGCCGCTCCTATCTAAATTTAAAGCAAATGGAAACATAACAGAAATTTTCCATGCATCCACCAATTTTCAACCCGTAGAACTGACCTCGCAACTTTATTGTTTCTTATGCTAAGGCTTAAAAATGAGTTTAAAAGCAATTGCACAAGATATAACAAAATGTTTGTCAGAGTCTTGCACCCATTTTTTGACCTTCGCCATTACATTTTCCGATCAGGGTGAATTTTCCGAAATCGGTCAAATGATTTTTATACTCTTTTTTAATTAAAAAAAAAAAGAAAAAAGATTATATTGGGTTTGTGAAATGTCCGCCTGTCTGCCGTCTGTCCGTCCGTCTGTCCGTATGTCCGTCCGTCTGTCCGTCCGTCTGTTCGCCGTCTGTCCGTCTGTATGAACGCAGTTTTTTTCACAGTTTTGAAGCTAGAGCAACGAAACTTGGTACACATGTTATACCATAGGCAGACAAAGTGTCAAGATCTCAACTTGTGTGAAAAATTAAGCTGTGCAATAATTTACGTGAGTCAGTCAGTCAGTCAATTAGGTCAAATTCTTTTATAAGTATGTATAGATGTATGCACACGGTAACAAATTTCATGGTATGTTAGTGCTTGCTTTAATATTAATCACTTAATAGTACAATTTCTAAATGTAATACAAAATTTAGTAAGTATTTACTCCTTAAAAACAAAGAAATGTCAGTTTATCTGTCAGTCTATATGAAAGCATTATTTTTCCAAAGTTTTGAAATATTCTCTTCCAAATCTGGTATATTTATATTTAAACTTAAATCATTTTTGGTATATTTTTATTATCTTAAAAAAGAGAAGAAACTTTTTAATTCTAATGAGTTGTTTAATGTTCTTGGCTCAATGTTATTTTCGATCATTTAAGATCCTTATTTTCAATCACATCAGATTGATATGATTTATATCCAGTTGTTTTCCGATATGAAAAATGTAAAATTCATGACCATTTCAAATTATTTTTGTTCGCTGTGTATTTAAGTACATATATAATTCTTTCCTTTTTTTTGCCGCATTTTTATCTTTCCGCCTTGGGTTGGTCAATCTTCATTCGTCCGTCCGTCCGTCCGGCTGTCCGACCGTCGATTCAATGTGTCCGGTTGCCAGAACCCAAAAGTTGTTTTGACAGTAGCCAAGATTGAGTTCTTATTCAATTTGTACGGATTTGTTCGTTGGCCAACCTTGTCCCATCTTTTTTTTTTACCGTATCACCCCCCCCCCCCACCCTCCTTTTGTCATACCCCCTTGGAATTTATTTCATATTATTGCTTTTGTTGTGTTTGTTGTTGTTGTTGTTCTTGCGTCAGTACTTGGCCTTGTTTTGGCAACTCTGGAACCTGCAAACTTCTTTCGAATGGCTCTGGGGAGAAGGGGCATGAGTGCTGTGGCCTCAGCTGCAGTCAACTTGGCTTTGGTCAAACCCTTGCCCCTAAGTTCAAGCCCCAGCAACTGGACACGTCTGTTGTCTTGGCTGCAGGCCTGGCGACTCTCTTAACTTGGCCAACAGTTGACTATGCGCCTGAGACTGCGAACTGCAAACTGGACAGGGGGTTGCCAATTGGCTGCCAGCAGCAGCTCGCAAAAGTATGCTACAAAAGTGCCGCCCGCCTTGTGCAAGAACTAAGTACAGTGTATGCTCGCTAGTGTGAACAATGTATATTTATTTTCAGACTTTAGAAAAATACATAGCAATGTTTACTGTGTGACTTGAAAGCGATTTCAAGAAAAGTAAAAATCAGTAAAACGTTTATTTTTTATTAAAAAATCGAAATAAGATAAAACATCAGTTCTATGCATTTAGCTGATTAACAAATTCACGAAATTTTGAAACACATGTACAATTATTTACTTACATGGTCATGTATTTAATATTTTTATTCTATTTCATTTTGTACTAATTTTACTACTTCCGAGAATCCATATAAATACAAATATATATTTTGCATCTTTGAATTACATTCCTTTATAATATATTTGTAAGTGCTTAAGCGAGTGTTCACTGTCTTTTTGGTATGTAAAATGCACATGAGCTGAACTGACCATGACTTCGTGACGACTTCGACATGGACTTGTGACTGTTATGAACTTCTACCAATCCACCCAACTACACCCTACTATACTCGACACTTGGAACACCCTCGTAACTTGCTGGCACTGCGGCGGATTTCGTTGTAAGTGTTTGTTTTGGCTTAATAATACGTTGTACGACTATGTTGTTTTACGTGTGTAAAAGAAAAGTCAAACAACTTTTGGCAGGTTGTTATTTTTGTAATTGGCACTTTTAGTTTTATCGATAGCGCGTCCAGAGTTGCCACCCACATTTGTAAGTATGTGTGCATGCCAAAAAAAAAAGACAAAAAAAATTAATCAAGTTTGAGATGATTTTCACGTGCGTTGCCCTGTTGGATATTTATGAACTGCTGCTGCTGCCCCACTTGGTACATTACACAATCCAAGAATTCAAGAATCCAACATGCCAACAATCTACCCCTCAGACCCTGTCCACATAGCCAGTTTTGTTTGAAGTGGCTCAAGGCTAACCACTTTTGGAGATGAGCTGCGCATTTCTTCTCAGTTTCGGCTTGCCATTTTCTTTGCTCTTCAAATTTTTTCTGCTGTTGTTTTGGCTTTTGGTTTAGTTTTGGTGCGCGACTCCAAATTGCCAACTTAGTTGTTATTTGTTGGCTGTCTGGCAGCTTGACGAGCCCAGAATGTGGCTGTAGTGGCAGTACATTAGGGCCTGGGCAGGGGGGGGGGGGGGGGGGGGGTAGGGCTCAAGTATCGTTCTTACCAGTGTTCTTTCGGGCCAATATTCGTGGCCGCAGAACTCTGATGGCTCTCACGTCACCACTTCTGCAAATTGCGGCAATAATGCAACAAAGGTTTCTTGGGAAACACACACCAAATTGCATGCGCTGCGGCTCAAGCAGCATAGCGTAGATGGGGCAAGTTGGGTGGCATTGGGGTGCAGGGCAAGCGGCAAGCAGCAAGAGGCAAAGTGGGGGGGTGCACTAGTTGGCGACTCGACGACGCCATCACCGTCAGTCACTTTGCTGCCTTTGCCGCTGGCCCTTCGCTGCATTTCATTTTCAATTTTTTTTTTTTTTTTATCTTAATACTCTATCAAAGACTATTATAAATATGTCAACCAACTTGTTATGCTGTGTAAACATTTTTAATGGTAAATATTTAAAGGGTGGTGTTTCCATGTATTTTTGAAAAGAAAGAGTATATTGGGCTTGTGAAATGAATTTCAACATTCATTTCGCTTCGGCTTCTGTTGCCTTTTTTGATAATTGCTTTTTACAGCATTATACAGATTTTAAAACACTAGTTAAATGGGAAATATTAGTATCATACGACGTATCTGTACGATTTCGAACGAAAGTTTATTGTATGCTAGAATTGCATTGTCTAAGTACGAATTGAAAAAGTGTTTGACAAAAAAAAAGTAAGTATCAAGTAATGATTTTTGAACCAAAAATCAAATTTAATTAGTTTTAAATAAAGTTAAAATTTTATAATCGTTTTTTTTCTTAAATAATTAATCGTTTTTTGAAAGATTTTAGATTGAAATCCCGAATAAAAACAATCAAAAGTCTTGCAGGTTTATTTTTCATTTATATGCTAGATCAGGATCTATTTAATTTATACTTTCAGTTCTACTGATGTTTTGATATATATCAGATAGCTCCTATCATAGGCTTAATAGATCGATTTATACTTGCTTATAAGCATAATAACAATTACATAGGATACCGACATAGTAACAGAATAAATACTCATATCGTTGCATAGCATTACATTATTGCATATAACTATTTCTTCTTAGTATACGTTCTTGCAATATCCTTGCATCATTTTCAGTATTGCCACCTACGACGGCGCGGCATAAGGGTTTAATACAAAAACCCTTAAACCCTTAAGAGTTTAATACAAAAAATCGTGGTCAATATATCGATGTTTCAAATTCGATAGACGATAGTTTTAAATTCTTTTCACTGTTGATGTTTTGTGCGATCTATCGTATATTGAATATTTTTTACGGATCATTACGGATACGGATTCATCGATGTTTTGTCACCTCTATTTCGCATGCTTTCAACTATCTTTAACATTCTTTTTTTTAGAACCAAAACTATTATCCGATATGGGCTAATCCTGCGTTACGGACATTAACTTCGTACGCAAATTTGCTTGTTAATATTGACACAGCTAGCGTTCACATTAGTATATATTAATGGAATTTTTTGCAAAATTCAGTTCTTTGGGAGTACTTTTAAACCTATTTTCAAATAAAAGATTAACTGTTTTTGAAAAAAAGTTATGCTTGTTCAAAGTTGCGTGGCGGACGTTACAAAAAATGGAAGTGACTTTGAGGCTTATGTGCATTTGGACATTTTATAGCGAATTTCGCATAATAATCAAAAAAATCCATGTACAAAAAATTAAGTAGAATATATGACCATATAAATTCAGCTTAGAAATGAATGATAAGTAGTCCCGTTAAAAAAAATCTTAATGTTTTGTCTGTTGCGGACGTTACAAGATTTCCATTGAATTTGCACTTAAATATTTATAGTAAACTTAGGTTAAATTGATCTTTTTATATTTCTTTAAGTTAGTACTAATTGTTATTGAAGTCTCATAAAATAATTTTCATAAAGTATCATCTCATTTGACAACGTAAATATTAAAGAGAAAATGGTCTAAAAATGAACAAAAAAGGGTCAAAAAGCCATTTTTGCAGATGCCAGTCGGTTCGCTCATGATAATTATTTAACTGAATTGTAAATTGTTAGATTTTATCAATTTCTAACAATTTATATCGATTAAAGCATACAATTCAGAAGAAATAGGTATAAATAATAACTTTGATATTTTCGGTGCTGGTTTAACTTTTTCTGGAAATGCCCATATGTGCAATCGATATTAATTGGGAGTAGGAAAATCAATCGATATTTAGTAGCAAAAACAATCGATCGTTTTGCTGCACTTCTTTGTAAAGTTGTTTAAAGTTTCTGTGCTATCAAGGGTATTTAAGCGTCGTCAACCCATAAAAATATCATGTTTTTTTCCATTGCTTTTTGTGTTTTTTATTTTTGTTGCTCAGCTTACATTTTCAGTTGCTGTTCCTGCTGCTGCTGCTGTTGCGGTTTCCGCTTTGGTTTTCATGTTGCAAGCAACATTTTTGTTTGTAATTTACTTTGGAATGCCGTCGTCGTTGCTGCTGCGGTTTTCTAAGAAAAATCTTTGTTGGCCAACCTCTTAACGGTGTATGGGGAATTCGCGTAATTGCAACAACGCACGCTTTCTCTCTCTCTCTCTCTCTCTTTCTCACTCTCACTCCCTCTCTCTCTCTTTCTCAGTTAACTTCCCCTGGCACCCTCCCTGTCAATCTGCTGTCTGTGTGTCCTTAAGTGACTGTTGACTGACGGCAGGCAAATCAACTGACAATGCAACTTACAACACTCATGTATAAAATTAAATTAAATATTGCTCATACGTCACGTTGCACACGATATACAGATGAATGAATGTACACTCCTTACATTTTTATTCTCGGAATTTCAGAAAATTGCCTTTAATAAATATTTATTTAAATTTATTTTTTTACGGCGTCTTTGAATCAATTGAAAACTCTCTGTGTTTTAAAAAAATATGTTTCTTAAATTGATCATTAAATTACTGGAGTCATTTCTTGAATTAAGTAGGCCTCTTATAAACATCGCTTTTCCTTAAATTTAAGGTGAACTTTTCATATTTTATTTTCTTATTTTAAAGGTGCAATTATATATAAATAGTTAAGTGCAAAAGGCTACTTACCTTTGTAGCTGAGTTAATTTTAAACCGCAGGACGAACACTAGTGGAATACAACATAAATATCTATACAAATTACATATTGCATATACATACATATATGTACATACATGCATATGTGTAATTGTTGATATTTATGTGATTTGGTCGGTAGCTGAGGTGTCTAATAGACCGCTTTACAGTATTTTAGCGGGGATCTAGGCTTCAAAACTGCCTGTAACCGTATGATGATAGGAGCTTTTTAAATAATTATGAAATGTTCAATATATAATATAACAAGGTTATACAAATTTGGTAAAATTTCTAATTATATAATTTAATTATTGCTTCTTTTTTAATAAACTCATATTACTTTTTATTAATTTCAAAAACTTTTAAATTACATTCAACAATACACTTTTTTAATAATTTGTATTTGTTCAAGCACCTCGCCTTGCCAAACCAAATCTTGAATCTAAAATTAAGATCAATCGAAGCATGCTTTGCTTCTATTTACTCCCTGTTCCCATTAAAAATGGGAAAAAGGGAGTTATAAAGTACTGCAAATGTGTGTAACATACAGAAGGAGGCATTTCCGACTTTATAAACTATATATATTCTTGATCAGCTTCAACAGCCGAGGCGAACTAGCCATGTCCGTCTGTCTGTCCGTCTGTCCGTCCGACTATAAGAGCTAGGACACCAAACTTGGCATGTAGGTTCCTGTATACCATACGCAGATCAAGTTTATTTCAAATTTCGGATGCACCCCCCCGCACCCCCGCAAATCGCAAAAGACTCCCACAGCCACAATTTAAAAGATAAAGCGTTGATGTAAATGTTGATCAGCTGTGTAAATTTCATCACGATCGGATAAATAACACCAAAGTTATGGAAGAATCTATAACCCACGTCTCAGCAGGCAGAAACAACAGTTTAACAGGAACTGGACACATTAAGTGCTCTGCTTGCTTGTGTTGCCACTGAACTGCTTGAAATGCAAGCTGGGAGCAGGGAGTCTCGTAGTCGGGCACACTCGACTAGAGCATTCTTACTTGTTCTCTTTAGCTTTTGACACTTCGTTACTTAATTTCCCAAAAAATTCTCTAATAAATGGTTGTCACTTTGCCAGTGTTAGTTACAAAGTTATGTTTGTTGTTGACACTGAAATCTACACAGCCACTTAACTGCACAGCTCATTTTGTAAAGTAGGTCTGAGGTTTAACACTTGGGGAGTTTTTTGTCAGCACGGTTTTTTATTGAGCAGTTCGAAAAAAGTACGCAATAGGCAACTGCGCTACTTACTACATAGGGGGTCGTGAATACCCTTTATGTTAATAAAATTATATTATATTGTTAAGTTTGTTTTTGTGAGAAAATACATTTTTTTGGAAAATAATATATAGTACAAATTGAATGTTAATGAAATTCTCTACAAAAACTTTTGTATGGTTTTGAAATCCATTGTGCATGGCAACGCAATACACTGAAAAAATAATCTACTCTGTATAATTGTTTGGGTGTTTTTCCTATAGTTCAACATATTTAATTGACATCAAAATGAAAATTATATTTTGTTATAGTTGATTTCTCGGAAAATTTCTCATTTTGAGATTTAGTGTATCAAGCTCTTATTATCTCTGAGATGCATTATTTTTATGTATTTATTTGTAGGTTCATATATTGACTTATACTTGATGTTTTATATAATTAATTATTGGAACTCATTTATTATTTTCGTGATAAGGGGCCCTAACTACATCAGAAAAAGGCATTTTAAACCCAACTGCATTTTGACTGTTGCATAGTGTAATTCGATATGTAGAATCAACATTGGAGCAAATGATGACAACATTCAGTCTGTGAAATTTGGTTTTAACATGTCTGCAGCCGATGACTAAAGAACAACAAATATCAACAGCAACAAAAACTGACCGATATTAAGCCAAAACAAGAAATTAAGTTATGCCGACTATAAATACCCTTGCAGAAAAGTTGTTCATATCAAAACTTAATTTTCGAGATATAAGATATTTTCGCCCGATTTTAAGAAAATTTGGTCAGCTTGACAAGTACATACTTAGACGCAGAATAGGTTAATTTGGTTAAGATGCCTTGAGAATCAAAATAGTTTTTCAAACAAAAAGTAATTTGTTAACCTATTGTTCTGGCATAATAGCTACAATATAGATATAGTGGTACGAATTTGGTAAAACTTTGTCAACAAGTTTAGAAAAAGTAAATTAAAAATATAATTTTAAAACCGATTTCCATGGTTCCCATGGCAGCTGTAAGATATAGTGGTGCAATTTTGATCAAATTTTGAAGAAATTGCTAAAACTCGGATCCTATGGCAGCTATATGATATAGTTATATGATCCGGCCAGGTCTGACAAATGTACTACTTTTAGAAAAAAGAAAATGGCAAATTCAACTCAGCTCTTGATGCTGATCAAAAATATATAGACTTTATAGAGTTGGAGACGTCATCTTCAATCCGTTACCTATTTTGCATCAAAGTTATAATACCCTCTGTGTGTACAAATATCCTTATATATAGTTATAAGGGAGTAGTTGCGCCCTGTAAGGGATGGGGATGCGGGATGGGAATTGGAATGGGAACTAGGGGTTTGCTCAGCAGGTGTTGGAAATGCCATTTTTTCAAACAATTTGTGCCGCGCTCACACTTATTCAATGATTCACTCGAAACATTTCCGCTGACTCTTCTCCCTTCCCCCCCGTTGATCATTCAATTGCGTTGGTAGCTAATTTTTGTTGTCTATCAAATCGATAGCAGCAGGACTTGGGCAGTTGAGCGGTTGGGGGTAACAGTTTTTTCGTGTATTTGATTTGGAGATTCGTAAAAATGTCTGCGCAGCGTGAAAGCTAAGCTTTAGACCTGAACTCTCGACGTTTTACTGTGCCACCCGCCCTCATCGTTTGCAATTAATTCACAATATTCGCATCACGTCTCAGATTCCATCACCAAACAATTTCATACGTATTAACGCGATGTCGAAAGTGAAAACACCACAACACAAAAATACCAAATACCGAGTTACTCAACCCACCTCAATACACCACACCCCCTTCTCCTACAAGCCAACCAAACGAATGAAACAAAAAAAAAAGGTTGTAAAAAAAACTAGTATTAAAAGTGTTGGTAACTTCTGTAAAGCAAATAAATCTAGTTTTAGCGGGAGAGAATGGTAAAAAGCTGAATTATAGCTAATTTACAAACTATATATATATATAAACTATATATATTCTTGATAAGCATCAACAGCCGAGACGAACTAGCCATGTCCGTCAGTCTGTCCGTCTGTCCGTATGAACACACAGCTCTCGGAGACTATAAGAGCTAGAGACACCAAACTTGGCATGCAGGTTCCTGAATACCATACGCAGATCAAGTTTATTTCAAATTTCGGATGTACCTCCCCGAACCCCCGCAAATCAAAAAAAAACTCCCACAGCCACAATATTAAAGATAAAGTCTTGATTTTTGGTACACATGAATGTTTTATCAATGTTGATCAGTTGCGTAAATTTCATTACGTTCGTATAAATAACACCAAAGTTATGGCAGAATCTATTACCCCCGTCTCAGCACGCAGAAACAACAGTTTGACATGCACTGGACAAGTTAAGTGCGCTGCGTGCTTGTGTTGCTGCTGAACTTCTTGAAATGCAAGTTGCGAGCAGGGAGTCTCGTAGTCGACTGGGGCATTCTTACTTGTTCTAGTATATAAATGTAAATATATTTAATAAAATATTTCTTGTGTTATATGTTATATATAGTATGTAGGTATACGACAGATTTGTGTCTATAAGCAATATTACTATTTTTCCCTAAAATACATTCCATTAGCACTGAAAAAAGTAATGCCATTGAATTGACATTATAAAAATGAAAGTAATAAAAATTTGTTCATAGCATTGAATATTTGTAATGATTTTAAATTTCTATAGCATTATAATTAAAAAAAATCAAAATATTTTCCAGGAAATACCGATAACATTTGGTATATATATTTATGTTATCTGTAATATGTAATATGTATATACTATACGAATAAATATTACATATATTCATATAATTTTTCGATTAAAATGTGAAAAAGGATAGACTTTCTTTTTAAAAGCTAAAAGTGGCAACACTGACTAGCAATCACCTTTGCAAAATTGAGTTCATTCATTTTTCTTTGCCTCCCAAAGTGTAATGGAGGCCGGAGGGGTCCTCAGATCTTATTCTTCTGATATAAATGTGTGTGGGTTCGGAGTGCTGCACATCTTATCGACTGCTTTAGGGTCAACCTTGCGACTATTAAAATGAAGGTGATTTAATTTCATTAATTTGCACACACACATACATATATGCAAAGAGAAGGTAGGGGAGAGGAGAGAAGAGTGTAGAACCTATCGTTAACAGCTGGGACTTCTATTCACAAAATGTGCTCTTAATTTTGGTAATTTGTTTGCGGGGTAGGTAGGGGGTGGTGGTATTACCTCATGTTCCATGACATCGTCGAAGTTCGCCCTGGATGAGATTTCTAGTGGCTTTTGAGCATTTCGATTTTCATATTAAAGCATGATGCTATCAAATGTGAAAAGAAATCAGCTGTAAGCGGGGGCGAGAATGGGGGCTTACTGGCTAAGGGGGATGCGGTTGGTAGGTAGGTAAGTTGCGTGGTAATGTGTCTTTGTGTTGATGTGGCAAAATGTTTACCAATGATTGCGCAGAAAAACAAACAAACAAAACCAATGCCACTCAACAGAGATGCGATGAATAACACCATCCCCCCAAAACGGTCCCCCCCCCCCACCAAAAAATTCGCTTGGCCTGACCAAAAGTTTGCATGAAAAGCTGTCAAAATGTTGGCAACGAAATTAATTTTGACATATGCCAAAATACGTGATGGCTTCAACTGATGATTATGTGAGCGTTGCACTGTTCGAAGGATTTTTAATGGCTTTGGATGAGCTGCGCGAAATTTCACAAACGAAATATACATAAATATGTGCATTTATTAAATTAAATATACAAACAAAGTTGACAACGACTTTTTAGCTAATAGTAATGCAGTAGGTTCTGCTCAAAATAATGGATTCTTTATTTAATTCATGAAAATAAATTAAGCTAAATATACAGGCAAGTTCCGAATTCAGTACTTTTTTGAAAAGTAAGAAGGAATGAATTCCAAACGATTTACAAATTGCTACTCTGATTTCCAATCGTTTCTTTCGTTTTCTCTTTTTTTTTAGGAAATCGAAAACAGCTACGTTTGCTTCCACGTTTTCGCTTCTGATTATCAGACAGGTTTTAAGTTTAATTTTATAAATGTTATTTGACTTTTATCTAATGAATTATTTAGCTAATTATTTTCCAAAGATTTTTTTAGATTTTCAACTCGCAAACCACTGTAAAAATTGAACCCATTTCCATGTTGTTTTATGTATAACTTTTTCAACTTGTGCTTATACCATTTTTTTGAATTTCTAAAGAATGAATAAATTTGAAAAATATTAAATTTTCAAATATCATTTACATTTCATTGCGTTCATAGAAAGTGGTGCCTCCGTAGAAGGTGCTTATTCAAAACATTCTTCTAAGATTTTTTTGAACTGTTGTAAAACTAACACCTAATAGATTTCCAACTCAACCTTTTAAATACTGACAGAATATTAGTTTTGATATGGAACCGGACAAAGAAAACAAAACTGAAATTCCGTGTGCGAAGTTCTGTGTTTAAGTTAGTTGACATACTTGTGAAAAATTGCTTATTTTCATATATTTCAATTGAAATTTAAGTGGAGAATCAGGCGTTAACTTCCAAAGGCATGAGTCCAAAATCAGTGTGTCATAACACAAAGAAAAACAAGTAAGAATACTCTAGTCGAGTGTGCCCGACTACGAGACTCCCTGCTCCCAACTTGCATTTCAAGCAGTTCAGCGGCAACACAAGCAAGCAGTGCACTTAACTCGTAAACTGCTTGTCAAACTGTTGTTGCTGCCAGCTGAGACGGGCGTAATAGATTCTTCTATAACTTTGGTGCTATTTATCCAATCGTGTTGAAATTTCCACAACTGATCAACATTGATACAACACATATGTGTACCAAAAATCAAAGCTTTATCTTCAAAATTGTGGCTGTGGGAGTCTTTTGCGATTTGCGCGGGTGCGGGGGGTGCATCCGAAATTTGAAATAAACTTGATCTGCGTATAGTATATAGGAACCTACATGCCAAGTTTGGTGTCTCTAGCTCTTATAGTCTCCGGACATGGACGACATGGCTAGTTAGTCTCGGCTGTTGATGCTGATCAAGAATACATATATATAGTTTATATAGTCCAAAATGCCTCCTTCGGGCTGTTGCATACATTTGCAGTACTTTATAACTCCCTTTTTCCCATTTTTAATGGGACAGGGATTAACTATTTAATACGTAACACAGGAGGCTTTTCAAACTTAATAACAACTCAAATACTATATGTACTAAAATATATCATTGCCGTGTCGGTCGTTCCAATGGGCATTGTTGCATCAAGGTATTTGGGCGCCGAGGGAGAAGAGCTGATTCAGAATGAGACGGGTTTCTCACAGTATCGCATTAACTATTTGCTGGGCCAGTATCAGTCTCTAGAGCGGGATGCGGAGGGTCAAGTGCTTCGAAGCGAGTTGTTGAAGGTGCCACCAGTGGCAAATCATCCATTGGCTGAGCGTCTGGTCGATGTGTATTTGCATCCATCGAAGGACTTTCGTCATTTTATTCAAGGACTGTCACGCTTTCGCCGCCGCGCACCGCTCCAGCTGAAACTGCAATCCGTGTTCCAAATGTATAATACTAATATCAATTATAATAGCGATGGTGATTGCGATGGCGATGGCGATGATAAGGATCTGAATCTGATCAGCGTTGATCAATGCACTCAGTTGATCAATCAAATGCCAGCAACGCATCACGAAATGCGTGCCATGCACTGGAAGCTTAAAATGCTGTCAAATCATTATCATGAACAGCAGGAGCTGGAGGATAAAAAGGATGTGCATGAGGAACAGCAGCAGAATCAAAAAGGTTGCATCAATTGTGAGGACTTGGCATATATAATACGCGGCATTGATCTTCATGAAAGCTTCTCCTTGCGTTTCAACTGAACTCCAAGAAATTAATAACAACTGGCAATACACTGAAAGAAAAACGATCTGCTGGAAAGCAGGACTTATTTTTATAGCATTTTATTAAATTAAATTTATATCTTCAAAATACAAGCAGTTTGTTCAAAGAAACAGATAATATTGCAAAGGGTGTTAAAAAAAATCGAAGTCCGTTTAAAAGAGAGAGAGAGAGAGAGAACGAGAATATCCGTTCCTAAATATATATAGTTGGTATATTTACTATATTTTCCTCGATAGCAGAGAATTTAAGCGTCCTTCGGAAGAATGCTTTTGTATTTTCGAAAATATTTTTGTTGTATATATTGCTTGGGTCAAATGTTTTGGTTAGGTGTTTTTCAGGAATAAATGATCAATTTGTTCTCTCACTTAAAATTAATGGCAAAATTGCTTGTACAAAACAAAGTGAAACATAAAATTTCTAAGTTTCTTTTTAATCATTTTGAGATAGTTTTTCTCTTCTTAGCTTCTAAAAATGTTGGTAGATATCATTTTTTGTATGCCATATACATAAAAAGATGTAATTTATTTATTTGCATACTGGCATATAGTCAGGAAATAAAAATGAAAAAAAATCCGAACTAAACTAAGAAAAAAGAAAAGAAAAAAAGGAAGTGATTTGTTCTACTTTTTGCAAACGTTTTGAAAACCTATTCGGTATTTCTTGGAACGAGTGTAGATGAGGTTGCTGAATTAGGTCCTTGTTCTTGTATGTTTTTCCTGGTTTTGGCATTGCCTTAACCGTTGACTGGAATTGCATATCGTTGGCATAACATCACGTCGCGTAAAAGTTTTCACATAAACGCAAAAGTTAAGTCATTCCTGAAAATTGTTTCTTGAAATTTAGTTGCGAGCACTTCAGAGATAGTGCAAACTGAACCAACGTTAGAGAGAGAGAGAACAAGTCAGTGAGTGAGAGATGGAGAGAGAGAGAGAGAAAGAGGGAAACGAGGAGAAGTTTTCAATGGCACTTGCAGTGAATCCTTGTGTATTCTTGTTTGTTCCTGACAAGCAGCTGCCTTTGCTGACTTGCATGTCCTTTTTGGCGTGCCTGCATATGTTTCCTCACACATTCTCATCCCCCCTCCCCCCCCTCCCCCCTTTGTTTTGTGGCATGTTTACTTTTCCACGCAAGTTTCACTCAATCTTGCGGCTCAGCTCAGGGCAACCTGCTCATTTGATGGCGCTTGGCTTCAACTTTTGGTCACCTGTTACCTCTGCACGTGTCTCTGGCTCTGTGTCTATCAGTGTATGTTTGTGAGTGTGAGTGTGTGTGTGTGTGTATGTGTTTGCGTGGCATACTACAAGTGCTGCTTTAGCAGTTCATTGGGCATTTGGGTGTAATTCATCCTATTGAGATATTGGCGTCACGCGACCCTTTTTGTCAGACAACTCCTTAAGTAAGTATCACAGCAGCTACGACAAACTGTCGCCATTCTGTATTCGACCTTGGATATAACTTTTGAGCAACTATAAGTTGCTAAACTATACAGTTCAGTTTTAATTAAAATACTAGATATATGCATTTGATAGTTAATTATATTTATGCGGTACAAGCATTATTATTTATCCGCCATCCTTGGCGTCGCCTTAGCTTTATAAAACGTTACTATCCAATCTAGATTTCATTATTAAACACTCATTTGTTCTTCATTGTAACCAGCTATAATAATAATAATAGTTTAAGTTTTAATTAAATTAAAAAAATTCAAAAATTAAGAAATATGTGAAAAGAAACACACAAAAAACAAAACATCGGAATACAATACAAATGATATCCAGAATTGAAATGAATTCGAATTTTATGTATAGCCCGTTCTTTAAATATTTATTGTTATGTTGGAGTTAATGCATAATATTTGTAAATATGTCAAATATTGGGTTTTTTTAGACACATTTCAATCCAAAATCGCACAAAGTATAAAGTGGAAATTAAGTTGTAAGTGCAATTTGTGTTGCCGATCGGAGTGTGGTGGGCGGTGGGTGGTGGTTAAGTTCTGTGTGGTGACAGTGTCCTGGTCGCGCGCCTCTCTCTTTTGTCTGTTTCACTTTGCTGGTTTTTGCGACTGATTGCATTTTTATCCCTTTACACACAAAATCCATGAAATATGCACACTAACTCATGCGTATTTTATAATAATAAAAGCGCACTGCAAAGTGCCAAAATGGAAAGCAGCGGGTGGGTGGGGTAAAAAAGAAAGAAAATAAGTAAAACCAACTTGTACATGCCCCCACAACGAGTTCTCCCTCCCCCTCTTCGCCCTTCCCATCGACCATCGTCCATAAAAAATGTAAAGACAAAAGATGCGGCAATGATTCGGTGGCTGGTTGCAAGTCTGCTTAACCAGTGGCTATAGCTCGAGGCCAGTGGCGTGCGCAGGGGGTTGCTTTTTGGGGTTGAACCTCCACAGTAATTACATGATTCTATGACCAAAATATACGCAATATAAATTATTGTCAAAGCCTTGTTGTCGAACCCCTTTGCCAAAAATGTAGGTGCTGTTTACGCCACTGGGTGATGGGATGTTGCACAGGTGGTGCCTCTGTCAAATCTCTTCACACGTGCAGTTGGGCTAGTTGTTAAGGTTGCTTCTGACATGTGGCATGCGGCATATGTAAGAAGGTTAGCTTAGCAGCAGCTTATCCACTTGCAACAGCTGACGACTCTACAACAACTCACAAAGACAGAGAGATACAGACAGAGAGAGAGAGAGAGAGAGAGACAGTAACAACGACGGAAACGGAGACAGCAACTATTTGCCTATTGTTAAATATTTTAAGGGTATGCACAAAGTGCATCTTATCGCTGATCCTTTTCTTCCTGCCGCATCCTGCAATGCTGCCACAATGCCACTTTGCATGCCAAGTGCCTGCCACAGCTGCCACAGCTGGCATAGCTGCCACAGCTGACGCCGTAGCCTGATCCACCGCTGATTGCCTCTCCATCAGCGATCCATCGAGGCGGCAATCCAAGTGTTCCCCCGTTATGGCCACAAAGCAGCGCCAACAGCCGTAACTCAATCTGTGAGTACTAACAATAATTTGCCCTTACTGTCATACATTTAACTATACTCTGATTGAGGGTATGTCCATTTTTGCAGCCTTTATGGTACGATCCTTTTTCGTTGCAATTTATGTAATTTGGCAAGGCCTTAGCAAATTTGATTTCCAAAAAGAAGTACGGAATATCTTTTTAAAGACTGGAATTCGAGCACGTAACAATAGTCCGGTACAAAAAAACAAATTGGGCAACATCCTATCAAATCCAACTGAACAAATACTATACCTACATTTTTTAAATTCTATGACATATTCCATTTTTGATGAGCTATGTTATACTCTATCTGATTTTAACCATGATTGTGATTCATGTGATTACATCACAAATTATAAAAAAATTATTTTTTGATCTTGACACTTTGTCTGCCTATGGTATATACCAACATGTATACCAAGTTTGGTTGCTCTAGCTTCAAAACTGTTGAACTGTGGAAAAAACCTGCGTTCATAAGGACGGACAGACGGACGGACGGACAGACGGACGGACGGACAGACGGACGGACGGAAGGACAGACGGACGGAGATTTCACAAAAAATTAAAAAAAGAATACAAAAATATATGCTATATCAAACAATTTTCTTGTGTTTGATCAACTTAAATACAGATCATTTAAACATATGTTTTTATCATATGTCTTCTAGTGTATTTAATCTTCGATGCTTCTTCTTCTTACTTTCTTCTATATTGTTTTTTCTCGATTTTTTTTGTCACGCTTCTGCTGCCGCCTTTTGTTCAATTTTTTTTTGCATTATTGCTTTTCATGCATTTGCAGCAGCTGCTTAAACGTGTTCCAAATACGCAATATGCCGCCCAACACGCCCACATGCACCCCATTTGTCCCCATACGCCCCCCTACCACACCCACCAACAAAAAAATGACACCCATGCGAATTTGGTATGCGAAATTGGCAACGCTAGCATCCGTTCAGTGCATACGAATGAACATTTTCTAGCTGCCTGTTTTATTAGCCGTCATATAAACCAGGCTATACGAATACTCACCGTACTTACCTCTATCTTTATCTTTATCTTTATCTCTATCTGTATTTGTATTTCTATATTTTTGTCCTGGCCTGCTCTCAGCTTCCAGCTCTCGTCCTGCCATGCCAGATCCCTAGTTATGAATGGCTGCAAATACAGTTTGCAGCAAATATGACACCATAGACACACTGAGATTTTTATATCATCATTTGGTTAGCCCTGCGGGCTGTCCATAATTGTTTTAAAACTAACTCAAATGTTTTGCGTATTCAGCGGCGTACACTGAACCATATTTCGCATAAGAAACAATGCAAAAAGCAGTCTTAAAAACTGATACTAATTTATTTCAGTCATCCTTAAACATTGCTAAGGTACAACATACTATGTGTATTCTAAAAGACTTTTATACTCTCAAAAGATTTTGGCTTCAGTTGATTTGCAAACCTCTCAAAAAAACCGTAAGTGTCACAGAAGTTCGAGATTTCCTTTTTGAAAGTAACGTGGCTGCATCAAGAGGGTTGACAGCATACCAAAATAATTTTTATTACGCTATAGTCATAATTATACTCTTTTTACTCCCTGTTCCCATTAAAAATGGGAAAAAGGGAGTTATAAAGTACTGCAAATGTGTGTAACAGGCAGAAGGAAGCATTTCCGACTATATAAACTATATATATTCTTGATCAGCATCAACAGCCATGACGATCTAGCCATGTCCGTCTGTCTGTCTGTCTGTCCGTCTGTCCGTCTGTCCGTCTGTCCGTCTGTATGAACGCGTCGATCTCAGAGACTATAAGAGCTAGAGACACCAAACTTGGCATGCACGTTCCTGTATACCATACGCAGATCAAGTTTATTTCAAATTTCGGATGCACCCCCCCGCACCCCCGCAAATCGCAAAAGACTCCCACAGCCACAATTTTAAAGATAAAGCTTTGATTTTTGGTACACATGTATGTATAATCAATGTCTTTCGGATGTGTAAATTTCAACACGATCGGATAAATAGCACCAAAGTTATAGAAGAATCTATTACGCCCGTCTCAGCTGGCATCAACAACAGTTTGACAAGCAGTTTACGAGTTAAGTGCACTGCTTGCTTGTGTTGCCGCTGAACTGCTTGAAATGCAAGTTGGGAGCAGGGAGTCTCGTAGTCGGGCACACTCGACTAGAGCATTCTTACTTGTTTTTTTTAATTTTTTGGTGAAAAAAACGTAAATTGGGTTTGTGAAATGTCCGTCTGTCAGTCCGTCCGTTTGTCCGTCTTTCCGTCCGTATGAACGCAGGTTTTTTCCACAGTTTTGAGGCTAGAGCAACCAAACTTGGTACAGTCTCAAGATCTCCCCCCACCCCCTCCCACGCAATTGGCGGAAAACTGTATCTTCCACAGTATTACAGCTAGAGTAACCAAATTTGACACAAAGAGCTACTAACCACTTCCTTGATTGATCTGACCAAAAAAAATTGGCCACGCCCACCCTCGCCCCCACAAATGAGCAAAGTCTGTATCTCACACACCCCTTTGGCTACAATCACCAAATTTTGCAGGTTAAATTCTTCTGCCCTATAAAATAGATTAGATAAAATTAATAATAATAATAATAATAAATAATCAAGCAATGTTTGTTTCTTCTAAGCCTGAAGAACGAGCCCAGCTAAATTTAAATTGATGTCAAAACTTGAACTGTATATCGAAATTACAAACACTTATCGATTACAAACTGAGTTGTCATCTTCCAAAAATAATCTATTATCTTAATAAAAATGCACAATAAAAATGCACAATAAAAATGCAATTCTTTCGACTATGTAACAAGAGATTTTGTAAAACGTAAAATAAACAACACAGGTCACAGAAATTCTTGTTCAGAGCTAAACCGATATACTATATGCAACTTTTTTGATTTCTATAATAAAAGGAGAGAAAAGTAAGACAAAATAAATGAAATTTCTTTAACATGATGGCAATCAAAAGCATAAATAAATTTTTAGAATTTCTTAAATTTTGTAGACACAATGTTGCCATGTTAATAATTGGTACATGAAGCCTTCAAGTCTAGGAGGGAAAATGTCGACCTGATTTTGGATTTGGAAACTGAAGCCCACGCGCCGTGCTCACGCCCTTAAGCACATTTATTATCATGTTGAAGTGTTATCCTTGCTGTTATCCTGTCCTGTGCTGTTGTTGTTGTGGCTGTTGTTGTTGATAATGTTGTTGGTGTTGTTGCAACTGTTGTTACTCTTCATGTTAACATGTGTTCAAATCGTTAAGGCGAGAACTTTGTGCAAAATTATTTGCTAGAAAGCACTCGACGTGTTTGCGCCTGGCTGACTGTGTCAGTCCGTCTCTTTCTGTCTACGTCCATCTTTGTCTGTGTCTGTCTGTCTCTATCAGTGTGTGTGTGCGTGTGTGTGTGTGTCACTGCTGAAGAGCAGAAGCGACAAGCAACACAAACAACAGCTCATTGAGTTTTTAGAAAAGTTGTTAACATGAACATTTGATGTCACAACATTGCCGCATTCCACTTAAGTATGCCACCTCCCCAGCCCCACATCCCAAAGTTCTCATTGGGTCTCGCTCCATATGCTTATATTGCCATTGCCATTGCCCATTTTCAGCAACAACAACAACAACAACAACACAAGTCGATCCAAGCGTAAACATTGTTGTACCAAAGTCGAGACCCGCAACAATGTACCAATCTTCCTCCAGTTATCCTTTGCCCTTATCCTGACTCCAGCAACAACAACAACAACAAAACACAAAAAAAAAAACAACAAAACAAAAAACGAGCAAAAAAATAAGGGCCAAAAACAAAGTTTTACACTTAACAGACAAAATTGTCTACAAATTTTGTTAATTTATGTTATTTATTTAGTTAGTTATCGCTTTTGTTTGGCGTCTCCTTTTATTTTTAGTTTTTGCTTTTTTTGGAGGATGGCGGAAAGCCGGTCTGTCGACTCGAGTCGAGTCCTTGTTCAATCCAGAGGCCTGTTGCTTTTGTGGTCAACTCTTTTATTGGCCATATTCACGTTACACGTTTCCTTCATCATTCCCCTTCCAATTATCTCACCATGCACTGTTTTCAAAGAGCAACTGCAGCAGCAGCAGCAGCAACCGCAACACCAATATTTACAAGACACAAAAAGCGCAACAATATTAATGTTGCGTGCAACATACACATACAAGCCCACAGACACACCCAAATGACAGTATAAGTATGAAACATTTGCAAGCAAATGCAGATCTTGACACTTTGCTTGCCTATGGTATATATCAACATGTATACCAAGTTTCGTTGTTCTAGTTTGAAAACTGTGGAAAAATACTGCGTTCATAAAGATGGACAGACGGACGGACGTTCATTTCACAAACCCAATATACTCTTTTTTCTTTTTTTTTCAATAAAATTAAAAAAAGATTATAACAAGCAAGAATGCTCTAGTCAAGTGTGCCCGACTACGAGACTCCCTGCTCCTAATTTGCACTTCAAGCAGTTCAGCGGATACGCAAGCAAGCAGTGCACTTAACTTGTCCAGTGCCTGCAAACTGTTGCTGCTGCTTGCTAAGACAGGGGGAAATGGATTCTTCAATGATTTTTGTCTGCCTATGATACATACCAACGTTTATAGCAAGTTTAGTTGCTCTGGCTTCAAAACTGTGGAAAAAACTGCGTTCATACAGACGGACAGACAGACGGACGGATAGGCGGACACTTCACAAAGCCAATATACTCTTTTTCTTTTTTATTTTCCAAAAAAAAATTAAAAAAAGAGTATAAAAAGTACTGATAATTTGAATAAATATAAAAAATACTTGTACTCCAAAAACCGAATTGTAAAGTATACAAATTTAGTTCAAAAATCAATTATAATGCTAATAAATACAAAATCATTAAAAAGTCCAATGCAAAAACAAAATATTCGTAACTGTTTTGTGATGCTCAATTTAAACCGTGTTACTAGCATTACTTTTTCTAAGGCTTAAAAAAATGCGATTTATCTTGCATTACATTGTTTAATACTAATGAAATAATTTTTAATATTAATGTCAATGAATTAAAAAATTCAGAAAAAAAGAACAGAATTCATTGATTACAATACCGATTTCTATACATATTTATTTCTATATTTATTTCATGTTAATTGTCAAAATTTATTTAGTTATGTGTATGTACATATGTACGTTCTTTAACTTGTGGTGCAATTGTTTAATTACATTATGTTTGGATGTGCTCTAACAATTATTTTCAGATATTTTTTTAATGTAGAGTACTCAAAAGCTTAAACATATATTTTTGCTTTCAACTATTTCAGATATTTCAGAAATTTGATTTAGCAACGATGGAATGCCTCTCAAAGAATTTAACAAATGTGAAAGCTATTTGCTCTTGAATGTTGCTTACATATTTCCCGCCTTATTTTCAGTCGAGCCAGAAACTATTTTACCTTTAAAAATAAATTGCTGTTTTATTTGCTGTGTTGCAAATATGATTTTTTTTCTTAGACTTGCACCCAGTGTCATTTGAATTAAGTTATTAATTAATTTTTATTAACTTATATTAATTTGTATTATTTACAATAGATTAAGCGATATTTGGCGCTCAAGTGCCACATAATTCACATCTTCATAAATTTGTATGTAAATTATTTAAAATTTACACAATTTGGCATTCAAAAGTCTGTAATTTCTAATATTATACATTATTTCTATAGTTGTTTTGTAAAATTGCGTTTTTTGTTTTTCATTCTCTTCAGCTGTATACAGAAATATGGACTAATCCTGCGTTGCGGACATTAATTTCGTACGCAAATTTGCTTGTTAATATTGACACAGCTAGCGTTCACATTAGTATATTTCAATGCAATTTTTTACAAAATTCAGTTCTTTGGGAGTACTTATAAACCTATTTTCAAATAAAAGATTAACTGTTTTTAAAAAAAAGTTATGCTTGTTTAAAGTTGCGTGGCGGACGTTACAAAAAAATGGAAGTGACTTTGAGGCTTATGTGCATTTGGACATTTTATAGCGATTTTTGCATAATAATAAAAAAAAAACCATGTTCAAAAAATTAAGTAGAATATATGAAATGAATGATAAGTAGTCCCGTTAAAAAAATCTTAATGTTTTGTCTGTTGCGGACGTTACGTTGCGGATATCACAAGATTTCCATTGACTTTGCACTTATAATTATAATAATATTAATGATATATAATTATAATTTGCTCATGATAATTATTGAACTGGATTGTAAATTGTTAGATTTTATAAATTTCTAACAATTTATATCGATTAAAGCATACAATTCAGAAGAAATAGGTATAAATAATAACTTTGATATTTTCGGTGCTGGTTTAACTTTTTCTGGAAATGCCCATATTGTGTATCAAATGCGCCTCATTTGGTGCTTGGCCAAAACTCATTTTTTAAAAGTTTTAAATTAAGCGATATTATATTTTGAATGTGTTAACAAAATTTCAAACTGTTATGTTGCATACCAGAAATTTTAGCAATATCAATACTGTTAAGTTAACAGCTGTTAAACACAGCTGTTTCAAACAAAACAAAAAAATGCTTGGAAAACCTGAAGTTTTGTGATGAACTTCAGTGCAAAATTTCGCAAAATAAAGGCCAGTAAGATTTTGTCATCCAATTTTAATAAAATTTGGTGAGAATGACAAAATTATACTAAATCTTATAATATATGAGTTTGGTTCAGATAGATTAACAAACAAAAAAGTTGTTCATACAAAAACAAATTTGACAATTTTCTCAAGAGCCCTTTATAACGATATAAGAAACTTTATTCATTATACCAGACCCAAATTATTCGCAAAATCTTTGCGGTATTAATTTTGGCCACAAAAACTGGTCAAATTCCCCATAGTACATGCGTTGGAGGCGCATACAAAAAAAGTGGAGCATACTTTTTTTGGGGTCACCGAAATGCAGCAGACGCATTAAAATCGCCATGCTGTTGTGTAAAAAAGTCAACGTTGAGCAAAACACAAAGCAAACAGCAACAATAAAAAATACAGCAACAACAAGCCGACAAAAGGCAGAGGGTCGGTAGAGGAATAGCGGCATTAAGGGGAGAGAGATGAAAGAGAGGGATGAGAAGGATGAGAGGTCGTGGCAGAGTTAGGTGACGGTCTGCGGGTCATAAATGGAATGTGTGAAGCGCTTGCGGCGTTGAGACCAATTGTCTCGATTGAGACACACACATAACACACACACACAACACGCACACACAACACACACACACACTGCCACACATATGCATAAAATTGCACATACGCTGCATGTTATACAAAAAAACAACAACAAAGCAGTGTGTGCGTGTGTGTTTGCTTGCTTTAGAGCTGTATCGAATCGTTCAGAATAAGTTCGATTGAATGATTGAACTCAGTTAACTGAACGAACTAACAAACTATGTTCCTCAATGTCTTTCTACTAAGTGCTTCGCTTGTTCGCTTCTATTTGAGTTTTCGTCTTTTACACAACACTAGACTTCGATACAACTCTGAAGACCCCAACAAAATCATTTTATTCAATTACAGCTACAGATAAAAACGTATACAAATAAATATAAGCAATCACGACACATTGCGGCTGAGCTGTTTTTTATCCGATCATAAATGATAATAATATCTTTGCAGAAATCACGGAGTTATCTTTAAAATTGTGGCTGTGGGCGTTTTTTTTTTAAACATATCCTGCGTTGGTATACAGGAAACTATTGACAAGTTTAGTGTATATATTTCTTGAGTCTCTGGACGAGCGCAGAGACCGACAGTTGAACTGACAGATGAAGCTAGAGCAACCAAACTTGGTGCACATGTTGATATATCATAGATAGATGTAGATTGATAGATTTAGATTTATTTTCAAACTTATAACAGTTACGGACCCTGGTATCAAATGATTATGTCAAGCAATCTTTCAAAAAGAGTTTGTGTCTGATCGGATGATAAGCAAAAAAGTATTCCACGAATCTTTCATAATCTCTTCTTATTACTTATTTTCACATTACGTCTCTTTCTTTAATATTCTCTGCAAATGTATATAAGAAAAGCAATCGAGATTAAGACTAAACGAACAAAAGGAACAAAAAGTGGAACTCGTGAAACTTTGAGCTGTTCAATTGAACTACACTGTGCTACACAGCCCTATGTTTCTGGGGACGTCAACGACGTTTGATGCGGCATTATTGCTGCTTCAGCGACTGTTGTTGTTGTCACTGTTATTGTTGTTGTTGTTATTGTTGGCGTTATACGGTTTATTGGTCTAGCATGGCCCCAGCCAGCCTAGACAGGCACACACAGCAGCAGAGAGGGACGGCAGCGAAGGCAAAGAGTGGAGAATCAACTGCCAGACTGACTGACAGACAGACAGACAGACAGACAGACTGAGCTGAAAAAAAGCCAACGACAGCACAGCCGAAATGATTGCAGACAAATATTGGCAGAGAATCCGCGTTTATTGTACACTTGAAACACAGCAGCAGCAGCAGCAGCAACAACAACAACAACGACAACAACAACAACAGCAACAACAACAACAACAACAGCAGTAAAAGTGCGCAACTTTAAAGTAAACAGTTTGGCTCAAATGCACAACCAGAACCAGAACAGGACACACAAGACGGACAGACAGACGGACGGAACTGGCAGCACCGGCAAAAATCATCGAAAGCCTGAAACGACCGCAAAAATCAAAAATGTTCAGCAGCAGCTGAAGACCAGAAAAGTATGTGTGTGTGTGTGTGTGTATGTGTGCTAGTGTATACCTTAGTGTGTGTGTGTGTGTGCATAGAGCAGACATTTATTTATGTATATTTTGTGCAAAAATATCGGCAACAATTTTGTGTCTGCTTGGGTGTGTGTGCGTGTGATTGTTTTATATTTTATTTGTTGTGCACTATGTGCCTCTGAGTTGACCTTTGAACCCGTACCACCCACCTCCTCCCCCCTTTGACGCTCTCTTGACAGCCGCTAAAGTGCTGAAGTGTCATGAAAATTGCATTGCCGGACAGCCGCAAAATTGTTGCAACGATCAATAGTGAAAAGTGCAGCCGATTTGTTGACCAGCCGACAGGCTTCACTGATTGCCACACTGACTGACTGGCTGACTGACTAGCTGACTGACTGAGTGGCTGACTAATTGATTGACTGACTAGCTGATTGACTGAATGCAAGCCCTTGACCATGTAACTGCAGTACGCAATATATGGCAACATTGTGAAAAATTTGCGCCTTTTCCGAATTTCATTTACGAATCAATCGGGCATGTTTCAGTTTCCGATTCCGATGAAAACATTTGAAACCAAAATTATTGGCTGTCCTGCATTCCGAGTATCGATGAAATATTTGGATAAAGAAGGTTTGCTTTTCATACAGTTGAGAAAGATATATTTGAACATGTTTTAAAAAAGGTAGAAATATTATTTTTATACTCCTTTTTTAATTAAAAAAAAAAAAGTATATACCATAGGCAGACAAAGTGTCAAGATCTAGGATTTGGTTGGGCCGTTCTACAGATTTGGGAGAAACAAACTTTGGTTGATTGCAAGGCCGGGGGTGGACGTATCAAAATTATTTTTATCCTATCTATTTATAGGGACAACAGAATTCAACCTGCAAAATTTGGTGATTCTAGCTAAAGGGGTGAGGGAGATACAGACTTTGCTTTTTAATGGGGGCGGGGGTGGGCGTGGCGATATTTTTTTTGGTCAGATCAATCAAGGAAGTGATAAGTGGCCTAGCCCTTGTGTCAAATTTGGTTACTCTACCTGTAAAACTGTGGAAGATATAGGTTTTTGAGGTTTATGGTGGAAGGGGTGGGGGGGGGGGAGATCTTGATACTTTGCCTATGGTATATATCAACATGTATACCAAGTTTGGTTGCTCTTGCTTCAAAACTGTGGAAAAAACCTGCGTTCATACGGACGGAAAGACGGACAAACGGACGGACGGACAGATGGACATTTCACAAACCCAATCTACAATATTTTTCAAAAAATTAAAAAAAGAGTATAATAACAACTTCCTGCATTGAGAGTTGAATCCAGGTTATTTTGCAAAAAGTAGCGTACTCGGACTGTTCGTTAAGGTCCATTGTAGTAGAAGTAGTAGGAGTATGTACACTAAACAGGTTATATCTAGCGAGGACGACTTATGCTAGATATGTGTTGTATACCAAAACTTGCGGAATTTCAATTGCTACAACATTCATAAAATTTATTAAAATCGTTAAGACGTTTTAAATTGCTTGAGTTGTTTAAGATAAAACTGCCAAGACAAGCTTAAAAGCTCTTAATGAAATGTAGAACGTGTATTTAGCTTCTTTGGGTTGGAAGCTGTGGTCGTGTCAATTCGAGCGGTTTTTAGCGTTTTCCCGCTAAACTAGCGGCTTATCAGAAAAGTGATAGAACAAACGTTTTTTGGGCTATGATGGGGAACAAGTCCACAAAATTATAGACAGCTACTACAACAGCTACAAACAAACAAACAGACAAACAGACAACCTTTTCAATTCGATTTGGAAAAGCCGCTCTAAGTTCTTGCTGTACTATATACTGCTAGTCGCCGTTTCCACACTTCATGCTGCTTCGTCCCTAGCGTGGACTGCCGTCCATAGTGATATTTTGTGCAGTAGGCTTTCGATTTGAATAATTGAATTAGTTGAGCTGTTTTGAACAGAATAGGTACATATTTGAAATGCAATTATCTGTTATGTTCCGCATTAGTTGCGTGTCCTTTGCAAGTCATCTGTGCTGCAACAGCAGCTTTGGAAGTATCCGGTCAAATAATATTATATGTATTCCCGTTACCATAGACATTTTGGTTTATGTTGTGCTGAATTAACTTGACTTGCAATTGTCAATTCATTGAGCCATTTAATCAAACCGATGCAGTCCAATGAATCCTTTCGATATCTGTAGAAGGAGAGCATAGTTCACCAGAACATGTAAGTAGATAATCGAATTTTTATAATAGATTGGATAATTGATAAATTGTATGGATAAGTTATAAGCAACGGTTACATATGTTACACCTCATATATATTACTTGGTCTTAAACTGATAGATTTCCGGGTTAGGCAGAGTTCTAGGGTTAGAGCGTGATAGAACACACAGAGGAAGACAGTGACAGAGACAGAGACGGGGGAGAGAGAGTGTGAGTGTGAGTGTCAGGGAGAGGGTGTTGGCATCACACACATTTCACATTCAGTGCGCGCTGCACTTTAATTAAATTTCTTAATTATGTTGGATTAATACATAGACAGAGGGAGTAGGGAAAAGGCAGTAGTGAGGGACGTGGGGAGGGCGGTGTGTGTGGTTGTCTGTGTGTGTGTGTATTTAAGGGGGGTATAGAGGCAGAAACTGGCATAGCACAACTAAAATTTCATAGTTCTATTCTTCTTTTTTGTTTAATCAACATGCATACGCAGCAGCCAAAGAGCCAAAAGGAGAAGCTGAGACGAAGATGGAGGGGTAGGCGGTGGGCAGTGGGTTGGAGCAGGGGGGCGTATGCCGGGCAAAGGTAAGCGGCAAGAGGGATTGCGGGGGGTACTCGTTGCAGGCCACATCCTTCTGGAAGGCCCTGCCAAGTAATTGAGAAAAGTTGGCAGCAAGTGTTGGCCTCGTCACTGACGACGTTGACGTCGACGTAGCTGCCGGTGGCATTCGTGCGTCAGCAGAGGCTGCAAATGAGTCGCTCACCGTCCGTTTTCTGTTCGTTCTTTGCCCCCTGGCATTGCATATACTCGCACATTTAGTTAGTTACTTTAACATTTACCTTTGCGTCTCTGTCGACTGGCAAAACTGGCATTCAACAGTCGGCAACAAGCACAACGCCAACAACAAGGATATGTACTCCACTTCCTTGCCACAATCTCATCTGTTGAAGTTCTCTGTATATGTATATGTGTGTGTGGGCGGTGGGCGGTGGGTAGGCGTGGCACATTAGTTGCAGCACGTGACTGAAATGCCAAGCATTCGGTGCGGCCCTCAAAGCAGTCAGCAGACAGAAGCGAGCAGCGAGCAGCTTACTAAAAATTAAAACACATGTAAAGAAATAATTAAGATATTATGTACCATACACTCCTGCTGCTACCACCCCGCCTCCCACTCAAACTCTAACTCCCAGCCCCACAACACCCAATTGACTCTCTTCACATCTCGCCTTACATCACAGACCCCAAGTTGCCCGCAACCTCCTTCCATCTCAGCTGCCATGCCGTAAGCGAGCAGCAAGCGGAATTGGAGGTGGGGCAGCTGAGTAAGGTGGGGCTGAGCAGAGCTGGGGACAGAGCGATGCAGCGACGCGTAAACAAAGCACGATAAGAGCAAACTGTCAGTTCTGAATAGGCCACTAAATGCAGAGGGCGACACTTTGCCCTTACGATAAATATATACACTAACCAGCATTATTCGAGATCTCACTGCAACTAATTCATTTCTTTTGACTGGTAAATAATAACATGGCTAAGAGATTAGATAGAGGGAACTGATTATAAGCCCGAAAGAAAAGCTATTTTTCAAAAATTTATTTCATATAAAAGCTTTATATTCGACCGATTGTTCCTATGGCATCTCAATTTGGAAAAGCCGCTCTAATTTTAAAATGGCCACAACTTTTGAACGAACTGTCAGATTAGGATGAACGAGGTGTTACTCGACGCGTATTCAAAACATTCGCGCGTACCTGCTCAACTGTTTGCCTATATCTCATGAACCAGGTGAGTTACCAAAAGTTTTAGTATACACTTTTCTTAGTTAAAGTAATACCTTTCGATCGGTATATAGCTCGATCTGATTGGACACTTACAGCAAAATATTAGTCACTGTTGCACACTTCCGACTGCCGCCCACCCCCCGCCCTTGCAATCAAGCAATGTTTGTTTCTCCCGAACCTGTAGAACGGGCCCAACCAAACTTAAATTGATGGTAAAACTTGAAAGATTTGATCAAAAATACAACTGCCACTCCCACTTCTGACTCCGCAAAGAGACTAAAAAAGAGTATATCGCAGTCGGGTGCATCCGACTTACTTGTTTTTTTTTAAATTTTTTTAGGTTTTTATTTTGAACACAGTTAATTCTTATTCTTAATTGTTAATCTTTAATTTACTTAATTTTAATTTAAAATCATAAGCTTTTAAATTTCAATAATTTTAAATTTTCAACTGTTGGCTGCACAAAAACAACATTAATCAAATACAACAAGTAAGAATACTCTAGTCGAGTGTGCCCGACTACGAGACTCCCTGCTCCCAACTTGCATTTCAAGCAGTTCAGCGACAACACAAGCAAGCAGTGCACTTAACTCGTAAACTGCTTGTCAAACTGTTGCTGCTGCCAACTGAGACGGGCGTAATAGATTCTTCTATAACTTTTGTGCTATTTATCCGATCGTGTTGAAATTTACACATCCGAAAGACATTAATTAAACATACATGTGTACCAAAAATTAAAGCTTTATCTTTAAAATTGTGGCTGTGGGAGTCTTTTGCGATTTGCGGGGGTGCGGGGGGGTGCATCCGAAATTTGAAATAAACTTGATCTGCGTATGGTATACAGGAACCTGCATGCCAAGTTTGGTGTCTCTAGCTCTTGTAGTCTCTGAGATCGACGCGTTCATACAGACGGACAGACGGACAGACGGACAGACAGACAGACAGACGGACATGGCTAGATCGTCACGGCTGTTGATGCTGATCAAGAATATATATAGTTTATATAGTCGGAAATGCTTCCTTCTGCCTGTTACACACATTTGCAGTACTTTATAACTCCCTTTTTCCCATTTTTAATGGGAACAGGGAGTAAAAATAAGGAAATGAATATAAGGGGTGCTCACGGTTTCACCGTCCTATGTATTACATAATATGAATGCAAATTTGAGCTCAGACTAGATTAGATTTGGAAACAAAACATGAAAATTTATTTTTTTTTTGTTTCAAAAAATGCGATCACAATTAACACAATTTCATACACATATACAAACAAACAAACAAACAGCAGATTGACTGCAGTTTACCCAGAACAACAGAAATTGTTGCGTTCATGAATTGGGCTGGTGAAAGTGACCATCTCACTAAGTCACGTTACCGTGAACACCCAAATAGTGGTCTAATTTTGATGAAATTTGAAACTAAGCTTCACTCATATGTTTTATGGCTGGACACATAGAATTAAATTCTAACAACTCAAAGCATTTAACTCGTTTAACTAATGGTCTTGTTGGATAGTGTCTTTAGGTGGCTTTTCTCTTGCTTCGTATTCTTTGTCACCTGACGCTTTATCGGGGCGCTGGGCACGTGTTTTACCCATTGCCCATTTCAAGAATGTGCCCGCAACATTTCCGCACCCGTTTTGCAACCCCATCCTCATACCTATCTCATCCCTACCTACAAAAACAACATTGAAGGTCAACGGATGCTATACGCAAATTGTTGCAACGCTATTGTAAAATGTCGTTGTCGTATTGTCTTTGAGATCGGTCTCTACCGATTGCCCCCAATCATAAGTTTATTGTTTTTGTAGATGCCTCATTGCTTGGGATTCGTTTTCCTCATTTCCGTTTTTGGTTGCTGTTTCATTGTGCCGCATTCTGAGCCTCCTCATTCCTTGCCTCATTATTTGTGCATTTTCATTCTGGTTCAGCGTCATGCGATGTATAACATTAAAGATCTTTTTGCTCAACTGCCTATAGAGAGCTTCTGACAACATACCAACCAACCGAATGGGGGAGTGTACGCAACACTCAGAAAATAAAAGTGATTCGAAATATACTCAGAGAATAGTGTTATATGTTATATGCAACCGCTGATTTTGAAATTTACCCTGCTGCTCATTTGAATTTCTGAAACTTGCAGATATCCTGCCCGTCTTGGGCTGTTTATATTTATATCCCGTCCCGCAACTTTTTACGACCCTGGGGGTAAATTTTCTTAGTCAGTCACCCACCAACTTAATTATTTCTCGTTTTTAGCTATTGAAAAGAGTTTGAAACTAATAGCTTGAAAAAATAAAAGTTTACCTATGAGAGTTTCCATCCATTTTCCGACCGTGGAGGAAATTTTCCAAAACAGGTGAGACACGTATCGAATTATTTACTTTAATTTGAATCTGATCGAAATAAAACTACACTTTCCTCCGCAAGACCTTTACCGCTACATTTTCCGCCCATAGGGAAGAGTTTTTTGAAATCTGTGAAACTAGTGTCTAATGAATTTTTATACTGATCTCTGAAAATACGTTTTTTGCCAATCGTATGAAAAGCAGAAAAGTCACATGCAATGATTTTCCGCCCATTTTCCGGCCATAAGGTTGAATTTTCCGAAACTGGTGAGAAACATGACATGAAGTTATACTTTTCTAATCTTCACCTTTTCGAAATATGTTTCGAATTTGTATAATTATTTTCAAATGATTTTGAGCTTGATCAAAAAATCAGCAAAAAAGTTACATACAACAGTTTTCCGAATTTTCCAAATTGAGTTACACTATATTATTAATGGAGTGTGAACATTTCAAATGATGTTTTTACTTGATGTATGACTGATTCCAATTTTTGTTTCATATGAACGGATGATTTATTTTGTTTTTCGTAATGTGGTTTTTCTCAGAGTGTACAGTCGAGGGGTCGCTTTGGATAGTAGTTGATTCATCTTCATAACCAAAGAATCTTTTTTTGGTACTTTTTCTTCCTTTGCTCCGTTTTCCTTCTGCTGGCTGCTTCAACTTCAGCAGCTCTCCAGCTCGACAGTTATAATTTCTGCTTGTTTTATTTACGGTACTTACGCGCACTTGTACTGAGCAGCTGACAAGGAGGCGCAGGGACTGGTGAAGAAAAGGGAAGGGGTGCAAGGAGGAAGGGGAACCCAAGGTTCGTGCTCAAAACGTTTTTACATTTCATTGACTGGGCGCCAGGGCACAGAAATACGAAACACACCAGCACACACATGACACACACACACACACACACACACAGATACACACATACATATAAGAAAAGAAGAGATAGCGAGTGCTGAACACATTTGCCGTCTTCTCACGAGTGTTGGCAACATTCAAACAATTAAATTTAATTGCATTCCCAATTTGTATAATTATGCCATGCTCTAAATATATATAAATTTTTAATTTGCGTCAACGATAAAGATGACGACGAAGGCGTCGCCATTTTAGACTTCATCATCTATCTATACACACACATACATACATACCATACATATGCACATTTATAGATTTATCTTCATTCTCTATCTCTATCTCTATCTCTATCTTTATCTCTATCTCTATCTCTATCTCTATCTCTATCTCTATCTCTATCTCTATCTCTATCTCTATCTCTATCTCTATCTCTATCTCTATCTCTATCTCTATCTCTATCTCTATCTCTATCTCTATCTCTATCTCTATCTCTATCTCTATCTCTATCTCTATCTCTATCTCTATCTCTATCTCTATCTCTATCTCTATCTCTATCTCTATCTCTATCTCTATCTCTATCTCTATCTCTATCTCTATCTCTATCTCTATCTCTATCTCTATCTCTATCTCTATCTCTATCTCTATCTCTATCTCTATCTCTATCTCTATCTCTATCTCTATCTCTATCTCTATCTCTATCTCTATCTCTATCTCTATCTCTATCTCTATCTCTATCTCTATCTCTATCTCTATCTCTATCTCTATCTCTATCTCTATCTCTATCTCTATCTCTATCTCTATCTCTATCTCTATCTCTATCTCTATCTCTATCTCTATCTCTATCTCTATCTCTATCTCTATCTCTATCTCTATCTCTATCTCTATCTCTATCTCTATCTCTATCTCTATCTCTATCTCTATCTCTATCTCTATCTCTATCTCTATCTCTATCTCTATCTCTATCTCTATCTCTATCTCTATCTCTATCTCTATCTCTATCTCTATCTCTATCTCTATCTCTATCTCTATCTCTATCTCTATCTCTATCTCTATCTCTATCTCTATCTCTATCTCTATCTCTATCTCTATCTCTATCTCTATCTCTATCTCTATCTCTATCTCTATCTCTATCTCTATCTCTATCTCTATCTCTATCTCTATCTCTATCTCTATCTCTATCTCTATCTCTATCTCTATCTCTATCTCTATCTCTATCTCTATCTCTATCTCTATCTCTATCTCTATCTCTATCTCTATCTCTATCTCTATCTCTATCTCTGTCTATATCTATATCTAATAATGATGGTATACACCATATAATAAACTTTGTTAAAGCTTCAATCGTGATTCGAAGCCTGTTGGTCTGTTAGACATCCTAGCTTCAAAACATTATCAACTATTACACATGTACATACATTTATGGACACCACTCGCAAAACATAAGTTGCATGCAACAATTTTTCGACCATTTTCCGACTGTTCAGGCAGATTTTCCAAGAATTATATATTATATATAACTTTTATATTCTCTTATAATCTGGGGGTTCGAAAATGGGTTTGAAGCATAAAAACTTAGCTTTAGCCTTTTTTACCAAACACTTTCAACCCAGAGAGGTGCATTTTCCGGAAAATTGGTTTGCAGTCATTATTGAATTTCTCTGAAAATGAGTTTGAAGCTGATCAACAAAAAATTTTATCAAAAATTTAATTTCCCCGCCAGAGCTATGCGGATATGCTGGATATTCTATTCCATACTTAATAGCAACATGTCTTCTTTATGATTCAATGAAAATATCAGGCATTCCCAAAAAATAGCTGCATTGTTTTAACAAATTAAAAATTGCGTTCTTATTGGGACACCCTTTATATTTCATGTGCAGTCTACTTCACTTCCACAAAGGAATTTGTCTGATCTCTGTCCTTTGCCTATCGATCAAACGACTATCGATGATACTAAATGATTTAATGGATTTCAAATTGAAGCCATCTGGAAACAATGCAGAAGCGCATCCGTACACACGATTTCCTTCCCATTCCATATGTCCATTGGGCCATAATTTGAGTTTTTGACACGTTTCACGTTTCGCTCTGAATGCGAGCTAATCAAAATTGATGACAATACTCGTGCTCATACTCATATTTGTACTCGTTCCAACTGTTCTAACTGTTGACAGCTGTCATCGAGGCTCGGCATAGAGGGATTTGCCAATTTTGATGATTACCGAGCCGAGTGCTTATAATTAGCTAACGGTTTGTTTGAGTGGACACAGAAGTTAACGGGGGGAATGGTCTTCGAATTTAGTATAGCTAAGGAAATAGATAGACCAACAGAAAATGCTGCCCCAATCAGTGCAAATAACAAATAGAAATTCAAGGCTACGATTAATTCAATAAGTTTCTATTACTTTGATTAGGTGTTGATTATGTGTGGCAAAGTTTTGCCGACAGGTGGCGCTCCAACAACTCTGCCTGCTAATAAACTCAGGACGCCCACACACGCAAACACACACACACACACACATACATAAACACATACAAACGCACACGCGCAGAACAAAGGCCAAAGGAACTCGAGAAGTGTCAGGAGGACTCCAGGTCCAGGTCCAGAGACAGACCCAAAGTTCTAGCTTAAGTTGGTTGAAGAAGAGAGAAGGGGGAAAGGTCTACAGCGGAACTGTGCGAAATTCTTGTACGGCAAGCAAAGCGAGAAAGATTTTTGCAATTTATTTAAGTCACGTGCCACATTCTACACTAAGCACAAGCACACATACCTGCTGGCGCTACACTGACAAAAACTGGAGGCAATTCAAAAACATATACAAATAAAAGTACAATTAATTTTTTACATTTTTTTTTTTTTGGTTTCATTGGGTTTTTTCTCTGGGTTTTCTCCAATTGTTGCAACGTATGTTGAACCAATATTTTGATTTTTTATTTTAGTTTTGAACATCCCCAGTTTAATTCATAACTCTGAATTCTGAGTTGTTAATTTGTATTCATTACATTTTTCAATTAAAATAATTTTAATCTTAATAATTTTAATCTAAATAATTTTAGTAATTTTAAATTTTTACAAGCTGATTGTATATAGTCAACATTAAGCAAGTAAATAAAAAATAAAAATCTTATTCCGCGTTTAAATAATGCTTTAACGACACGACGTTTTAACTTCCTGTTCCCATTAAAAAAAAAGGGAGTTATAAAGTACTGCAAATGTGTGTAACAGACAGAAGGAGGCATTTGCGACCATATAAAATATATATATTCTTGATCAGGATAAACAGCCGAGACGAACTAGCCATGTCCGTCTGTCTGTCCGTCTGTCTGTCTGTATGAACACGTCGATCTCAGAGACTATAAGAGCTAGAGACACCAAACTTGGCATGCAGGTTCCTGTGTACCATACGGAGATCAAGTTTATTTCAAATTTTTGATGCACACCCACGCACCCCCGCAAATCGCAAAAGACTCCCATAGCCACAATTTTTTTAAAGATAAAGCTTTGATTTTTGGTACACAAGTATGTTTAATCAATGTCTCTCGGATGTGTAAATTTCAACACGATCGGATAAATAGCACCAAAGTTATGGAAAAACTTATTTCCCCTGTCTCAGCAGGCAGAAACAACAGTTTGACATGCACTGTGCAAGTTGAGTACGCTGCTTGCTTGTGTTGCCGCTGAACTGCTTGAAATGCAAGTTGGGAGCAGGGAGTCTCGTAGTCGGGCACACTCGAATAGAGTATTCTTTCTTGTTTCGTTAAGTTCTGGGTTGTAGCAAAGAGGTGAAGCAGAGCAGGCAATCCCTCTACATCTCCTTCTAACAAATAAGAACTTAACGAAAAAGAAAAATAGTCATGAATAAAACTTCATTGTCTAAATGCGAAATTCGTCTTAGTGCGCACTTAGCCGATGAAGTTTAATTCATGCGGAAATCGTCTTAGTACGCATTAAAACGATGTAGTTTAATTCACGACTATTTGGGAAAGAAGTAAAGCATAGCAGGCAACCCCTCTAGATCTCTTTCCAACAAACAAGATCATGCCATCGTCTAAATGCGGCCTTAGTTTGCATATCTCTTGTAAATCAATTTAAATTTAACTTAACTTAAACTTAAATTTTGTTGAAACATAATTCGGTTTTGTGTTAGCTTAATTTTTGTAGTGTATTTCTTCCAGCCTCCTGACTTGATTTGGAACTCAAAGTGACTGACTGACTAACTGAGAGAGTTGAGGGGGAGGCAAAGTGGTGAAGCTCAGAAGCAAAGTTATGCCCAGCCAAATGTAACATAAATTATATGAAGCAAAGGCGCAAGAAGTTGACGCCAGGCCCAGTCAAAGTGGCAAAGGAGGACCCAATATTTGACAGAGCGCGGGTGGTTACGGGGGTGCAATGGTGGTGGGAACATCAGGGAGTTGCAAGGTAAACATAAGCAGCTGCCTACCGATGCTATACTGCTATACGGCATCTCCTTGCTCATCATGAGGCAACTTACTTACTTACCTGGCAGCACTTAATTAGTGTGCGCGAATTTCGAGCACGTGAATTTTCACAAGTGTGTGTGTAAGGGAAAGACAGAGAGAGAGAGAGAGAAATGGGGAGAACTAGATATATAAAGATAAAGCTCAGAATGCGCACAGTGGTTTTTAATTCTCCCTTGATAATACTTCACACATTGGACAAAATATTTTTCTCAATTTAAGATAAATATTCTAAAATTTGTAAAAGCTCTGGCATTATAATATTGTTAAGCAAACTGTCAGTATATATATATATTTTTTTTTTGAAATTTTGTCAGCTGGTATAAACTGTTCTTAAGCTTAGTTAAAGTGAGTTTGGATGAGTTATCTTGAAAAACAGTAATTATTTTTTCTTATTTTTCAACCGATTGTTCCTATAGTAGTGTTGTATGTTATAGTGGCCCGATCTGAACGATCTTAACACTTTGTCTGCCTATGGTATATACCAACATGCATACCAACTTTGGTTGCTCTAGCTTCAAAACAGTGGACAAAATCTGCGTTGATACAGACGGACGGACGAACATTTCACAAACTCAATATACTCTTTTTTTCCATTTTGGAAAACAGAGTATAAATATGGATTTGATATTAGGAGAATGTAATTAGTAAAGTCGGACTCTGTATCAGGAGACTTTTATGGTGTAATAAAGAATATTTGAAAACTAACAATATGCTGAACTTTTAAAACTTTTCAAAAAAACTTGATGTTTCAAGTAGTTGCAAATTTGAGTTTTAGAACAAATTTGGCGTTATTGTTCCACAGTGCGCCACAGACTCGACTTAAAAGTTGAAGTTGCGTGTTACGCGGCGCTCTCTTTGTAACAGTTTGATTAAGTTTAATTGATGTAATTACACTCTTAAATTGGATTGGATTTGTGAATACTAAGCACGGGAGGAGGGGAGAAATAGATAGACAAAAGAATGCGTTGGAAGGGCGAAGAGGGAGGTGGGGTGTTGAGGGCTAGGTAGATGGAAAGAGAGTGAAAGAGTGAGCTATCTAAGTCCCGCAGTATTGCATGACCTGCTCATCGATCCCTTTAACAACTTCAAAGTACCGCAGCCTCGCCCCTTGCCAAAATTGTCCACTAGCTCTTGGCAAACAGACACACAGACACGCACTCACACACACACACACACACATACAAACAAGTTTCATCAATTTGAAAATGAATTTGAAAGTGTTCTCGTTGCTGTTGTTGCTGTCGAATATGCGTTGACAACGAGCCTAGGAATGGCCAATGGATGGGCAACATGTTTGCTTCCACACCTGCCCCTGTCCATGCGTCTGCTTGTGCCTGTGCCTCTGTCGATGCCCCCTGCTCCTGCCTACACTTCACACCCCATTCGTGCTTTCTCCCTCTACCTCAGCCCCTGTCAGTATGTGTGAGCCAAGGGCATTGGCGTCAGCTAACGGGCAGGCGAGCGAGGGTGGGGCAGTGAGGACTGTGCTTTTGGTTTGGTGGCGCGCATATTTTGCATAATTTAAGCAATTTGTGCAACTGCAACAGCCATGACGATGACGCTGCCCGATGACAGGCGACAAGCGTTGCCAGACTATGGCAGCCCATGACAGTGGAGGAGGAGGATGGAGTTGAAGGCAGCATTGGGTAGGTGTGAAGCACACCCACATTATTGCATTTGACTGCCAGTGTAACTGGAGGAGCTTCTGCTGCTGGACACAGAGGCCAGATAATGAAGCAGCAACATTTTAACCAGGCAAATGCGCAAACAAGATGAACCAGCTGCATTCGCTGAAAGGAGCTTGGGGAGCGCCAAGGGTATTTCTGCACTCCATGCCTGAACCAAGTATCCCGTTGGCATGGTTCATGGGTTTACCCAGAAACTCGGCAGGGGATAACGCAATATGTACAGGGGTAAACAAATTTCTTTGTTTTTTTTTTTCGAAATATTTGTATTTTAAATATTTTATTTTTATACCCGACCAGATACCTTTAAAACTGAGACTTGTCCGTCTGTTGTTATGCAATCTACTCTCTCAGTTTTAAAGCTATCTGGTACATATGCTTCTTTTTGATGCAGGAACCAGAGACCGGATTCCGGTCAGATCAGACCACTACAAAATTTAGCTGCTAGCTCGATATAACTCGACCAAACTTAACAATTTAAAGTTGTAACATAATCAAAAAGCATATTAACAAAATGTAATCAATATCGATTAAATTTATTGTCATACAATCAATCAATTCAACATAAAGTATTTGTATAACACTCCCAAAAACAGATGTTCTGCCGGGCCCTGAATTACACTTCCGTATCAAATATAAAACGCACACTTTCAGGTTCTTCGAAGAATAAAATAAAAGGTTTTTCTTATATGCTGCGCTTAAAAGTATGCTACACTCTTTCTGTGGAAATACTTCGAATGTAGAATTCGGAGCAGGTGTGGTAACTTAGTGCCATAGGAACGATCGTTTGAAAATTAGTTTTTGCATGAAAAACTTGTTGTTATTCACCCAAGCTTAAGAACAGTTTATACATGCTGATAAAATTTCATCAAAATCGGAAGACTATATCTTATAGCTGAAATAGAAACGATTGGTTGAAAATAAGCTTTTGTATGCAAAACTTTTTTGTTTTTCAAGATAACTCAGCCAAACTCACTTAACCTAAGTTAAAGGACTGTTTATACAGGCTGACAAAATTTCATGAAAATCGGAAGACTATATCCTATTGCTGTCATAGGAACGATCGGTTGAAAATGAATTTTTTTTATGAAAAACGTTTTTGTTTTTTAAAATAACTCAAATAAAACTCACTTAACCTAAGTTTAAGGAGAGTTTATGAATATATAAGTAGTCCTTAATAATTTTAATTTATTAAACGTACAGAAAATAGAGTATATCGCAGTCGGGAGAGCCCGACTGCAATGTTCTTACTTGTTTTATACTTGTGAAATGTCCGACTGACTGTCCATTCGTCTGTATGATCGCAATATTTCTGCACAGCTATGAAGGATTTCCGATATGGAATAAAAATCGATGTTTATTCAGCTGCCGTTGACACCAAAGATGATTTGATTTCTCATTTTGACATAAAGCAATACTTGGTAGTTCCAATTTCAGAAATGGTATTCGCCAATGCGTAAATATGTTTAATTGCATGGGTGCAACTGCCAAAAAATTTAAAATAAACAAGTAAGAACTTTGCAGTCGGATGATGAAATCATTTAAGTTTTGCAATCAATTGGAATTGGGGAGAAACAAACTTTGCTCGATTGCAAGTGCGGGGGTGGGCGTGGCAAAATTATTTTTATCCAATCTATTTAATAGGGCAACAGAAGTCAACCTGCAAAATTTTGTGATTCTAGCTAAAAGGTTCTCCGAGATACAGACTTTGCTCATTTGTGGGGGCGGGGGTGGGCGTGGTAAACTTTATTTTTATCAGATCAATTGCGGAAGTAATAAGTAGATTTTGTGTCAAATTTGGTTACTCTAGCTATAAAACTGTGGAAGATATTTCACAAACCCAATATACTAATTTTTCTTTTTTTTTTCAAAAACTTAAAAAAAGAGTATAATAAGAAAAATCTGGGAATGTTAAAACCTAAAAAAATGTGTCCAACATTTATTGCAAGGATTAGGTAAAACCCAGGAAAACTCAATCAGATCAAGGGTTAGTAAGAATTAGAAGTAAAAAATTAAATTTTAACTAAAAACAAGTAAGAATGCTCTAGTCGAGTACTAGAGACTACGAAACTGCCTGCTTCAAACTTGCACTTCAAACAGTTCAGTGGCAACGCAAGCAAGCAGCGCACTTAACTTGTCCAGTGCTTGTAAAACTGGTGTTTCTGCCTGCTGAGACGGAGGGAAATAAATTTACGCAATTTATTAACATTGATAAAAGAAATATGATTACCAAAAATCGAAGCTAAGTTTTGAAAATTGTGGCTGTGGGAGTATTTTTCGATATGCGGGGCTGCGAGGGGGTGTACCAAATATTTGAAATAAACTTGATCTGCGTATGGTATACAGGAACCTGCATGCCAAGTTTGGTGTCTCTAGCTCTTGTAGTCTCTGAGATCGACGCGTTCATACAGACAGACAGATGGACAGACGGACATGGCTAGATCGACTCGGCTGCTGATGCTGATCAGGAATATATACAGTTTATATAGTCGGAAATGTCTCCTTCTGCCTGTTTCATACATTTGTAGTACTTAATAATTTCCTTTTTCCCATTTTTAATGCGAACTGGGAGTAATAATAATAATCATGAACTAAATATATAAAATAAATAAAAAGAGAACAAACAACATTTAATACAATGAATGAATGAAGTAAACGAAAGATCGCTAGCAAATGATGGTCAGATATTTTCAGGGAAGCTGAATTGGCAGCACTGTCGGCTAGAGTTGATGGCCAGACTGACTGACTGAGCGACTGCCTGACTGACTGACGTGGTCGCTGTACTGATTCATGAACTGACAACGAGCCAGCGGCCAACCTGAACCTGAGCCGCTCTTTTACTGTGTATGTGTGTGTGAGCGTGTGAGTGTGTGTGATGTGTGTGGCGCTTTAGCTCATATTTCGTTGTCCACAAACGTGGCCACTACTCAGTGTCCGGGGGCCGGGCACTGCTTGTACAGCTGCTCATGGATGCTGTTTTTGTCCGAGCTGGCGTTGCCATGACAGTGGATTTTACACAGACTTAAGTGCCGATGCTCTGTCCCCCCTACACAATCCCTCAGTTCCTCACTGACCTTCTCCACCCATGTATATATGTGTGTGTGTGTGTGTGGGGCTGGTTGTGATATATGCAGCTGACTCATTCTGCTGACGCTCCAAATTCAAACGTAAACACTGTTGCATACTTTTGTGCGTCTCGTTGGTGCAGAAAACTAGAGTGAGAAAGAGTGGGAGAGAGTGAGAGAAAGAGAAAGAGAGAGAAAGAGAGATGGTGGTGCGATGCACTTGCAACGGACACATATTTTCTGATAAATTATTGCATTGTTGATTTATTTTTGGCTTTTCGCTGTCTGCGGCTTAAGATTAATTTCCTTGTGTTGTTGAATTCACACTTATGTGAGGCAAAACGCTTCCCACAGTACTCCAGCAGGGAGTCCAACTCCCAACCCTACTTCACCCTGACCCAACCCACAACATCCGTTCGCTGACAAACGCTGTGCCCCATTGGCCACCCGAATATGTCCTGTGCTGTGCAGTAGCTTGTTAAATAGCTTTTTAAAAAAGCGCCAATAAAAATTAAATCAAATAAATATAATTTTTAATTAAAATGCCCTTTAATCTTTTTCCAATTATTGCACGCACAATGGACCGGCAGCAGCAACAACTTTAATCACATCCAAAAAAAAAAAAAAAACAACAGCAGCAAATAAGTTCGTGTATAATACCATTGAATATATTCGATTCGTTTTGCATTGAAAGCGTATTTCATGACAATTATATATATGTATATAGAGACGAAGCAGCCCATTTGACGCGCAAATGTCATTCAGTCAGTCCATATGACTATCAGTTAATCGACAACAACAAAACACACACAAAGTATTTACTGCTGACAAAAAATAAAAATAAAAATACAATTTTTACACACTTTTCACACTTACTGGCAGCTAACAGCCTTATCTGCGATTTGCATCCGGATTTCTATCCATTGTTTAAAGGTGCACTGCATCACGTCATCACTTTGAATGACATATTTTCAATTAAATAAATATATTGCATGGATCACTCTGATGCCCTATATTCTGGTGTCCATCACCCACGTTAGGTGCCACATAAAAATGTCTAAATGAATATTTAATTGCTGAAGCTGAGATTAAGTTAAATTTTACAATATTCTTATTTAAATCATCTTAACCTGTTGGCTGCTGTGCTTGGAAACTTACCTACGTAGGGCGTAACAAAAGTCGACACTGTGTATTGCGGTGATTTATGATGAAGTCCTTAAAACGGTCATCTTATCCTGGTCACAAAAGCGTTTGCCCAAAAGTTTTAGTTGTTAAGCAGGCCTGCTCCCATTTCCGAGAACTTTTCATTTCGAATCGATTCATAAACTGAAATGTTCATTGATATTTGAAATTCAGAACAACTTGAAATCAAGATCGGAATCGCAAATGGGAACAGGCCCGATAGTTGAACAAATTGTAAGTATACTCAATTTAGAGTATCTTATCCCATTCACTTTAGACTTTACATAAACGTTTGCTTCAACAGATTGAAGAGGACTTTGATATTCTGAAAAATGTATTCTACCCACGTTGGGCGCCACAGCATGCAGAAATGTGTCAAATATTGAAAGATAAGATAAGATTGTAAGCATACTTTAAGACTCTGTTATCATTGAAATTTTTTGTAGAATTCTTCATACTGTTTGCTTCATTGTGTGGATCACCAATTTACATTTACATTTCCATTAACTTTATTACACTCATTGTTGAACATCGCGGCCATTGACGCTGGATTTATCTCTGCTGCTCTCAATTGACCAGCCACATTGCATTATTTTTCCTTTCCTTTTTTCTTTTTTTGTTGTTTGCATAAAAAGTGTGCGGCTGTCCAGCTGTCCGCTCGTCTAATCTGTGGACTGTGCGTGCAATGAACTCACTGAGGATATGAGCAACAACGCAACGTAAACGGAGGTTAAGCCTGTCGAGTAGCCTTTTGATTGGTCGACCGGGGCCATATCTGTGTGTGTGTGTGTGTGTGTGTGTGTGTGTGTGTGTGTGTGTGTGTGTGTGTGTGTGTGTGTGGGTGTGTGTACGTGTGTGGGTGTGTTTGTGTGTGTGTTGCTCGAGGCTGGGCCACCGCACATATTGAATCCATGGAACGTAAATATTTAAGGAGTACTTTATTTTGTTGCGCATCAGCTCCTCAAATCTTTCGTTTGCTGTACGTTTTATTTTTATGGATACTTTTTTTTAGTTGTTGAGTGGCAAAGTTTGCTAAAGCGACTGCTACAAGCTGCGGCAAGCAGCAAGTAGTAAGCAAGACAAGCACATGCAACATGTGTGCTATTCGAGCTGGACCTTTACTTTAATCTCACCAGGCAACGGATGGCAAATCCGTAGCAACAGCTCAACAATGCGTACTGAGAGTTAGAGGGAGTAGCTGTGATTAAATGATGACCTATGCTCCGTCATGGTGTTCGTCTCCGTTTTGAATAGCATGGTCATTCTTGACAGCGGAAAGTATAAAACCACAACTAAAGCAATGAAAGTGCTGAAGACTTTGTAATACCCTTAACCAATGAAGAAGAATCTTAATCATAAAAGCCATTTTTTTGTCGCTTGTGAGAGAATCAACTGATCAAAATAAAATTGTCAGGGAAAAAAGTTTTTTAACTTTAATATAGTATGAACAATATGAACGGAAGCTTGTCTTGTCTTGTGTTGAAGTTGTTAGAAGTCTCTGTCTTCAAGCTATGGCCAATATAGTACCTAAGCCCAAGCTTGATCTCTTATAATTGTCAGCAATGCTAAATATGATCATTTCTGTAAGTTTTTTATACACCAGTCATATACCAAGTAGAGGGTATTAAAAACAATTGAGAACATACAAAAAGTGGCAAACAAAAGTCATGTAATTGTTGCCAAATGGCTGTAAACCGATGACAAATCTTGACAAGTGTCATGCTTTGAAAACTAAGCTGAACGCAAAGTTGGGGTGATGGGGAGTGGGGTGGAGCAGGGGTGGAGGTTTTGTGAAGTCTAGGACTCTGAGTTCAACAAATTGTAGCGTTAATTGCATACAAAGAATAAGAAAAGTGCATAAGAAATTGCAACAAATGGGACAACAGCAAAGTCACCGCCTCAATTTACCAGCCACTAAATCCCACACAGCTACACAGCTGCTGCTCACACACACACACATGCACACGAGTGACGTCTGCAAAATGTTTGAAAGGGGATGGTGTGGGGTGGAGAGTGGAGGGGGGGGGGGTGTTGAATGTGTTAGAGGGGTGCTGATTCCGTTTGGCAGTCGGAAAGTTGACAATTGACACATTTGCAATTCAACATTCGAGCAAGAGATGCGCGCGGGCCGTGCAATCAGCAGCGATGGCAGCAAACGTTTCCATGTCCTCGAATGCTCGCATCCTTAAAATCCAGGCGTGTCCTGGCGTCGTTTAGGCTGTGCCGACATTTGCATTTTGATGCCTCGCTCTGCCTCGGCATAAATATTTGCAGTGTTTGACGTGTCGGCTTCGGGTTTGACTTTGCCTCCAGATTGGTGCCCCTCTGCACATGCCGCACTCGGATTCATTAAGTCGAGCACCACACACATGTACATGTGTACACTGAGAGAAAAGAAATTAAGATGAATAATTGCAGATCAAAATAATTGTAACATGTGCTAAGCAAACTTACATTTCTCTCCAAGTAACATTCTTTTTATACATGAAAAAATGTATTATTTCGTATTTTTGATTAAAAATATGTTTTAGAAAAAAATTAGGGCAGTTCCAAATTCTTTGTTGATATTCGACTATATGAAAAAAAAGTTGAAAAAGGTAACGGCTTTGTATTTTAAATTAATGAAACAGCAATTGATAAATAAGTTTTGCTTGTGATATTCTTAAATTGAAATCTATCCGGACTTTTCATATTTGTTAGTACACTTTGTGGTTTGTTATATGGCTTTTAATTTGCGTGCGATTTTAAGTCCATTAGTTCGAAATAATAACTTTCAAGCCAAAAATTTTAAGGTTATATAATTAAGTTCAATTCAGGAGGCATTTCCGACTATATAAACTATATATACTCTTGATCAGGATCAACAGCCGAGACGAACTAGCCATGTCCGTCTGTCCGTATGAACACACAGATCTCACTCGACTAGAGTATTCTTACTTGTTTATTCATATCACTCTAGAGATGTAAATAATCGATTTACAAAATTACAATCGATGTTGTTACGATTAATTGCATAGAATAGGTCAATTTATTGGTGATTAGAGATTAATCCCAAATCCACAAAATGCCATTAAATATTTGATTTTTATATAAGTAGTTGTATTAAAAACAAAAAAATATCAATATAGTATCATTGCCAATTTTTTTTTAACTTTTCTGACAATTTTTTGGCTTTTTTGATGTTTTAATCGAAAATAAATCTTATTTGTTTTGGTAAGCTTACCCATAATCACACCTACCAAAAAACTATTGACTTTGAGATATACAGTTGCCTATAAATAGTTTAATAGTTTAATTGTTTTTTTTTTTTTTTTCAAATCCCTACTAACTCTGTTGATTTGAAAAATGTCATATTTAATTTCTTAAATCTAATTTTTATTTTTTTTTTATGTCGACTTATAATAAAGCTGAAATATAAAGAATACAAAATGCAATATATTTTAGAATTTTTGAATGAACTACAGTTTACTTAACAGTTTATAAAAATTTAAAATTAACTTTTACGTTCGCAAATGTCAGTTTGATAATATCAATCATCAAAAATATCCGGTTTCTTTGCATCGAAGAATGGGAAAATTGAAAAATGCAGCAAATTACAAATTTTTTCCTGGTGTATATACATGTATATATGTATGTGTGTGCGTGTGTGAAACGCAAATGACTCGCACTTGCAGTGGGACTCTGCTTAATTATTGCCTGACGCGCTCAGCTCTGGCCCAAGGAAACGAGTAACGGGATACGGAAAGTGTCAACAGTTTATGAAGTGGCCGTAGGAAATAATGGATGGGGGAAGGGAAAGGGAATGGGGAAGGGGTGGCGTTGGTGTTGGCTGGCTGAATGTCTGTATGTCTGCATGGGACATGGGGAATGGTGGGGTGATCAAACGGTAATTGGTGAGCCCAGCGATTTGCAAATTGAAAAAAAGCAAAAGCCAGTCAAGGATACGACAGGCACAGACAGGCAGAGACTGGTTTTGTGATTGCTCGCAAAAGCGAAGCGGACGCAGACAATTTTCTATAAAAACTAAATTTGAAATTGTGTTGACTTAACGTTTGCGCATAAAACGGCTAGCAAAATGGCAAATGCACTTGCGCACCCACACACACACACACACACACACACACACACACACACACACACACACACACACACACACACACACACACACACACACACACATACAAAACACACACACACACATTCACACACTCATACAGATACACAATAGCTAACATGGTTGCATGTAGCACTTTGTGCCATGTCTTGCCTCATAGTCGTCATGCTGTTGAAAATTTATTTTCATTGCCGCCGCAGGCAGCGACAGTGTGCAGCAGCAACAGCAACAGCAGCAGACATTGCAGAGTGGCATGTCCAGAGCAGCAACTGGCAGTAGTACTGGCACTGCTACAGCCAGCAGCAGCACCATCACCACAGAGCATAAAGTCAACCAGAACTTTGCCTGCACTAAAGTCCAAAAACTGTTGCCTACTTTTGTGGGCAGCAACAGTAGCAGAAGCACGCAGTTGCAGAGGCGTATCTACGGTAAGGCAGGAGGGGCACGATGGACAACTGTTCCCCTAAAAACAAGATATGTATTTGTATAGCCCTATAGCAGGTATTATAATTTTGTCACTCTTGATCAAAATCATGAGCACAAATGCTTCTTTTCACTGCAGACAGTACGAACTCATGTCGGAACCAGCCGGAGCACTATAGAAACGATTAGTCGAAAGTTTTGTTTCTAAAGCTAACTCAACCAAACTATCCAAGCCTGAGTTTTAGCATTATCTATTCGGCTATTGGGTACACTTAATCTTAAAGTTGTCATAAGAACAAACGGATAAAAAGTAGTTTCTTAAGCTATCCAAATACGATTCAACTGAATAAAATAGCTGTAATAGAAGAAATCGGCTAAAAATGTATGTATGCATGAAATCTTTTTTCTTTTTACACATATCTGAATGAAAGTCAGCAATTGCAAAATTGTATTCAACTTTACACAGTTTGTTCAAGATCGGGTAACTAAATCCTATAGCTGTCATCCAAATAAATTGACTTTAAATCATTTTTTCCAAGCTTACGCTGAAGGTAACTTTTCTTACTTGTTATATGTTTTCATCACTTGACAGATTAGAAAAGTACAAATAACATTTGGAAAGCTACATGATACTTACTGAACTAAGGAAATGCAAAGTCACATAATCTAACTGGGCAACATATCGATTTTGTTCTCCTGAAGGAATTCTCATCGCACATTTCAACTTATTATGGAGCATATTATGGCCCAATTACAATTCAATAAGGGAGTACAAACCCTCTTATTAGATCGTAGTACATAAAGTGGTATGTACTATATAGACACAATTATAAATTAATATCTTTTTTTAACTACTTCAATTGTTCTGCATTGAAAACTTTTTTATTATCGAAAGAAATAAGTTTTATTTTAATTAGGTCAAATGGGAATGAAGTATTTTATTTTTAATGTTTTGAAACGCCAACAAAAATTGTACAGAAAATAGTTTTTTTGACCTACTTGGACCCCCTTGCCAAGATCCTGGTTACGCTCTTGTGCAGTCGGCGTCGCTGTCAACAGCAGCAGCAGAAAGAGCATTCATATTGTTGTTGCTGTTGTTGCGACTGCTTCATAAGCATAAACGTTGATGCAATTGTTGTGTCTGTTGTTGTTGTTGCTTTGCTTTTAACGTTTCAATAAGTGCGTCAATGTTTCTGGCAGCTTAAAGCTATCTCTCTCTCTCACTCACTCACTCTCGCTCTCCTTCTCTTTTTCTAACGCTTTGTGGCAATGTGCGCAAATGTCACAGCGAGCATGTTGCACGATTTGTTTTCTGTGCTGATTTGGAAATGCTTTACAAAGCTCACGACAGCGTGGCTACACTACACTGAGAAAATCAATACAGTCAAAACTAAACAAAAACCGAGTAATAACTTATCAAAATAAAGCCTTGCTGCTGACGGAACTGCAATAAAATCAATTTTAGTGACTTATAGCTTTTAAATTGTTGACTGTTTTGATTTTAATAACACAATGTTACAGTCAATATCTACTAAAGCAATGTATTTTTATGACAGGGCTTTATATTAAAATATTTTCAAAAACTGAATTGATATTCACTTTTTATACTCTTTTTTAATTTTTTTGAAAAAAAAAGAAAAAAAAGAGTATTTTGGGTTTGTGAAATGTCCGTCTGTCCGTCCGTCTGTCCGTCCGTTTGTTCGTCTGTCTGTCCGTCTGTCTGTCCGACTGTCTGTCCATCCGTATGAATGCAGGTTTGAAGCTAGAGTAACCAAACTTGGTATACATGTTGGTATATACCATAGGCAGACAAAGTGTCAAGATCTCCCCCCACCTCCACCCCTTCCCCCACAAACCGCAAAAACCTATATTTTCCTCAGTTTTACAGCTAGAGTAAGCAAATTTGGTACAAGGGCTTCTTATCTCTTCCTTGATTGATCTGACTAAAAGAAATTTGGCCTCGCCCACCCCCGCCCCCACAAATGAGCAAAGTCTGTATCTCGCAGAACCTTTCAGCTAGAATCGCCAAACTTTGCAGTTTGAATTCTCTTGCCCTATTAAATAGATTGGGAAAAATAATTTTGCCACGCCCACCCCCGCCTTTTTAATTGACCAAATTTTATATCGTCCCCACGTGCAGAACTAGCCCGACCAAATTTAAATTGATGGCAAAACTTGAAAGATTTGAGCAAAAATACAATTGCCACGCCCACTTCTGACTCCGCAAAGAAGCGAAAAAAAGAGTATAGCGCAGTCGACTGCAACGTTCTTACTTGTTATTCTTAGTGTAGCAGAGCGTTCGACTGAAAAGTTCACAGCTGCTCAAAACTGTGTGAGTGTGTGTGTGTGTGTGTGTGTGTGTGTGTGTATATGCGAGTGTGTGTGAGTGTGGCTAAGCTTAGCCCGCCGCTTTGTTTTAATGCTTAGCTGTCCAGTCTGAATGCGCAGTGTTCATAGCAAGTGTAAAGACGTGACTGGTCACGCTGTTCCCGCTGTTCCCGCTGGCCCCCGCTGGCCACACTGTGTTGCAACACTTTTGCACACACAGACACACACATAGGCAGACAGACGGAGAGACAATGTGAATGGGGGCAGAGTTCAGGTTCACTGGCGACCCTCGTGTCGCTTAAACTCAAAGCAAAGCGTGGGACGGCAGACGATTGTGGACATGACCTTACCATGCCCATGTCCAAACAACTCAGCTTCTGCCGCGCGTACCCCCGTACTGCCACACCCCCATTACCCATTGCCCATTGCCCCGTGCGCGTCATGATAGCTGTAATCGAGAAAATCCCGTAAGAGACGATTTAATCCCATATTTCAAAGTTATTCAAGTGCAAAAATGCCAAAAAGGAATGCAAACATAAGCACTGCCAGAGTTGCCTGGATTGCCCAGGGTTGCCACTGTCCCAAAGACACATACACAGAGAAAACCTCCGGCAACCAAAAAAAAAAAAGAAACAAGAAAGATACCCACGCGTTGCGCAGTGCCCCCGTAAATCGTTGTGGGCGTAGTCGGTGGCAACCGCTGCTGGGAACTGTGCCACCTGGCAATGCCCCACCAAAATGCAGCTTTGCCACCGCTCCACCGCTCCCTCTGCCAGCTGCCTTCCGACCCACGCCCTCCGCTACCCGCAACCGCCACAGACCGGGACCCTAACCACATTGGACACTTTGTTGCCGGGCGTTGCATTGAATCAATTTGCAGGCAGCGTTTGCCCGTTGACTGATGCTGATAATCATCATCATGATAACGATGATGATGCTGATGCTTATTCGCCTTCTGCTTTGCAATGTTAAATGTTTGTTGAATCAGTCACTTTTATATGGGCATCACAGTTTCCTCCTCAAGCATGCAACGCAATAAATAATGCAATATGCAAAGGCCTAATTTAAAGCTAGAATCGGAACGGGAAGCTCGCCAATTCATTTTGGAATACATTTATAAATGCTGTTTCAATTATTTCTCTAATTTTGAAATTTCGGAATTTCCCACGGCTGCCAACATTTATTCATCAAGCAAATATATTTATTTTTACAAAATACTCTATTAAGGCATCTAGACTTAGTTGATTTAACTGAAAAAATTATTTGGTTAACTTCTAATTTTTCAAATAACAGATTAGGCCTGTTACAAACTCTTTTTCCGTTCGAAATTTACGGAAATGGAATTTATTGCTGTCTGAGTTCCATAAAACGTAAATTTTGTATGTTATGCGAAGATAATCGCTTTCGAGATCGTTTGTGATCTTCAGTCTAACCTAGACAAGAAAAGACGATAACATTTTGGCTTAAGTCAGCTTTTTAGTTCTAACTCAAGCTTACGCGCTCTTTCGGGAGCCATATGCTTCTCAATTCCTTTTTGTGTTGCATTCTTAAACGTATCATTGCCATCTCTGCAAGACTTGTAGCTAGAGTGGAAAACATTTCAAGTGTATTCACATTTCGTAGCAACCATGATGATGATGTTCTCTAGTTTGGATACCATCTAAACTTGATGTTAATGTGGATTTCCACACTCTGGTCAACATTCGTCATCCATTTGAATGCGAGCGCATTCATTTAAACCAAATTTGGAATGCGCTCAGATCAGATAAACGAGATGATTTGAAAAGCAGCGTCACATTTTTGTGGAATTGTGAAACCTTTGAGTTGGCTTTATAATAGTTCGATTGCAACGTTTAGTTGGATGCATTCAATTGGTTAAGATCTTCTTGCCCATTTGTAATTGGCTTGGGCTTGACTAACTGGCCAACTGATGATAATATTTCTGTACAAACTGAAACTGTTACTGTAATTGCAATTGCAATTGGAGCCCAACTGACAAATTAATTGCAATTCAGACACAGTTTATAAATATGGCACAACTTTAAATTGGCTCATTAAATTTCATTTGCACACAGGCGTCACACATCAATTGACACCACATATGCTCTACTGAAAACCATACCCAACCATACACAACCCTACCCAATCATACCATTCAAGCACCTAACCACCAACCCAAGCAGGGAGCAGCGTCTACACATGGCCTGCATACAGGGTGTCTAGGTAATTGCAATTGCTTTATTGTATGAACACGGAAAATGGACAATGGAATATGAAACAAGTAAGAATGCTCTAGTCGAGTGTGCCCGACTACGAGACTTATCTCGTCCAGATCCTGAAAAACTCTTGTTTCTGCCTGCTGAGACGGGGGTAATAGATTCTTCCATAACTTTGGTGTTTGTTATCCGATCGTGATGAAATTTACACAGCTGATCAACCAACATGTGTACCAAAAATCAAAGCTTTATCTTTAAAATTCTGGCTGTGGGAGTTTTTTGAGATTTGTGGGGGTGCGGGGGGGTGCATCCGAAATTTGAAATAAATTTGAACTGCGTATGGTATACAGGAACCTGCATGCCAAGTTTGGTGTCTCTAGCTCTTATAGTCTCTGAGATCGACGCGTTCATACAGACAGACGGACAGACAGACAGACGGACAGACAGACGGACATGGCTAGTTCGTCTAGGCTGTTGATCCTGATCAAGAATATATATATTTTATATAGTCGGAAATGCCTCCTTCTACCTGTTACACACATTTGCAGTACTTTATTCTACATGGATATATATATTTTCTTTCCTGTTTTTTTTTTGCGATTTAGTTCAAACTGATTTCACACCTTAACAATACAGGTAAGAAAAGTTATATTTGGCGCTCCGAAGATATATACTCTTGAAGATATATACTCACTGTCATACCTATGACAGCTATTAGATATGGCATCCAGATTTTGATCCAAATTTTTTGACCAAACTTGCTCCACATGTATGGGCAACAAAACCATTCGCTCTGTCTGTTTGTCTGTCTGCTTCAATGCTAACTTTTTTCCAACATTTTTGACTTTTGTGGTTAACTTAACTTGACTTCAAAAGAAACACTCTTTCTGGGTTTTCAACTGACATAACTTTGTCAAAAATGCAATTTCGTAAAACATTCGAAGTTTTTTTTCTTCTCAAACGAAACCCTTATATTGCGGTTACTGGTCAACATTTTTTCATCGCCAACAGTTGAGTTTGCATGATTTTTTTCAGTGTAAGAATAAACTCAAATTCCGGGTTCGAACCAGTTTCGCCATACATGTTAAATAGTTAAACTCATTTCACGTTCGAAGTAGCCCAATCGAAGTCAACCTGTATGCACATATAGGTACATGTGTATGTATATGAACGTATCTATATATTTTTGCACACACTGGTCATAAATACAAATTTGTTGGCATAAATTTAAATAAAAGTAAAACAACAAAAACAAGTTTTTTTCTCAAAAAATGGTAAATTCCAATGTGATACAGTGGATTGATTTAGATCAAATTTTGCCAAACTAAATATATCGTTATAAAACTTAAGAAAATGGTGAGTGTGATCAAAAAAGTTGTTCACGCAACAATACATTCTTCAACAGATTGTTCCTATATCAGCTTTAAGATATATTAGTTCGACTTTTTAACAAAATTTAGTTAGTACGATAGCTTGAGAAACAAAAAAGCTTTTCATACAACTAATTTGATGACCATTTGCTCCTGAGGCAGCTATATGAAAAGTGGCACAACTCTGATCATCTGGATCAGTACAAATGACTTGATAGTTATGTTTAATTTCTGTCCAAAAAAAATATTTGATTTGGTACCAGTGTCAAGCTGTGCAATCGGAATGCTCCACATTTTTAGCGCGTGTTACTCGTCAGAGCGATTTACTCGCGAATTTAGTGTGTCCGTCTGCATGCTGTTATATTTTTAGTTCCTATTCCAATTATGTTTGTCTGTATGCCTGCTATTTGTTTTTTTCTTTCTGTTTTATGGTATTTTATTGTATGTGTGTGTGTGTGTGTGTGTGTGTGTGTGTGTGTGTGTGAGTGTGTGTTTTGCCATTTCTGTTTTGCAGTGCAGCTCGCTGTTTTGTGCTCTTGTTAGTCCGTAGCCTCATTCTGGCAGCTGGCAAACTGGCCAAGTCGGACAAAGAGTTAAAGACGGACTAGAACCAGAGCTAAGACCTGGACCAGTACCAGGACCTAGGACTAACACCCGGCATTGGCAATGGAATCAGCGCCAAAGCTCAAGCTGAAGCTGAAGCCTAGATTCATATAGGTGAACTTGGTTGTGTGTTCGCTATTCTCTCTTCGTTTGCTATTCATACGTTAGCTGGCCTGTGTTCTCACACGCTTTTTATATACTTACCGTTACCTGCTGCTTTTGATACCCTTGCCTTGGGTGTATTATAAGTTTATCACAAAATGTGCAACGCACTTTCTTTTCAATCTTCAAAATTTTAGTTGATCTAGCGCGAAACATGAGAAAACATGCATAAACATGTTTATAATACAAGCTGCCTTCGGTCAAAAACTGTGTGTTGAGACAACTCAATCAAACTCGATTTAATTTTAAGTTTTATAAAGTTGTTGAAAGTTGAAAGATAAGTCAACTTTCATTTCTAATCACTTTTCAATTCGAACGAAATCAACTCACATTTTCATCAAAGGAATGAATTCAAATTTGGTTTCTGGTAATTCAATGCCTGAATGATTCGCATGTTCGTTCAAAAATGAATTGTTCTTTTACAGCTCTGACTGCCATAAGAGCAATCCGTCGAACGTATAGTTTTTGTCTGAAACATATATTTTCGGGTTGGGTATTAAATCGTCGGTTAGCGCTTCTTTTTAGTCAATTTTTTTTTGTGTTTTTTTTTTTGTGTTTGTTTTTTTTTTTGTGTTTTTGTTCCGTTGTCATCGTCACCGTGGGCATTGGCATCGGCGCACAGTGGCTCGTTCGGCAAAAGCTCGTTGTAAAAATAAAAATTGAGTTTTTTATTTTGTCAAAAAACTTGACTGATCTCAATTTAGAATTTAATAACTAAGAAAATGTCATCCATTTTTTTTTTTTTTTTTTGGCGATTAAAGGTGGTCAAAATTGTTTGTCAAAAATTTGTTTGTACAAAGCTAAATGCACGTCTCTTCAAAACCATAAACGCTAAGTAACTGATTTTTTTTTAATTAGATGTATATTTTTAAAAAAATTTAGGAAAAAAAACGTATAAGTTTTTAAATTTGATAATTTATTTAAAAATAGCTTAAATTTTAAGTAGTTTTTAAACATTGGGTGGATTTACAAAAAAAGACAAAGGGTGCATGGAACTTTGATTTTTGAATAAATTAATTCACATATGTATTTACATACATATATTTGATCAATTTATTTCAAAGCAATCCTTAATATTTTCAATTAACTCTTAACATTTCTGGAGGGTGTGTAGTTTTTACTCCCTGTTCCCAATAAAAATGCGAAAAAGGGAGTTGTAAAGTACTGTGTGTAACAGGCAGAAGAAGGCATTTCCGACTATATATACTATATATATATTCCTGATCAGCATCAACAGCCGAGTCGATTTAGGCATGTCCGTCTGTGCGTTCGTCCGTATGAACACACATTTCTCGGAGACTATAAGAGCTAGCCAAACTTGGCATGCAGATTCCATCGCAGCCACTACACTAAATTTATGTTAAAACTGCATAAAACGAAACATCAGAAATTCACTTCACAGTCAAAAAACAATTATTTTTTGTTAAATAAATTAGTTTTTATTTTTAAAACGCCAACTTTTATTTTTCTGTCCAACATATTTTGGAAGTATCAATAACATTCACTGAAAATTTCAAATTGATATCTATAATGGTTCAAGAGCTATGATTTTTGCAACCTGTTTTGGGAAAACGAGCCACTGTGCGGTGTCGGTGTCAGCGCCGCTGCTATGCTGCAGTCGCCGTGTGCACATCCATTTGTAGTAATCGCTTTAAAATGATGGCAACAGATTTATGGTGGTTTATCTCAGTGCACTCGGCTGTGTCTCTGTGTGTGCGTGTGTGTATGTGTAGGTGTATGTGCAAGCATTGAGTAGCGTTTAGAGGACGCCCACACACATACACACACTTACACACACAGGCACCTATGAGTTTCTGGCAGTGGCAGGCGCCAAAGTGACAATCGCCCCAGCATCCTGTGGCACCTATGCGACTTGCCTGCCATTTCACCCATTTGCTCTGCCTTCCTTTCCACTTCCACCTCGCCTTGCCTTGCTCCAATTCTCTTTTCTTTTTTTTTTCAACTTTGCACCCCATTGTTGTTGTTGTTGTTGCTGAGTGGCATTTATATGTTTGAACACCATTTGACGTGTGTGTGTGTGTGTGGGAATGGAAAAGTGGAAGGGGAGGGTTGTATGGGCAGCAATTTAAAGGTTATCGCCTGCAGCCTTGACGATCTTATGCCTGACTAAACAGCAGCCCCAGCTTACCCCGCATCCCACTGCTGTCCAAAAGGGGTCAACATTATCCAACCTTGCACGGCTCGAGGCCAAATCCATCCCAAGCTCAATCTCAAATCCAAATCTAATCCTCAATCCTACCCAGCTGTAGACAGCGGCTGACTGTGTTAAATCTGTGCTATAGTCCAACCATGAAGTCTCTGTGATTGATGATATCAACCTGAGTCGCCGCTGGGACAACTAGAGCCTTGGGTACTGACGTCTGCCGGACTGCTTTTTTAACGGCTGTCTTTCCGTCTGTTTGTCTGGTCACACTTTGCATTCAACTGTTGACTGCCGCACTTTACAGTTGGCCTGTTTCAAATGCAATTTGTAAACAGTTCAATTGAAACTCATTTTTTAAATCTATATAGATACCATTGGCCGATTTTAAAGTACAAGTTTCAATTTTAATGGTACCTTGGATAGGTGATTTTCTCATTATGCCTCGCAGTCGTTTTTACACTTCTTTGTAAATCATTGCAAATCCATTCAAGGTGCATTCTACCACACTGGTTTCCTTTCATATGTGGATTCGCATTCAAACTAACTAATTTCTGCAGGAATCCAGACGCACTCTATTGTTCTCTGTTTTTGTTCAGCTTTTACTTTGTAGTGAAACACACATATGTAATAGAGCATAACCTGACTGACTGACGGATTGGTAGAAAGCTACATTTTTAACAGATGTTTTAAATCTTCTATATAAAGCACTAAGAATGGAATTTTAAAAAAATCGAAAAAAATGTGTAATTTTAGAAAATTTTGAAATTTACTCCACGGTGTAAAAAAAATTGTTGCCCACAGTTGGAAAGTGGTGAAAAAGGTCAAATACTTATCCAGGCAATGCCGTCTAGTTAATAAATTGAAACTGAGCCGTCGCTAATGCGAAATGTATATTTAAACTTTCAGGAATACAGAGCACTAGCTTAATTGCACTAGCTCTTTTCTTTGAATTCAATTGATGTTTGTGCTGATCTCGTACTGGTAAAGTAAGAGCTACTTAACTTTAAAGAGTAATACAAAATTATATTTTCTCATTCTAAGATATGATCAAACCTCTAGTTTTGAAATTAGCTAGCAAGGATCAGAGAAATTATCAGTTCAGAAAGAGGAAAGAAGCAGCTTAGCTATACCCCTACATCCTGGTGCATTTGAGGGACCAATACAAAATCTTGACTTGGCTGCAGTTAAACATTTATGTGTGCCCATACAAACAGATGAATATACAGAGCAAAAGCAGCAGGCCCGACCAGGCTAGGACATACAGACAGACAGACGGACAGATGGACAGACGAACAGACAGATGGTCGCACAAACAAACAAGCTACAAAAACATTGGGGCAAGCTTTAACTGTATTTGTATCTAGAGATGTCAGATACACACATACACAAGCATATAGGACAGTCAGGCCGCAGACGACTACAACAACGGCAACAAGGACGACAAGGACGAAAACGAGGAAGACTTTGACTTGAACTGCAGTTGTCGCAGCAAATTTGGGGTCCCCCAAAAAAGGACGACTACGAGAATGAGTACAAGAACCAGAAAGAGAACAAGAACAAGAACGAGAACGAGGACATTGACAACGACAACGACAACGACAACGACATTTACTGTTTACCTTGATTATTTCATCAAAGTTTGAAAATATTTACATTGGCATTCCCGAGCTTGGAACGTGATGTAGATATTTATACATGCCCTCTGCTTTTCACTCTTTTCCATCCAACCCATCCCACCCCAATCTCGTCAATTGTAAACTGAGCTGTAACACTGCCTCCTTTGCCAAAAAGTGGAGCAGCTTCATCCACTTCTCATCTACTCATCCACTCCTCTATTGAGCAGTCAGCATCCTTTCAGTGTTTGTCTCTCTGCCTTTTTGTGGGGCAACGCCAGGAAGAATAAGTTTATTTTGATACACAAAATTAATACGTTGTTGGCATCGGCATCAACTCATGCGTCGACATCTTGTCCTCAGCTTGTCGTCTCTTCTATATCCAAGCTAAGCCTTGTGCCCACAAAAGCTCCAAACCCTCCCTACCTCCTCCTCCTACTCCCGTACCCTCATCATGGCCCTCTAATACGTAACTCGGCGAGCGACTGTCTGACAGTCAGTCAAAGCTAAGAGTCTCTGCCTCCGGTTGCGACTCAGCCTCAGGTCTCCTGTCTCGTGACTTGATTCCCGTGTTTCGAGTCTCAGGCTCAGGTTTTAGGTTCAGGTTGAGGACTTTCACCGCCGACGTCGACACTTGCCACTTGTAAACGACATTTTATTAGTAAAGTTTATTTAAATTTGTTGTGTGTATGTTTGTGTGTCTGGCTTTGCCCCCTACTCTTCTTATGTGAATGTATGTGGGCTAGAGTTGTATCAAATTGTTCAGAATAAATTCGTTACACGAGCTCAGTTACCTTATCGCTTATCTACTTAGTTCGATCATTAGAAAACATTTGAAATAAATGAACGTTTAAAGTAAAGAAACAGTCGAACTATATGATCTATAGAATCAAACGAACTCAAGGAAAATTCAAACTAAAGGAACAGTCGAACTAAAGCATCGATACAATTAAACAAACTTAAGAAACGATTGAACTTAAAGAACCTTTAAGCAATGGTATAATCAAACTAAAGCAGCGATCAAATTAATCGAGCTAACGGAACAATCGAACTAATGGAACGTTTAAACTAAACGAATAATCGAACTAAGGGATCAATTGAATTAAATGAACTAAAGGAACGTTTGAACTGAAGGAACAATTGAACTAAAGGATTGATAGAATTAAACGAACGAAAGGAGCGAACGTTCACCAAATATTGAACTACTGAATTTATTCATTTAATAGAACCACAATGTGCAACTCTAGTGTATGGGAGAGTGTGCATTGCTGCTTGTGCTGCCATTTTAAATTCACATTCCACATTTAACATTCAGCTCTCTGCGCGTTCCCCAACCCCCAACCCCAGCCCTCTCCCCAAACCACCCTCACTTACACAAGATAACAAAAAAAAAAAAAAAAAAAAAACAGTTCGAGAGACGTGGATTCGCATTCGTATTCAAAAGATCAACATATTGCGTTACGTGGTGTATTTTAAATTCAAAATTGACTTTCAAGCACTTACAGCGACGTCAACAGCGACGTCGACAGCGGCGTCAACAGCAACGTCAACAGCAACCTCAACAGCAACGTCAACAGCAACGTCAACAGTGACGTCAGCATCGCGAGACTGCTGGTTGCCCCATCGCAATGCCACCGAAAATCCAGCCGAAAGTAGTTCCCTTCCTAAAGACAGACCACTTCATGCAAGAGCAAAAGTCAACCACCACTCTGACCCAAGGATCATGAGTCCTTTGAGCTATTGACTAACTGCTTTTAACGGTACAGCTTGTCGTATTACATAAGCAATCAACTGATGAATGTGCTACACATGTATTCTAGGCTATAACAAAAGATAACATAATGCAATTCAACAGCAAGCTATCAAATAAAACGGTTGTTGTTTTTCTATGCAATGTTGAGTAGCTAATCTTAACTAAAATGCACTTTCAAATACAAATGGAGCGCTTAATAAAATCTACATAGATAGTATCTATAAATATAGATATGAACGCGTCGATCTCAGAGACTATAAGAGCTAGAGACATCAAACTCGACATGCAGGTTCCTTTCGGATGCACCTCCCCAAACCCCCACTAATCGAAAAAGCTCCCATAGCCAGAATTTTAAAGATTTAGCTTTGAGTTTTTGTACACATATTTCTTTTATCAATGTTAATCAGTTGCGTATATTTCGTTGTGATCGGATAATAAACATCAAAGTTTTTGTCGAATCTATTTCCTCCCATCTCAGCAGGCAGAAATTACAGTTTTACAGGCACTGCACTCGTAGTCGGCCACACCCGACTAGAGCATTCTTACTTGTTTTATCTTATATATATAAAGGAGTTTGTCCTCACTGGCGATGGCGATGGCGATTGGCAATCAACGCAGGGCCCAAGCCATAAGACCTATGTAGAAGACTAAAATGTTCCTAGTAGTTTAGTCCTGTGCCGAAAGTGAGCACTAATCCCGAAGGTTGGAAAATTCAGTTGGGAACTGTGGAAAATTCTCGGGAAACCGTTGCATGCAACTTTTTTGTTTATCATCCGATCAGCTTCAAACTTATTTTCAAAGATCTATAAGAAAATCCATTAAAAACTGCATACCAATTTTCCAGAAAATTCACACCCTGGGCGGAAATTGTGTCGTAGAAAGGGAGAAAGTTGAGTTTCTGTTCGATTTGCTTCAAATTCGTTTTTAACGATCCATGTGAAAATTCACTAATATTTGCATACCAATTTCCGCATCAATTTTATTAAATTGCTAAAATGTACCCAAAAAAACGGTATTTCACCTTTCTTTTTTTACCTGAGTGTTTTAAAAAGGTAAGCTCTTAAAAATACCTTTCCAATGAATAATAGAACGTGTATGTAGCTTCTTTACTTTGGAAACTGTTGGCGTCTCAATTCTAGCGGGTTTTAGCGTTTTCCCGCAAAACTAGCAGTTTTTAAAAAAAGATTTAGATCAAACGTTACTTGGGCTATAATGGGAAACAAGTCCACAAAATTATAGACAGCTACCTCAAAGCGTTGATACAACTAAGCAAACAGACAAAATTACAACCTTTTCATCTCAATTTTAAGGTCATACAAGCACATTTCCAATTGTTTGACAGGAACTTAGAAAGGATTCCTAATATAATGCTTTATGATGCCGATGTTGCTATGAAAACAGCTCCACAGGGTGTCCATAAGCTAAACAACAATTTGAAAAACTCAAAGGGGAGAGATGGTTGGCTTGTGAATGAATTTTTCATCAATGCACTTGAACTGGGCACTCAAAAAAAAAAAAATTATGCAGTTTTCAGATGCAAAGTTCAAGAATCGCTTCGCTTGTTGCCGTTGCCGTTGCCATTGTTGTTATTTTGTTGTTCTTAGTGCCACAAATTGCAGGTCCAAAACTTTATCGTGTAATCATTTTAAGTTCACTTTCTTATTATTTTTGCAAATGCAACAACAACGATAAGTAGGAATGCTCTACATGCGAGTTATTCGACTAGTAGATATCCTATATATCGATGATTAGGGTGTGACGGCTTTTGACTATCGAGGTTATTTATGCTTTATTGATATTATCGAAACCAAGAAGCTTACGAGTGTCTTTTTTAAGGTTTAAGCATTAAGTTTTACATGCTCATATTTAAATATTCAAAGCTATCCGTAATATCCATGGTGTAGGCTATCGACTATCTAAACTATTGAAGAGACCTGATTATACTCATTTTCAAGACAATTCCACTATGCAACAAACAAAATGCATAAATAAAATAACTTTTTCTGATGTAGTAGGTGCCCCTAATTACGAAAATAATTTTGATTCCTTTGCAGACGATATAATACTTTTGTCACAAAATGTGTAACACATTGAAAGAGACGTCTCAGAAAAAAAAAAAATTGTATATTCATTATCAGCATTAACAGCCGAGTCATGTGCGTCATGTCCGTCTGTCTGTCTGTTTATATGCGAACTAGTAACTCAGTTTTATCGTGATGTGTCTCTAGCTCTTGTAGTCCCCGAGATCTGTGTGTTCATACGGACAGACGAACAGACAGAAGGACATGGTTAGTTCGTCTCGGCTGTTGATCCTGATCAAGAATACATATAGTTTCCCACTATATAAGTCGGAAATGCCTCTTTCTGCCGTCTTCTCCCTTTTCCTCATTTTTAATGGGAACGTTTAGTAAAAAGTCAACCTAAGAAAAGAAAAATTATTTTCGTGATTAGGGACTTCTAATGTATCATAATTTTCAATATGAGACCATATGGCTCCAATTGTTGCATAGTGTTCTTAGTGCACAGGGTATAACAATAAGTGCGAGAGCGAAAGAGACGTATGTAGCAAGAGTAAAAGAGATGGAGAGTCAAATTGCAATAGTTTCAGTTGCCTATGTCATTTTCAAAGTGCTTAGTGCAGGGTTTCGAGTTGATTGTTGTTTCGGTGTGTTCACAGTCGGTGATTGTTGGGGATACTGTTGTTGTTATTGTTATTGTTGTTGTTATTGCTGTTGCTGATGTTATTGTTGTTGTTTCGTTGTTGCTGCTGTTGCAGCTACTTTGAAGTTTTGTATACAACTTTTATGACACTTTGTCGTATTGTTGTTTTGTACTTTAAGGCGAGCGTGTCATATTCAGTTATGTATTTATTCCAATTCCCCTTCGCAACAGCTCCCCCATCGTCAGCTCCCCCCTTTCCCACCACTCTACACTTCACAGCTCATCTTTCGTATCTAGGCTACTTCTTGGGCTCTGCTTTTGAGCATCCGCTTTCAGATTTGCCAACTAAACTATGCAACCGCCCATTTTCCCACTTTTCCATTTGCCCATCTTTGGTCTTTGCTTGCAACTTGGAACTTGGCAACGATTTGGACAACATTGCAGACGAGGCACGCTGCTGAGCAACTTGCTGTTTGCTACTTGCGATTTGCCTCTTTCTTGCCACTTGCCACATGCCACTTGCCTCTTGCCTCTTGCAACTTCCACCAACTAGCAACTGTCAGAAAAACGCTTTGAGCACGCATCAAACAAACTTACCAGTTCAACTGAATGATAGATGGAACTGTTTTAAGTAACCCACATTAAAATAGATAGAAATAGTATACAAATAATATTATACCTAAGTTTATTGTGTCTGATGATTGTTATATGGAAATTATTTAATTGTCTCCAGATAACAGACATATGCTTAGATAAATAAGCGCAATAAAGGCCTGCATTTAATATTGTTTATAGTTCATAGTTCAAAGTTCATCAAAAATTCTTATATAATGCGAACTGTTTCTTAAACTCACATATGTCCAATGACAAAGATATGTATATTTGTATTTGATTTCATGGTATCAGTTGGAATGTGGAACAGTCTTGATAGTTTTGCTTGGTTTCTGTATAATCCTCTAGGTTTCTTTATGACCCTTTACTTTAAAAGCAATGTGAGCAATTTTTGAATTAATCTCAGTTTCGATACCATCCATTCCGGATTACCTTTTATTGTATTTCCACGCGCCCTTTGTATATTTTTAATTATAATAGTATCAGAGCACAATTGTAGCCTTAAAAAATTATTTGGATTTTCGTTTGAGAAATAAAACGCTCGTAATTTTTTGTTTACTTAGGGTGATTTTTTTTTTGTTTTGCGCAACCGTGGGGTGTTACTCCTATACACATACATATGAGTGTATGTGTGTGTATTTTTTTTGTTCTGCTCTTAAACAAAAATCAACACAAAAGGAGCAGAAGCCGCAGTTTTTAAGCATTAGCCAAACAGGATTGTCATGGGACTGGAGGCGGATTGGTGTAAGAAAAGGAAAATAAGGAGATGAAAATGGGGGCGTGTGTTTGTGCTTGTGCATCATTTGATTAACGTAATCGAATGACATGCCATATGCCAGTCACTCACTCATTCACTCATTCAGTTAGTCAGTCATTCGCTGAGTCGCTCAATCCGACAAGTGGGGCAAGTTAAACGAGGCAAGTCGCTTAAGGTCACCAAAAGTGTATACTAAAGTCACAGTGTTGGGAATTCCCATCTTGAATACTCTTTCCGAGTGCATTATGTATATTTAACAATGCCTTAATGAAGGCAATTAATTTAATTATTGATCAAAATGTTGAGCTAATTGAAGGAAGGTAAGTCTGTCAAGCTGTTACTTTAAATTCAAACTAATTTTTTAGTTTTGAGAGGATACTCGTATCAATGGAAATCTAGCCTGACATTTTGATAATGACATGCTAATGATGTGTAAGATCTTGAATTGCTTTACACCCTTTCTGGGTGTGGAGATCTTGACACTTTGTCTGCCTATAGTATATATCAGCAAATATGCCAAGTTTGGTTGATCTAACTGCAAAAAAAATTGCGATCATTCGGACGGACAAACAGACAGATAGACGGACGGATACACAATCGGACATTTCACAAGACCAAAACACTTATTGTTTTATATAGTACTTGAAGCGTAAGGAAGGCCAAATAAACACAAACAAGCAGCGCACTTAACTTATCCAGTGCATGTCAAACTATTGTTTCTGCCTGCTGAGACGGGGATAATAGATTATTCCATAACTTTGGTGTTATTTATCCGATCGTAATGAAATTTACGCAGCTGATCAACATTGATAAAAAGAAATATGTGTACCAAAAATTAAAGCTAAATCTTTAAAATTGTGGCCGTGGGAGTTTTTCTCTGGCTTGTGCGACTCGAGTCAAGAATATGTATAGTTTATATAGTCATAAATGCCTCCTTCTGCCTGTTATTTGTTTTTTTAATTATTTGTTTTATTTAAGTTCAGTGAGGGTATTTCAACTTTTGCATTGGGTGGATTGATTTTCCCTCCTCTTTTGCTTTATACCTTTGCAGCCTGATAAACAATTGACTCACCCATTGGCAAGGGAAACGAATAGGATAGGGTGGTGGAGGGGACATGTGGGTGGGCAACAGATGGAAGTGGCTGCGACAACACATGTCGCAAAATCAATTTTCACCTTTTCACTTGATCAATTTCTTAACGGCAATGAAAAGTTTTGTGCACTGTATACGGCATACGGCTGTGGAATGTTAAACAGCAGGCAGAGGGGCAGCCTTATAGGTAGCTGTAGGGGAAGATGGTTATGGGGATGGGTGTGGAGAGGAGAGGAGAGGAAAGGGGAGGAAGTAACACAGGCAGTTGGGACAGGCACAGATAGCATCATTTGCATTTGCACGCACACACACGCCACAATGATGATACAGGGAGAGTTTATGGTGGCGTTGGAGATAGCTCTAGTAATAGGAGATGGAAGAGGGATGATAGGGCAGAGCAGGGGCAGGGAGGAATGCCTAGCCGCACGCACGCATTTGCCATGCCACGAGCCGTTAACAGTTAGTGACGTCGATGGCGCTTTCTCACTTTCGCACTTTACGTCTCGTTGCGTTCCATTTAAAATTATGTTGCAAAGAAAGCAAGTAGGGAAGCCAAAAGGAGGCAGGAGACAGGAGAAAGGAGCAAGCAGCGAGCAGCTGAAACCCAGTAGCTAAGCGGCACCGGCTGTAGACACACGGACATGGCGACGGATACGGATACGGATATGGACACGGATACGAGACACAAGGAACGAAGAGTCCTCTGAGCGCTGCATAAAGGCCGGAAGCAGCAAATTTTCATTTTATTTATTTTGTAAAGTGCTCGAGCAGAACGCCCACAACGCGCCCACAACACCCCTTTTTTTTTAGCCATTTTGGCTGCCTGCCACACGCTGGCTGCCTGCCTGCATGTTTGAACGTGTCACGGTCGTGTCACGTTGCAAGCAACAGAGTTGAGCTGTAAATGTATCTGTAACTGTAACTTTATCTGTATCTGTGTATGTAAATGTATCTGTCGGATTCAGTTTGCTTCATTGGCTCAACATAATTGTTTCCTCTCGCTTTCTGTCTCTCTCTCTCTCTGGCCCTCTTTCTCTCTCTATCTCGCTCTTTCTCCCTTTCTCTCTGCATCTTTGAATTTACATGCCCATTCAAGTCAAGCGCGTGCAGCTCGAGTGTGTCCTTGCTGCTCAGTGTGTCCTGTAGCCTGCCTTAATCTTGGCCAGAACGTGTCCCTTCGCGTCAACAAGGACAACCGATAATCACAATGTGTTGCCGATGGGACGAACAGAGAAGGAGGCCTAGGCCGTCAGTCACTAATTGATTGAGCAGCTCTGTCACTGCTATAGATTGACCGATTGATTGACTGTCTGACTGACTAGCTGACTGACTGGCTGACTGACTGACTGACGCACTGACACACTGACATATTGACTGACTTACTGCATGTGTGTATCTGCTTGCACTGTGGCTTGCAGAACAAACGTTTATTATGCCTTATTGCCAACTTAACTTAATTTAGCAGCAACTTAACTCGCTCAAAATGAGTTCATTCCATCATGCCATCGCTGCTCGCTGCTGAGGCCACAGCGAAGGCGTTTCTTCAAATGAGCTACCAGGCTTAATGAACACGACATGGTCACATATACTACTCGCATAAACGCTTTTCATGGCACAACAGAAGACATATTCCACAACAACGTCAAATAACGAAAAGTGCGACTGCTCAACTAGCAGTTACCCTGTTATCAACTCTGACTATCTATCGTTAGTATCGATGATTTTTATACTATTTTTTTTTAATATTTAAAAAAAAAAGAAGAAATATGAGTATATTGGGTTTGTCAAATGTCCGTTTGTCCGGTTGTCCGTTTGCCCGTCTGTTCGTCTGTCCGTCCGTCTGTCCGTCTGTATGAACGCAGTTTTTTTTCCACAGTTTTGAAGCTAGAGCAACCAAACTTTGTATACATGTTGGTATATACCATAGGCAGACAAAGTATCAAGATAACCCAAAAATGTTCTGATAACAACATTATAAGCGACATCTTCTAATATATTATTGAAACTCAAATCCATAATTCAAATGTAACGAACAGAAACTTGTGCTCAAATATAAACAAGTAAGAACGTTGCAGTCAGGCTCACCCGACTGCGATATACTCTGTTTTCTGTTTACTGGGGCGGGGGTGGGCGTGTCAAAATTTTGTTCTCCAAACTATCGATGAGATCAAAAGTATTCATACTGCAAAATTTGGGGTTTCTAGCAATAAGGGTGTAGGAGATACAGATTTTGCTCATTTGCAGGGGCGGTAGTGGGCGTGGCATTTTTTTTTTTACAGATCGGTCGAGAATGTCATCAGTAGTCTTCATGCCAAATTTGGTGACTCTAGCTGCAAAACTGCAGAAGATATAGATTTTTGCGGTTTGTGGGAGAAGGGGTGGGGGTGGGGGGGAAATCTTGACACTTTGTCTGCCTATGGTATATACCAACATGTACACCAAGTTTGGTTGCTCTAGCTTCAAAACTGTGGAAAAAACCTGCGTTCATACGGACAGACGGACGGACAGACGGACATTTCACAAACCCAATATACTCTTTTTTTCCATTTTGGAAAACAGAGTATAAAAATTTATATTATACTCGTATGTATTTTAAAAAGTCACATACATATGTCTGTTGCTGCCTGTTAGCTTTTACGGTCATTAACAGGGTATACAGCAGCAACAAAAACATGATATATTTTTGATGTGTTTCCGTCTTTGTTGCACATATTGTAGAAAACAGCTCGGGTCGCATTCATTGCGAAAATAAACTGTAAAACAATTACAGCAAATATACGATATATTGGCCCAGCTGTGCAGTTGGTGACCCCGACATGAACCAAGTTCACTGATAATAGTAGTATACGAGTAATATACGAACAAACTACACGCCCGAAAAGATATCTGTTCATTCAAAATAATACAATAACATTGTTGACATTTTTAAAAATGTATTTATCATTATTTCTTGAAGCCTGTAGGCAATTTAAAATGTATCATAGAAAAGAGTAAAACTTAAATTTGAGCAGATGTATGTAACTCGGAGTTACTAACTCCAACTTAATATATAGAACTAAATAATAAGACCTGTTCTATATGTCGAGAACTTTCCATTCCAAACAGTTTTTGATTTTATGTTCCTCCTTTTTTTTTTGAATAAAATATCAATCATATATCCTTTTTAAAAATATGTTTGAATGTTTCTCAATACACTGTCTCATAAGCAAAAGTTTTAAAAATCCGAATGATCAGTTTCAGATATACTTAGACTACATAAAATAGTTTGATTAAATTTGATCAAAATCTTATCAAAACCATCGATACTATGAATTAGTAATTCATCAGTTTATATATTGTTTGTGTATTTAGATATATAGAAGGAAATATGAGAAATTTGAGTAATAAATACACATATATTTCTATATAAATTCCTAAGGGGGTGAGAGGGTAAGATGCTGGAGGTAGATAAGTCTGATTGTTAGTTGTTTAGCGCTTATTAGAAACACAATTCATGTCAACGTGCCTTTGGCAGTGTTTGGTTTGCTTTCTTTATATGTAATTCTTTTTTTTATGCAAATGCCAACAAGTCAAAGGATATGTGAAAACGGGAATCGGAATTGGAATTGGAATCGGGATTGGTATAGGGATTGAAATTGGAGTCAAGTTGCAAAATACATACATACACAGACACATACATATACGCATTACGTATACGCATACGCAGTCACAGTGAAGAAACGAAGCACAGTGAAATCATAGATCTATGCAGGCGACAGTCTGTCCGTCTGTCAGTCACTCAATGGAGACGGATGCCAGCGACAGAATGTAACGATGGATGGGGAAATGAAAACGGGTATGGGTATGAGTATGGGTATGGGTATGGGTATGGGTATGGGTATGGGTATGGGTATGGGTATGGGTATGGGTATGGGTATGGGTATGGGTATGGGTATGGGTATGGGTATGGGTATGGGTATGGGTATGGGTATGGGTATGGCATTGGAAATGGAAATAAAGATGGGAATGGAAATGGGAATGGGCATACAGAGATGTAGACGATTTCAACGATATTCGCCATTACAAATTCAATTACATGCTTAGCTACACTTTAGAGAAATTGAATTTTTATGTGCATTTATATTTAGTATATTTTCTGCAACACTCACAGCCGTAACCCGTAGCCCGAAACCCGCAAGCTGTTAACCCGTATCCCGTATTCCGTATTTCGTAACCCATAACCCACTCTCACCTACAACTAGTCTGCCACACGTACTTCAAACTCACATTTTGCTGGCAATTTTAGATTTTGGCTGCTGCTGGTGCGGCTGTCAGCCGTTTTCATAGTCACAGGCAGGCGACAGCGTAATCTACAGAGGACCGTGGACTGTGGACCGGGAATCGGGAACCGGGAACCGGCAACCGAAGTACCGAGTACCGAGCACCGAGTACCGTGGCGCGTGGAGCGTGGAGCAACTGCAGCTGCCAGAGCTTCACTTGGCAATTGAACTGCCCCGGGGCTAAACGAGCAGCCTGCATAATAGAAGCCATTCCATTGGATGCGAAGGCGGTTGCGGAGAAGGAGGCGGAAGTGCAAGTGGATGTGGCAGCAGGGGCTAAGGTGAAGCCTGTGCTGTGGACTGAGGCGACACCTTAATTATGGCACCCAAAAAATGTAGCTGTATGCGTCTGCGTATTTGTGTGTGTGTGTGCGTGTATGTCTGTGTGTTTGTCCCATACCGAAGTGCATATATGCAGCTTAAAGTATCATCGTGACAGACAGCAGAGTCACCGCATTCGCATACGCATATGCATTCACATTCACATTCACATCCGCAACGCATCCGCAATTCACATCCGCAAAATGTCCCTGCTCAGGCGCCAGCATCCCAGCGTCACAAAGAAACTAGCAGCCAGTAGCTGATGCGCGTTCTCTCACTTGACAAACTAAATTAGATTTCGGTTTTTGAGTATGTCAGCGAGTACGACAACGAGCGCCAGCCGTTGCCATTAACGTTTCCAGTCCCTTCCATTCCCCCTTTTCTCCTCACTCCTCCACCTTTCACTCTGCACTCAAAGCCTGAGCACGATCCACACACGTTGCACACGCACTGGGCAAAACCTCTTTACACCTAACCAGTTAACCATCTAGCCACTAGGGTTGGCAATAGTTTAATCGAACAATTATAGATAGAAAACTTTTGTTGAATAACTCTCACTTGCAACCATTAAAATAAAGGTTGAAAAATAAAAGTTATTTGGTAACATTTTTAATAAAAATAAAAAATAGCTGTCAAAAATAATTTTTATTATTAAAATCAATAATAACAGTAATTTTGTTGTTTTTTAAAAAAAAAAATAAAAAAATTGGTAAAAATCATTTTTATTTTAAAAATCAATAATAATAGTTATTTCAGGATTTTTTAAATAAAAAAAAAAATTACTTTTCAAAATAATTTTTATTATTAAAATCAATAATAACATTAATTTGGAAATCTTTTTAAAGAAAAAAAAAAAAATGTTAAAAATAATTTTTATTAAAAAAATTAATAGTAACAGTTGTTTTATAAATTTTAATAAAATAATAAAAGTCAAAAATAACAATTGCCTTAGGCATTACCATCCCTCTACAAAAGTTATACCTAATATTTGCCTATTCTAAACTTACAAAAAATTGATGCAAATGACACTTTCGATGTAGTACACGTAATTATCGAAGCCCCTTCGATATCTTAGGAATCCTATTCGCTTATCTTAACCGACCTGTATCTGAAGTCCTTGCTTATTTTGTTTCAATTATTGCACGGGATTGTCTTTGCGTCTTTAATTTGTAAGGTCATCAGGTGGAACGGGAGAGGTAGCAAAGACATGCAGATGCAACCTTGCAACCTGGTTACCAGTTTGCAGTACCCAGTACCCAAAATTATTTATCTTCACTTGGAAAACTCCAAAACACATAATTTTCATTTTCTTTTCTCGTATCTCTTGGTGCTGTCTCCATTATACCATTGCCATTTCCATTTTCAGTTCCAGCTCCGACTTCATTTCTTCGTGTCCTGGCCGTTTCAATTTGTGGCAGTTACTTTAAACAATTACTAAAACACACGAACAGGAAATAGCCGCAAGGAGGTTAAGCTGAGGCTTCTGCTCGGAGGAGCCCTTCCCATCCTCACCACTCAACCAACATTTTTTGTGTATTTTTATTGCTTCTCTTTATTTTCTTGGAATTGCTTCAAATTTAATTTAATAATGTGTGTGTGTGTGTTGTGTGTTAATCTGTATAATTTATGCGACAATTGATGCAAAAATGAATTTCTGGTCAAAAAGAATGAAAGATGCGCAGTGTGCCTGATGATGAACATGCTACATCTCTTATACTCGTACAACCATTCCCTACACTCAACGAAATAATATAGATAAACGCGCCTTCATATATGTTATAAAAGCATCCAAGTTAAGAGCTTTTAAAGTTCGAGCTCCATTGACATTATACTTAAAAGAAAAGCAAACGTTCGTAAATTTCAAACGAATTTTGATTGATGCTTTTGAAAGATATCGATTAAAAGCAATACTTTCGATAGAAGAAATCTATTAATACTATCGTTACTGTCAGCGATTTATCAATTTGGTAATTTTAAGTGATATTTAATTTTTTTTAGAGTGTACGTCTGCAATTTGGCTGCGGGTTCAGGCTACATCAGCAAACCCAATCCCCCCTACCCCTCTCCCACCCAAATCTGCTATCCCTTCTACATAGGAACACAGCATCGTCATACCTTAACCTGCGTCTCGTGTTCTTCTCCTCATTCCCTGTTTCCCCCTTTGACCATAAACGTGGCATACAAATTGCACTCATTTTAGTTTCTCACGTTTGTTGCATGTTGTACATGACTGCAACGCGCACGCACACACACACACACACACTCTCAAACACACACACACATACACACACACACACACACACACACACACACACACACACACACACACACACACACACACACACACATCAACACATGCTGCTTTTAGGCCTCAGTCTCAGCTTCGTCCTCGGCCTCTGCTTAGCTCTGTAGTTTTTGGGCCGCGTCCTGCTTCACTTTCTGCCTGCCGCCTGCTGTGGCATGCGACAAACGGAAATGTTGCTTTTATGCTTTAAATATGGCAACTTTGTGGTGTCGACACACACACATACACACACACACACACACACTTGCTAACACACACATGCAGGCCGTGTCGATTGCTCGTTGCTCGTCCTGTGCCCGCTCCTGCTTTTGCTCTTCCTGCCTCTATTCCTTATTCCTTGCAGAGTGCCGATGATTCTGTTGCTTCTATTGCTGTTGCTTTGGCTAAAGTCTTTCTGTCTGTCCAAGCGTGTGTATGTGTGGATGTGCGTGTTTTTGAGCGATCGACCATGAAGCCTTCATTATTACATTTCAATTTCATGATTTTGTGGTTCTTTATGCTCGTTCCTTCACATTCAGGCGCGACGAATCCTGCATACTGCTCCTGGACGCTACTCCTGCCCTGCTGCCATTTGCATTGCTGCCCATGTGTTTTGCCCTGGCCCAAACTGGTGTCGACACTTTCACAACATCGCCAGTGTTAGAACCAGACCCATCAGCATCATCATCACCATCTCCGAGCAGCAGCTGAATCAGGTCCAGATTCAGATGCAAGAGCAGCAGGAGTGGCGGGAGCAGTTTACCCAGCAGCACACTGTGGTCAAAACGAACTTTCTGCCATTAGGAAATTATTATATTATGAATCTTTACTCTGATTATCTATATTAACAGTTTAAATAGCAAAGTCAGAAAAAACAAGGAAGAATAGCTATTTCCGGAGGGCACAAAAGTTGTTCATAGAAAAACTTCATTTTTAACATATTGCTCCCATGACAGCTGTAAGATAGTCAGCATTTAGAATTTGATTTAACGTAAGGACATGACGTTCGTGTTTGTTCGGAAGAGGTGTAGCGGAGCAGACGAAGCGTGCAAAACGTCAATGCCACTTTTGTCTTTATGTATTTTGTACATTTTGCTTTGTGACTTTCCGATTAAATGTTTACAGGGTGGTAAAGTGAATACATTTTGTTATCGATAATAGGGCGTGCAGCGTATAATTTTAAGCCAGAGTCGCAAAATAACAGACAATCAGAATTGCAGTGTGTGATATAAAAATCACCGTCTAAATGCAAATGATGTTCCGCAGGAATTTAGAAAACAGAATAAACAAGCAAGAATGCTCTAGTCGAGTGTGCCCGACTACGAGACTTCCTGGTCCCAACTTGCATTTCAAGCAGCAGCGCACTTAACTTGTCCAGTGCATGTCAAACTGTTGTTTCTGCCTGCAGAGACGTTGGTAATAGATTCTTGAACATTTTCCCACATTTAATGGGAACAGGGAGTGAAAACAACGTCATGACGTTAAATTTTCGTCGAAATGCGGACTTAAAAAAAGTGAGTTTCGTTGAGTTATCTTAAGTCAAAAAAAAAACCAAAGTGTTTTTCATAAGAATACAGCATTGGTAAGTTTAGTAGAGTTATCTTGACCAAAGCGGGACAAAATTATAATACGCTCTGCAGTAAAGTTAAAGCAAAGAATAAAATATAGCTTAATAATACTCACCACATATTTAATCTTTCTGTTAATGGGGCAGCAGATGCTAACTGAACGTTCAGCAAACATTTTTGACAATATAAATTTAGAAATGAATTGAAGTCTGCACTAGATTATGTATATCTTTCCACTGTGCAATCGCAATACGCAATCGCCTCAGGTCCATAGGAATATACTGCCAAACATACAAACAAATTCAAATTTTAAATTTTTTCTATGTGTATTTATGTTTATGTGGGTATGTATGTGTGTGTGTGTATAAGAATGTGAATGTCTGTCGCTGGTCGTTATCACGCTTTTCCTGCCATTTGCATCAGCATCAGAATCGACACTGCATTTGGATCTGGATCTGGTGTTGGAGTTGGAGCTAAAATCGAAGTTGGAGCTAGAGCTGAAGTCGGAGTTGCAATACTAGCTGAAATCCGAGTTGGAGTTGAAGCTGGAGGTCGGGTGGCATTTTCCTTTCCTACAGATACGTGGCAGGGCAACCGACTTGACCAATTTGCCGTTTTGTGGTCATATCGGATGTTGAGCGAATTATGGCTCTAAAATGCCAGGCATGAAGCAAGGTCCTCAAATGTCCAGCAAGGCTAAGCTGATCTTTCGGCTACCAGCAATGTGGACTGCAGGGTAAGGGGAGTTACGATGGGACACAATGAATAAACTTTTGGTTTCATATGCTGAAAGAAACGTAACCCAAATGAAACTTGATACGAATGCATTTAGTGCTTGAAATAAATCAGAAAAAGCGCTCAAATGTTGACTTAAGATTCAGGAGCAAATACAATGTAAATTGGGACTGATTTCTGAATTTGCAGCTATTAAATCGATGCTGTGTTTACAACTCGGGTCGGAAAAGCATTTTACCATTATTTATTGATTGTTCCATGAAAAGATCGACAAAAGTCGATTGATTAACAGGTTTTTTTAATTTATTTTTTATAAGTTTATTTGTTTATTTATTACACTTTCTATTCAAACACTGAAAGAACAAAAATAAATTATTTGGCTTATGAATTGTCCATCTGGCTGTGCGTCCCTCTATCTACCCGTCCGTATGAACGTGTTCTCATACCATATGACAATTTGTTATAAATATCAAAGTCACATGTGACCACAGAATGCCGATACGATATACGTAAACGTCACATGATATGTCATTGATTACCACATATTCATGTGGTAGGCCGTTTGCCACATCATGCCACATCGAATGTTGCCATATTTGTGTTCACGTGTGACTGCCACATTTTTGTGGTATCACATGCGACTGTCATATCTATGGCGAATTGCCATATCTTGTAAGCCCACCGTAGGGCCTTACAGTTTTGTTGCCATGCCTAATATTACAAATCACTGATTTTGACCGCATGTTTCCATGGAAACTATATGTTATTCATTCGAACTGTTAGGCTCCAACCTATTTTGTATATAACTAAACTGCTTAGGCTTACATATAAGAAGATTCAGTACCGAGTAGCGAGAATAGGGACCAGAACCAATTATAATGCAGTACTACCGTTTGCCAGCATCACAAATATCAAAATGGACTCTCTGGATGTCCTATCGACATACAACAAACATCCCCTCATACATCTCACGGACTGAATTCATTTATATAGAACAATGGTGTCTGAGTTGCCTACTTTTTGCATAATTGCATTACATCGTAGTTAAATGGAATATCCTTTGCTATTTTATTAAATGGCAATAAGAGGAAACTTTTTAATAGAGCTGCGAGTTTTGACTAACTTAAGACAATACAAATAGTGCAAGTAATATGCTTGGGTTAAATATAAATTTAATTTTACTAAAATCAAAACATAAAATCAGATCAAAGAACCGATTTTGTTTTTAGTTTCCTATTTGTATGTATGTATGCAGAAAAAAATGCAGGGATATTTAAAGTTTTTTTAAGCAAAATACAAAATACTACAAATGAGCACGTAAGTCTCGTTTTAGGTATACAAACTACATATTGTCCGTCTGTCCGTATGAACGCAGGTTTTTTCCACAGTTTTGAAGCTAGAGCAACCAAACTTGGTATACATGTTGGTATATACCATGGGTAGACAAAGTGTCAAGATCTTCCCCTACCTCCACCCCTTCCCCCACAAACCGCAAAAACTTATATCTTCCACAGTTTTATAGCTAGAGTAACCAAATTTAGCATAAGGGCTACTTATCGCACCCTTGATTGATCTGACTAAAACAAATTTGGCCACGCCCACCCCCGCCCCCACAAATAAGCAGAGTCTGTATCCTGCAAAGTCACACTCCTTTAGCTAGAATCACCAAATCGAGGAATATTTTTTTCTCCCAAACCTGTAGAACGGGCCCAACCAAACTTAAATTGATGGTAAAACTTCTGACTCCGCAAAGAGGCTAAAAAAGAGTATATCGCAGTCGGGTGCATCCGAAGGTATATCTTTTTAAAGGGTAAATGCGTTTAAATTCAAGACAACGCCAACTGTTTAAAAATTAAATATGTATACCAACACTGCGTATGAGTAATATACAAAACTTTAGATCTATCCTTTAACCCCCAAACTCCCAATCCTCCCCATTCCAAACACCGTATTTTATATTTTTGACAATTTTTTGTTACAAAAGTATTTTAAGTAAGTAGTATATACCTACTGTTAAAAAATAAGCAGCAAGAAAAGCAATTCAAATGTGTGAATTAGCACTAGAGTTCCCGCCACAGGGACACTGTACACTTAAAATTAATATAAAACATTACCTTGTTTATCAGGTAGTAAATTAAAACAATGTTCAATAAATAAACAATATATGAAAAAATCAGTTTTAGAACCAAGTTGCTAAGTTAATGGTGCAGTTGTACGCTGCACTATGGTCGCAAAGTCGATTATTTTGGCATTAAATATTGAGCCAAATAACAGTTGGATAAAAATGAAATTTCCATAGTAATTAAAGTAAGTTTCGATAATTTTTTCAAAATCGAACCGTTATATCTTATAGCTGTCATAGGAATAATCAGTTGAGAAATGAGTGTCAACAGCCGAGTCGAACCAGCCATGTCCGTCTGTCTGTCTGTACGAACGCATCGATCTCAGAGACTATAAGAGTTTGAGACACCAAAGCGCAGTTCAAGTTTATTTAAAATTTCGGATGCACATCCCCAAACCCCTGCAAATCGGAAAAAAAAAATCGTCATTCGGCAGACATGACTAGAGCATTCTTACTTGTTACTCCCTGTTTCTATTACAAATGGGAAAAAGGGAGTTATGAAGTAATGCAAGTGTATGTAACAGGCAGAAGGAGGCATTTCCGACTATTTAAAGTATATATATTCTTGATCAGCATCAACAGCCTAGTTGATCTAGCCATGTCCGTCTGTGTGCCCGTCTGTCCGTCTATCTGTCTGTATGTGTGTACGTGTGTGGCAAACGTACAACCAGTTAGCGTAACAAGAGTGTGTATAGGCCTCATAAGACGTTCGCGATGTTTCTTAACTTTTATATATCACTCATACGCAGTGTAGGTTTTTATAAATCCATTCATAGAATTAGCTTAATCACTGTATTGTATCGCGATTAGAAGAAGATGCAATCTATAGTTCTATTAAGTATTTAAAATAATATTTACTTGAATATTTAATACAATTTCTTTCGTCAGTCCTATTCTGAATAACCCTGATTTTAAGAAAAAGAATTTGTCTTTTTTATTTGAGAAACAATCTACAAGCATGTTCAATTTCCAAATTCAAGAGCACTTGTGTATTTTGCTGAGTGTAGCAAAACACTTAATTACACAATTCAAGTTTTAAATGAATTGTTTTAAGTGACAATATGGCACATACAAGTACATATACATGTGTTACATACACATATGTAATTAAAATGGACAAAGAGTGTACAGATATGATTGAAATGACAATAAACTTCGACAATTATCCAATGCCAAGCCACTTGATAGTCAATAATTAAAAGGTGTAAGCATTTACATTTTACAGTAAAAGGATTGTCTTTCAATCATTCCCATTCAAATTGTGTGTGAGTGTGCATGTGTGTGTGTGTGTTCTCTCTCCTTTTCACTCTATCGCACTCTATCTGTCTCAGTCGACTGGCATTGTCTTAACTGTTAGAGCTGTACTGATTGCAAATAAATTGAAAAGCATTTGGGAATTCAAATGATAAAAAACATTTGGGCAACTCTGTGGCTGGAAAATTAACAGTTGAAATATAGTATGTATGCATGTTATGTATGTAAAATAGTATTAAGCAAAAAATGTAAAGGAAAACGCAATGAATAAAATCAAAATAAAAACACATTTTTCAGGCGGCGATGCAGATGCACGCACACAGACACGCAGCGGCATGCACAGGCACGCACAGTCACATCCAATACTCCAACCAGAATTGGTTGCCATCTACAACGGATGCGAAAACAAATGGACAAATCTGTGTGAAGCAGCCACGAGAGTTGGCCAAGGGAAAAGGTCACAAAAGCAGGTTAAGCTGCCTTTTTAAATAATACGCACAACACATTAATACACATGCCCAAGCACACGCAAAACCCACATACACATACACATACACATACACAGACGCATATGTGTGCGTGTATGTGTAGTTTAGCCGTGGCCACGTGCTGACGATGCCGCATGCGGCCAGCGACTGAACGCCGACAGGATGCCGAAGTTGCTTCGCGCAACGTTCGGGTGAAAGCTCGGGGAAACGAAGCTGCTTTCGTTTGAGCTCGTATAGCAAAACGGACAGTACACGAAGTTGAGGGACGATGGCAATTTAAGCCCAACGAATAGCACGACTGCAGCGCGTATTCGGCTGCTGTTGCTGCGGTGCACGACAGCAGCAGCAGCAGCAGCGGCAGCAACAGCAGCAGCGGCAGCAGCAGCGACAGCAACAGCAATATCGTACGTAATCCGTTCGCTTGGACTTTTTGAATTAGTTGCGTGTGGTAGCTTGTTGACATCAGTACCGGGTACCGGATGCGGATGCGAACACGTGCGAAAAGCTCAAACATTTTCACGCTCGAAACAAAATCTCTCATATTGTTTGAAGTAAACAGCGAGTCCGAGCGACAACAATCAGTTAGCCAAAAGTCAAAGTCAGAGCCGAAAAAGAGCAGCCAAGTCATTCCAAGCAGCTGTCAGTTGCTAATTGTTGGTTGCGAACTTTTTGTTGATCTTCTTAGCAATTGTTGTTGCTGCATTTTTGATTTATATTTCAATTGCTGTTGCTATTTTTATTGCTATCGCTATCGCTATCGCTATTGCTATTGCTTTTGATGTTTATCTGTTAACTGTTATCCTTTATTTTGATTTTTGTTATTGTGCCACGTGGTTGCTGCTGTGAGTTTTGTGAGTGATTTTTGCCGGCTGATTGGCCACTTTGTTGAATTGTCAGCCGCCGGGTTGGTTGCTGCTGCTGCTGCTATTGCTTCTTTTACTCCCGGCAACAGTTGCAGTTGCGGTCGCCGTCGGGGTTTTGTGTACCGTTTGCCCGTTTAGCTAGTTTTGCAGTCGCTTTGATGCGGTCACTCCGCAATTTGAGTGCTCAACACATATACAGCAACAGCAACAACAATAACATTTGCATTGCAATTTCAAGTGATTGCAGGGGGCATTTCAGACACCCGAACAGTGCAAATTCCATCAATTATACACATGCAACTAAGTTATTTTTTTTTTGCTGTTTATCTGTTTCACAGTGTGAATTTCAAAGAGAATATTTGAAAATGTGTTAAAAAAAATAATAATTACAAATCAGATTGAAAACAAAAAATGTGTAAATGACAGCTAAAAAAGTTGAATTCCCAACTGTTGCCCCGCTTCAGTTGCAGCGTTTTAACTTCTACCGAGAGTGTCCAATGTGCGCACAGGTGAGTTGGTGAGTTGGTGAATGGAGACAGGAAACCGGAAACGGTAACCGCTTAACTGATTGTGTATGTGTATATGTCAATATAGCTAACGCGGTTATTCGAATCGCAGTTAAGTGCCAAGTAAGCACATCGAATTGCCCTCTTCAAACATAAGTACTTGAGCTTAGATTCGAGTTCGAGTACAGCTACGAGTACGAGTACAAGTACGAGTTAAGAGTTTAGAGATATGAGTACAAGTACGGGTACTGTATCATAAAGTTGCTCATGTGTGTTTCCTTGAAGCCCCAAATCGAGTTTGGCGTTTGATCTGCAATTGCTTGAGTGCAGACAAGGAATTTCTAAAAAAAAAGGAGGAATGCTTAAACCTTACGTAACGACATTTTCATTAAAGCCATTGTCTTTGAACACCGATGCTTAAGATTTCGAACCTTGGTTCGTCTAACTTTGTTTTTATACTCTGTTTTCCAAAATGGAAAAAAAGAGTATATTGGGTTTGTGAAATGTCCGTCTGTCCGTCCGTCTGTCAGTTTTGAAGCTAGAGCAACCAAACTTGGTATACATGTTGGTATACATATATATATATATATACCATAGGCAGACAAAGTGTCAAGATTTACCCCCCCACCCCCACCCCTTCTCCCACAAACCGCAAAAATCTATATCTTCTGCAGTTTTGCAGCTAGAGTCACCAATGGCATGAAGACTACTGATGTCATCCTCGACCGATCTGTAAAAAAAAAAATGCCACGCCCACTACCGCCCCTGCAAATGAGCAAATTCTGTAACACCCTTATAGCTAGAAACCCCAAATTTTGCAGTATGAATACTTTTGATCTCATCGATAGTTTGGAGAAAAAATTTTTGACACGCCCACCCCCGCCCCAGTAAACAGAAAACAGAGTATATCGCAGTCGGGTGAGCCTGACTGGAACGTTCTTACTTGTTTTCATTTATAAATTGAAACTTTTTTATTATTACTATCTATGTTGCTCAAAATTATTAAACTATGTAATCGCAATTTTATATACAAAAATTATTAAAAATAGTTTATAAAAATCTGTTCATTAAGAAAAAAAAAAAATGTCATTTAAATTTTCAAATTTAAAATGTAAGTTCCATCTTAGATGATTTTTATAATATTGTTACCAGTACATTTCATATAACCTAATTGATGAAATTTTAATTTGCATGAACCGAAATCTTTTTTAAATGTTTCGGGTTAAGTTCAGGTGCACTATTGGTTCTGCTCAAGGATCGCAATTTAGACCTCGAACCGGATCTTTAGCCATAACCAAAACCCAACCGATTGCTTTGCGATTAATTTTTAAAAAATTTTCTAAGCCTTTCATGTGCACAAATGATATTGCACGGAAAAGTGAAAAACATGTTTTAAGATACTGTGTTGAATTTCTTGATCTGTTATCAAGACTTATCGCTTTAAAACTACATTTTGCTACAGAAATGATGATCTACAGCTTAAAGTCATTACTGATTTACAAAATTTGCATTGAAGCTGTTTGTTAATCCTGCAACTGAATTTGTTCAGCCTCGCAGGATTCGCTGCTTGAGTGTTGCTCAGTGCTCAGTTGAAGCAAGGACTCGCTGGTCATTTGCAACTGCTCTTCCTGTTGCTGCTGCTCAATCATATCCTCATCATCTTCGCTGCACATAAGTAGTGCATAGTTGTGCACAGTTTCATCATCATCTTCGATATCATCACCGCTATCCGTCTCCGTATCTGAATCATGTTCACAGCATAGAATCTCGTGAGCAAGCAGCGCAATTGACTCATCACTCGAGTTATCCACATCGTTGTCCACATCCGAGTCGCATTTAAGGGGACTGTATTTGTATTCCACAGTCGCCACATCGCTTGGAATCTTCCAGTCCAGATTATAGCACGTGTCCGAATCACTAAAAACTGACAAAGAAAATTGAAGAATGGTTTCCAACTGGACTGCACTTAAATGAATAGAAATGGTATTGGGATAGAAAGCTATTAACCCTCTCGAATTCTCCATTCTTTCAATTTTGTATGTTGTTAAATTTTCGGAGAACCTACTTTCGTTTTAAGATATAACTTTCTCACAAGTTAATTGATCTCGAATGTATGTATATTTTCATCTTTGTCGTTGAGCAAGTGATTTCATTCCGCATGCTCTTTCCGAATGTAAAAATGAAAACATAAATGAAAAATTGATTACTGCAATTTTTTATCTGATAACTCAAACAATTTAAGGGAATCGACTGTTTATTTCTGCATCGATGGAATGTTTGGTATAGCCATAGAACCAGAATTTTTATCAATCCCAATCCTTTCCTCATCCCAACCCCATCATAACTATTGTTTTTTAGAACTTACATTCACTGCTGTCGCTGCATTCGCTGCTCAGTTCACTGCTGGTTGTCCTGGGTTCCTCGTGGGTCAGCTGTAGAACAGATTGGGAGTAGCCAGCTCTTTGCTTGGCGCTGTCCAAAGCCATCTCTCTCTATCTCTGTATATTTATCTAACTGTCTCTATATTTGCTTATGGTTTTCATTTAGTTTGAGAATCACATGACAAGTATTTGAATTACTTGCCAATGCAACCTATGACAAACCTTTTTAGTTTTTACTGTTTTGTATTTTTATATTGTATTTTTTTCTTTTTTTTTTTTTTTTGGTGTATGTTGATTACTTTCAAGTCACGTAATCCGCAGCCTTGGCTAGCCCCAAAGCGTATTTAAGTTTATAGCAACTGCATTCGTATTGGCCTTAAAGAGGCGTCAACCACACGATGCCAAAAGCAAGGCAATTGGCAGCTACCACGACCAGGCCAACTTCATTTCCAAGTCTAAGTCCCTACTTTCTACTCCTAGTCCCCAATTTGAGACGAAGTCTCGTCCTTGCTGGCTTCAACAAGGCACACACGCACACACACACACACACACACACACACACACACAATTAAGTTAACGAGTATATTTCTTTAGTACAGCGAAATGCAACAAATAAAAAAAGTAAAATTGCTTTACGAACGGTTGCCCGGCTACGCAATACCCCAAAAAAAACCAAAAACCAAAAAAATAGCACTGAACATATCTAGATCGAATAGTTTTAACCGGCGACCGAAAATAATAGTAATCATACAACATTTTAATTTAATAAATCATTATAAGCAAAATTTATTACAATAAAAAGGATTAAGACAAAGTTCCTATTCGGGTTCCTTTTTTTTATAGTTATTACGATACACATAAATTTTGTTTTGATTTTTAAAATAAAATTTCTAGAATAACTTTTTACTCCCTGTTCCGATTAAAAATGGGAAAAGAGATATTTTAAAGTACTGCAAATGTATATTTGTATGTAACAGGCAGAAGGGGGCATTTCCGACTATGTAAAGTGTATATATTCTTGATAAGCATCAACAGCCGAGCCGAACTAACCATGTCCGTCTCTCTGTCCGTCTGTCTGTCTGTATGAACGCGTCGATCTCGGAGACTATAAGAGCTAGAGCCACCAAACTTGGCATGCAGGTTCCTGTATACCATACGCAGATCAAGTTTATTTCAAATTTCGGATGCACCTCCGCGCACCTCCACAAATCGCAACAATTTTAAAGATAAAGCTTTGATTTTTGGTACACATATATGTTTAATCAATGTTGATCAACTGTGTAAATTCCATCACGATCGGATAAATAACACCAAAGTTATGGAAGAATCTGTTACCACTGTCTCAACAGGCAGCAACAACAGTTTGACAGGAACTGGACAAGTTAAGTGCGCTGCTTGCTTGTTTTGCCGCTGAACTGCTTGAAATGCAAGTTGGGAGCAGGGAGTCGCGTAGTCGGGCATACTCGACTAGAGTATTCTAACTTGTTTTTTATTAGAATTTAAAATAACTCTTACTTTTAAATAAAAAGTAAAAATAATATTTATTCTGTAACAAAAATAATAATTAACAAGTAAGAACGTTGCAGTCGGGCTCTGTACGTATATTAAATTAAATCTTGACACTTTGTCTGGCTATGGTATATACCAACATGCATACCAAGTTTGGTTGCTCTAGCTTCAAAACTGTGGAAAAAAACTGCGTTCATACGGACAGACGGACGGACAGAAGGACGGACAGACGGACGGACGGACAGACAGACAGACGAACAGACGGACGGACAGACGGACGGACAGACGGACATTTCACAAACCCAATATACTCTTTTTTTCCATTTTGGAAAACAGAGTATAAAAATTATGAATGTTTTAAAATGACAAATTAATTAAATAACAATTGCGGTCCCTGGTTTTAATACATAACATTATTTGTTTAACTGTTATAACACAAGTTAGCATATTCAACTTATTTGATCCAAGCTTCTGCAAGCATCCATGATTCATTTTTATACTCTTTTTTTTTAACTTTTTTGAAAAAAAAGTAAAAAAGAGTATATTGGGTTTGTGAAATGTCCGTCCGTCCGTCTGTCCGTCTGTCTGTCCGTCTGTCCGTCTGTATGAACACAGGTTTTTTCCACAGTTTTGAAGCTAGAGCAACCAAACTTGGTATACATGTTGGTATATACCATAGGCAGACAAAGTGTCAAGATTTCCCCCCCCACCCCCACCCCTTCCCCAACAAACCGCAAAAAGCTATATCTTCCACAGTTTTATAGCTAGAGTAACCAAATTTGGCACAAGGGCTACTTATCACATTCTTGATTGATCTGACAAAAAAAATTCGGCCACGCCCACCCCCGCCCCCACAAATAAGCAAGTGTCTGTATCTCCCCCACCCCTTTAACTAGAGTCCCCAAATTTTGCAGGTTGAATTCAATTGTCCTATTAAATAGATTGGATAAAAATAATTTTGCCACGCCCACCCCCGCCCTTGCAATCGACCAAAATTTGTTTCTCCCAAACTTGTAGAACGGGCCCAACCAAACTTAAATTGATGGCAAAACTTGAAAGATTTGAGCAAAAATATAATTGCCACGCCCACTTCTGGCTCCGCAAAGAGGAGAAAAAAAGAGTATATCGCAGTCGGGTCCATCCGACTGCAACGTTCTTACTTGTTTGTTCTGATGCTTGTTGGAAATGTAAGTGAACCACTTTCTCTAATTGATTTGCTGTTAATTCTATTTCAGGGCATAAGTTGAGATGGAGTCAGTTTAATTAATGTCCAATGACAATCAATCACTTAATCATTTAATCATTTATTCATTTATAATTTTTTTAACGGCTTGTCCTACAATTCGTTTAAGACACTTTAAACAGGGTATTAGCTTGTAAACAAGTTTGTCATAAGTACTTCTTATCATTCTCATCTTTTCTGTTTACCCAGGTTCGAAGCCTTATTCCAACTTCAACGCTACTTTTGAAAGCAAAAGCGTTTAAATCTAGAAATGAATGTTTGCAAATAAATAATTAAAGCAATTAAAATTTGCATTTATTAAAGTTAGTAGCTCTCTAGAATGAAAAGCGTTCTCATTTAAGAGCGATCACTGTAGAATATAGTTGTATTCTGGCTGTTCAGTTGTCCTCTCTACCCACTGGGTAGCCGCCTCGGTGCACCACAATATTCATTACGTTGGGACCTAGACCCGTTTAGCATGTCGGCATTTGGCATTCTTTCATTTATGCTGTCGCAATCCTTCCGGTTTTGGTTTCGTCGTGGCTCGACGTCAGCGCTAGTTGCACATTTTGGGCAAGCGGACGAAAATGTAGTTTCATTGTGTTGTTCAACCTTTGTAAATGAAATACAAACAACCTACATTCTAAATTTTGGCTCCTGCAGCCAGACTGTCAATCCGCTTACTTATACAAATGCACCGAGAGGAAGTTTAAAAAAAAAAAAAAAAACGAGACCACATAAAGAGCCTTTCTCTCTCACTCTCTCTATTTTTATCTCGCTTTCGCTAATTATACACAAAATTTACTACAAACGAGCCATAAAAATCATTGAAGCAAAATCTGTGCGCTAACCGCGTAACCAGCTACCTCCCATCTACCCCTTCCTGTGGAGTCTTTCCACCCTCTACCCCTTTAGGAGTCCCTGGGCTTTAATGCAAATGCTTTTTTCTCACGCACACAAAAAACATTAACAACAATGACAATAAATGAAAGACATTAACACTAAGCGATACCCTACCCACAATATCATGCTGTAGCATCCTTTGGCACTGGCTCTACCCAACCCTTCCTTCTTCATCCACTTCCCCGCAGCCCATGACAACGTTTACGTCCACGTTTACGTCGAAGTTGACGTTGACGTTGATGGCGACGTTGACGTTGATGTTAACTATGGACTGTAACAGCGTTCACCATTCAATGAAATAACATTTAAACAATTATAAAAAAAACAGAAAAATGGCACCGTATTCATTCTCACTTCCAACCCACAATTGTATAAAAAAAAAAGGTAAGAGCATTCCAGTCGAGTGTGCCCGACAACGAGTCACTCTACCCTGCACCCAACTCTGAAAACTCCAACAGCTTTTTGTTCAATTACACATACAAATACAAACGTACACATATACATACCTACTACAAGGAATTCAGCAGCAAAACACGCTGCGGCTGCGCTGCTGCTATCCTCTGCTCTGACTAAGCAATTAGTTTCTTAAATAACTTAAATGTTTATTGATTTATGATCTGAATAAAAACTACATTGATATTGATTACGTTAATATGTTTGTTAAAAATCAAGATTGTAGCTTTAAAATTGCGGCTGTAAAATTTATTTTCGATTTGCCGGGGTGTGGTGGAGATTTTCTAAAATTAGAAATAAGCTTGTTTGGTCTCTGAAATCAATCTATAGAGTAGGAGATACTTTTGCATTACTTTTTACAATTTGTACTCCCTGTTCCAATTAAAAATGGGATAAAGAGAGTATTAAAGTACTACAAATGTATGTAACAGGCAGAAGGAAGTATTTTCGACTATCAGCCATGTTCCCAATCCACTCTCGAATCAATTCCACAGAAAAGTATGTAGCATACTTTTTGGAGCATGATACAATAATAGTCCTTACTTTTCTTTTGCATATTTATACTTTTTAGGCCCTCCTAAAAGTATGCTAAGCATTTTCATGTGGAATTCATTCGAAAGCGGAAGTGGGAACTGGCCCGTATATAAACTTTATATATTCTTGATCAGCATCAACAGCCGAGACTAACTAGCCATGTCCGTCTGTCTGTCCGTCTGTCCGTATGAACACACAGATCTCGGAGACCATAAGAGCTAGAGACACCAAACTTGGCCTGCAGGTTCCTGTATACCATATGCAGATCAAGTTTATTTCCAATTTCGGATGCACCCCTCCGCACCCCCGCAAAGCCACAATTTTAAAGATAAAGCTTTGATTTTTGGTACACATATATTAGCATACATATATCAATGTTGATCAGCTGCATAAATTTCATTGCGATCGGGTAATAAAAATCAAAGTTATTGACGAATCTATTTCCCTCCGTCTCAGCAGGTAGAAGCAACAGTTTGACAAACACTGGACAAGCTAAGTGCGCTGCTTGCTTGCGTTGCCGCTGAATTGCTTGAAGTGTAAGTTTGGAGCAGGGAGTCTCGTAGTCGGTTTTTAAAACGTTCTGAACTCTGCGCGCAAAAGTGGCATCCTAAATCATTAAAGTGGTCTAAAAAATAAAATTAAAAGTGTTTCACATTTTTAACAAGACAAAATTTAGGCAATTATTAAGAATTTTTTCAGTAGAATATATTTGAATAGCAGTCAACTAAACTTGTATTAAGAGTTATACTGAAAAACTTTTAAGATCGCAGTCGTTATAGTTGCTAATATATACTTGGACAGATCAAAGCCTTTTAATTAGAAAAGCATTTAAGCGTCTTAAGGTTTAAAGCTATCTTTATTGCTGTATCAAAAATGGTTTATGCTTTCTTAAAATAATTCAAACTGTTTTTGTTTCTAAATAATGAAAATCCGTAACTATATCATATTCCTTTTTACCAGACATAAATCTTGTAATCCATCTATAAAGTTTTCTAGAGTTCTCGAGTAACATTCCAAAGCTTCAAAAGAGCATTCAGTCGCACTTAAGTTTCATTTAAACTTCTTTTGTTGTCTGAGCGGAGCTTCATAAAAATAAATGTGTTTATTTTATTTTTTGTAAATATACATTTTTACATAAGAGTATTATTATAAAGCCATTTATAGTTAAGCAGGAACTTTCACCCACGTAAGCCTGAAAATGTCCAACGTAAAATGTAAAAATATCATTTTAATGAATTTGCTTAGCTAAGGGTAAAAGTCAAGGATATGCGACCTTTGCTGCTCCTGCTCATGCTTAACCCTTGCTACCTTAACCCATTACACTGTACTTTAGTAGTATATTATTTTTTGTTACCTTGAACCGCCCGCCCTCTCTCTCTCTCTCTCACGCTTTCTATTTTCTATCCTTGGTACGTTTGCTTAACTTGATGTAAGTTTCGTTAAATTACCACAAAGCGAAAGAGGGGTGTAGCAAATTTTACGCGCCATAATCGTAATATGATTATCGTGCCACATAATCTCTACTCGGTGCACCACTTCATTCCATCTTCATTTCCATTTCCCTTTTTTCACTACACACTCAGCTTGTGACTGTGAGCGGCAATGTGTGGGTATGCGTTAAATAACTTCCTTCCGTTTCCGCCGCTTGACAGCACACCCTAACCCCCCCCCCCCCCCCCATAAGCCCCTACCCCTCCCCATGCAGCAGTCGGCAGTTCATTCATGTCGTCCTCTATATATCCGCTTCCGCCAGGAGCCAAATGACACCGCAGAAATGCTCTAAATCTCATATCATCATTTACGCAGTAATTTTTCGAAGCCAGCCAAAAACTCGACATCTCTCTTGCCCGCACTCCCACACTTCCACTCTCGCTGTCTCTCTCTTTCTCTGCCTGTCTTTCTCTCTATCATATAGAAGCGCAACAGTCATTCATCTAGGCAGAGCTGCCTATTCAAAGTCATATAATAAACAAAGCTGCCAGCTCGCAACTCATGCAACTGACACACACACATACACACACACACACAACTTGCACCACGATGAGTGAACGTGCCACAGTCCATCCTGTTTCTAGTCGCATGTCCTTTTTTTTTGCCCTACGTTGAGAGTGTCCTTATTTTAATCTCGACACAAGTTAACGGCATTGTTGGCAGGCAACGCCGTGAGCTCTGCTTACTGCACATCAACATAATGCGCCCAAGGGCTAACCTCACATGACCCCCCTCCCCCCCCCCCATTTGCGTGCTGAACCGCAGCTACCACAAGCTAAACCAAACCTCTTCCAACTCCCTCAACCCCGCTAGCAAAGCCTGAGGCGGCTTCAGTTAACATCTCTTCGTCGTCTGCCCATCTAGGACCTCTAACGCTGGCAGCTCCTGCTGTTCCTGCGGCTCCCCCTCCCCCCCCCCCCTACTTACTGCCCTCCTTATCCTACACTTCATCATTAGCAGTTAGCAGTCGCTGCCTCTGTCGCTGCCGCACCCGCAGTCGCTGTCGTCTGTCAGTTGCTGTTCATAATGTTATGATGGCTAAAAGCTAATTGCGTTTGTCTGCCTGTGTGTCTACGTGTGTGTCTGTGTGTCTGTCTCTATATGTGTGTGTGTGTGTGTTTGTAGGTCCTGACATGACATTTGCTCGCCTCCTGCTAGCATCATTGACGTCTCCGTCGCCGTTGCTGTCGCTGCCAACGCCGAGGCATTAAGTGTCACTGAGTGCGTGATCCTTGTAAGCCGTCTAGTTACACATGTTTTTATAACTTTGTTGTTGTTGTTTGTTGTTGTTGTTGCTGCTCTTGTTACTGCTTGCTCTTCAACTTCATCATCAAGCACATCGTCATCATTTCATCTGCTTTGTTTTTGCCCACGTCATCGTTCTCCGTTTCCTCTCACATGCCCCTTTGCCATTCCTGGCCATGTCCTGGCCAACAAAATCAACACGGCACGCGCCGCATTGAAACGGATTGAAATTGGATTTGGTAACATATCAGTTAACAAATGCAGTATCTTACCCGCCCTTTTATTTAACCAACAATTTCAACGCGAACATATTATCAAATTGATATATATATACTTTTTTAATCATTATAAGTTGAAGTTGATCTGAATCTAATTAAACACACATGTTTATTATTGTAGTATGATTCCATTTTAACAATTTTATGCCTTTCATACCTAAAAGATTTTGGAAACCTTGTAATAACACTTTTCAACTTTTGTAACCAGGTACCGTTACTTTCTATAAGATTTAAATTACAAATTGTATTTTTGTATAAGTATTGAATATTTTGTTTTTATACCCTTTGCATAAAAAACTTTTTTATTTTTCAAGATAACTCAACCAAACTCACTTAACCTATGTTTAAGGACAGTTTATACATGTTGACAAGACTTCATCCAAATCGGACCACTATATCTTATAGCTGCCATAGGATCGATCGGTTGAAAAATAAGTTTTTGTATGAAAAACTTTTTTGTTTTTCAAAATTGCTCAACCACACTCACCATGTCTAAGTTTAAGCACTTTTCACATATGTTGACAAAATTTCAGCGAAAGCGGACCACTATATCTTATAGCTGCCATAGGAACGGTCGGTTGAAAAATAACTTTTCTTATGCAGTCCTTTTCAGATAATAACATTCCGAAGATAACATTTCTTTCTTGATTAAATACAAAATTAAATTGCAAATATAAGCGTTTGGCTGATATCGCGATTAAAATAGGAATTTGGTGCGAATTCCATGTTGCCTTAACATATTTGCTTTATATTGATTTATTTAGCTAAAATTTGCATTGCTAAAATTTTATTTGTGGTGTTTGCTTGTAACTTCAAAGCAGTTTTTAAACATCATTTCTTGAATACTATGCTATATTTTAGACAACTTCGAGTTGATTTAATATTCAACTTAGCATAAATTGAAAAAATTTCAGTCTGAATCACTTATACAACACTTTTTCAAACATTGAAAAATTTATATTTTTAATAAATTTTACAGATTATCTCTGCAGAACTGATTCGAGAGTGGCATGTGGTAAAGTTAATTAACTTCATGTCATTAGCTATCTTTAAGTTTAGCTTCTCAACTACTTTAGAGTCACTTTCAAGTCTTAGTTTCATTAATCCACATATGGTATTTATTTATGTTTTAAGCCCCCTTAAATAAAGCTTCGAAGCACATTTGAAACCATTTCTGAATCAAGTCACAAGCAAGCATACTCTTTAAATATACAAGAAGGATTAGACATTGTCTGCCTTAACTCTAAGCAACAAATTTAGTTGTCAAACTATTTGTGGCAAACTAAGTTATGTTTACCTAAACGTAGCTTAAATTCTAACAAGGTGTTTTCTACTTTATTCTAATCAGCTAATCAGCTTTGCAGGCTGCCTGTCCTTGTGTTAAGTCTTTAACCTGTTGGCTGTTGTTGTTGTTCTTGTTGTTGTTGTCGTTATCGTTGTTGTTATTGGTGTAGATGTTAATGTTGTTGCTGTCTACTTATCAGTGACAAATCACCATCCGAGTGACTGGACTGACAGTGAGAAGTATCATCATTAACGACAAGACCAACAAGGCCAACAACATTTATCAATATCAGACCAAAAGCAATAGCAATTAACTTTTTAAGCTTACTCGACTGCCAGATACCCTGCACTTACACCAGATACCCTGAAGTTCTAAAGAAGCCCAAAAGCCCACAAGCTGGTTAGTTTGGATAGGTATGGCTTTAGCTTTCGATTAAATTAGCAAACATATTTTTTTTAATAATAAATTTATCAAACAAAATAGTTATTTAAATGTTATGAATTGCACAAATGTTTGTATAAACTTTTACATGACTTTTTAGTGAACTTGACGACTTATTCATGTCTTTTTGATAGTATCGAAGGCTCAAAAGTAACGTAACTACCGTTGCACTTAATAAGTTCTGAAAACAATGGTTTTAATTGTATTAATTGCTTTGAAAATTAGTGGTAGGTTAAACGGATTTCAAATATTGTATCACAAACAGGTAAATATATTTAATAAAACTGGATTTTGCTTTGAGGAATTCGGGCAGGCTACAAAACTTACAGATTGATTTGACATTAAACGGGCGAGGCTGTGATCAAAACATATTATAGAAGTTGTGAATGCTATATATGTATATTTATATCTAAGGGGTCAAGTAATATTACACAGCATACAATAATAACCTTTTGAGTAAGTTATTTGATTGCAGGGTATAAAACTCAAACGATAAAAAAGGCAAAAGCGTCAAAAACTTTTGCAAATTAAATCGCAGGATTTTGTTGCTAGTATATACGCGATATATGGCAAGTTGTTGGCTTTTGTACTTTGGACTAACCGCAGTAGCAATCTCTGCACCACTCGACCTCAACTTTGCCATAAATTCGAGGTTCCAGCAGCAGTTTGCAAGTCTAGTTGTAGCTTCAACTGTTTAGCTTTAGCTTGTTGCCACTGCCACAAAATCTGAGAAATCGTATTAAATAACAGTTAATTACAAATACACACACATACACACACACACGCACACATACTAGATCCAAGCCGTGTTAAACCCCAAACGCAAACCAAAGCCCAAAAAACGCGGCGTCGACATGAAGCCGGCAAATAAATTGTTGGCAAAGGAACAGGACAAGGAGTAAAGTCAGCACTGACTACAGGATCTGCCCACAAAATTCCACACACTCCTACTTCCTTCCTACGTGTGTGTGTGTGTGTGTGTGTGTGTGTGTGTGTGTGTGTGTGTGTATGTGCTTATGAAAGTGTTTTTGGTTTATCTCTTATTTGTATCTATGTGGTTGAACTGGGTTTGGAAACTGGATGGGGTCATATGTTTTGGGTTGGGATTGGGCCGATTGTTGTGTTGTATGTGAACGCCTTCGAAAGTGCTTGAGGTTGGCTAAATGCTTGAATTAATTAATGATATGCTTGAATGATTGATTATTTGCCCAAAACAATTGAATTATGCGATTGCCGTTTTATATTGCTTGTCTGGGATAACAATCTCGTCTCTCTTCGTTTCTTTCTCTCTCTCTCTTTCTCTCTCTCTTTCTTTCTCTCTCTCTCTGCTCTCACTGCCCAGATAAGCCACAAAAAGCAAACGCGTCCTTTGAACTTTAACCAATAATTCAGGCTGGACAGATTTGGGACATGCATAAAATCCCTTAAACACAATAACCGCTGACCTACCATTCAGCTTTTCTACGCAATATCCCAGCTCAACCAAACTGTTCACTCATTTTCACCTCTCACATCTCACCTCTCACTCTCACTCACACAGTCTCACAGTCTCTCTATAATCCTCTTGCTCTTTCTTTTTTTTGGATTCTTACACGCAACGGCTTTCAAAGCTTCATATGCAAAGCTATGCCAAGAAGCTGTCGTGCTTTATGTCCCGTTATACCCTCTTCACACTGCTTTACCTCTTCCCTTCTTCCCTTTCTAACCTCTCTCGCTCTCATCGTCGCTCCCTCTTACTCTGTTATTCTTGACATGCGACACGCAGCAGCTCCTATTAAGCTACGTACATATAACCCCATCAGATACACAGCGAGAAATAAAAGAAACTTCGACCATAACTTAAAGCTTCTTTAAAATTGAAAAGCTTAAAAGTTCGTAAGATCTGAAGTTCGTATACACTAACGTGGCTCTAATTGTATGGGCGTAAAAAATGCAACCAAGCGTCAGTGAAAAACTGAATCTATGAACAATTCTAAGAAAAGTGGCAACAGAATTATTTGTCTAAAATCAGAATAGACCCTGCGGTTTTCACGTTGAAGATTTGTATGTAACAATTTAGAAAATACATTTGGAAAATTTTGTGTGTGTTTTACTTTGACAAGTAAGAATGCTCTAGTCCCTGCTCCCAACACTTAACATGTGCAGTGCCTGTAAAACTGTAGTTTCTGCCTTCTGAGACGGGGGGAAATAGATTCGTCAATAGCTTTGATATTTATAAGCCGATCGTAATGAAATTTAAACCAGTAAGACTGCGGTCAGACGGACGGACGGACGGACATTTTACAAGCCCAATATACTCTGTTTTCTTTTTGTACTCTTTTTAAAAAAAAGAACACAGAGAATATTGGGTTTATGAAATGTCCGTCCGTCCGTCTGTATGAACCCACGTTTTTTTCCACAGCTTTGGAGCTAGAGCAACCAAACTTGGTATACATGTTGGTATATACTATAGGCAGACAAAGTCTCGAGATCTCCCCCCCACCCCCACCTCTTCCCCCACAAACCGCAAAAACCTACATCTTCCACAGTTTTATAGCTAGAGTAACCAAATTTAGCACAAGGGCTACTAATCACTTCCTTGATTGATCTGACTAAAAAAAATTCACCACGCCCACCTCCGCCCCCACAAATAAGCAAAGTCTGTATCACCCACACCCCTTTAGCTAGTATCACCAAATTTTGCTGGTTGAATTCTAGGCGAAAAAAAGAGTATATTGCAGTCGGGTGCATCCGATTGCAACGTTCTTACTTGTTTTTTCAAAAAATTTAAAAAAAAATAAAAAAATGTTTTTTTTTTTTTTTCAAAAAATTCTTAAGTTACATTTAAGGAAAAGAAAATATAACGCAATACCTCCTCTGCTTTGACAAAATTACTAGTTGAGAATTTTAACGCTGATACAGACAACCAATATTGTTGAAGATCTATTTGTACTGGATTTAATAATATATAAGAACGTAAAATTCTAAAAATGTTTAGAGTAGAACGGTATGAATTCCAGCCTGACAATTCTAGAATTTTTTTTTTTCTGAATGCATGTATTGTACGTACGTTTTGCAATCCTGAAGTTTGTCTAAATTAAATAATGTTTAAATAGGGTAGAGGATTAAAAATATAAAGTTGATTTCAAGTTGAAGTTACTTTGAATTTGAGTCAGCTATTGTCGCAGTGTAGATGCTGTGAGTTTGAGCTAGACAAAGGCTGCACGCACTTGGGGAATTGCTGATGATGATGATGGCGACGATGTCGACGACGACAGCGATGACAAGAAGAACAAAGAGTACAAGAACAACGATGATGTCAATGTCGATGGTAATAGTGATAGAGATGGTGTTGAAGATGCTGTAGGAAATGTTGAAGATGAAGATGACGATGACGATGACGTTGACGGCCACAAATTGGGACAAGTCAAGGCCAGACGGAGGGAGATGAGAAGAGAGAGAAAGGGAGAGAAAGACGACAAAGTAAAATACCATTTCTGGGGCTCACCATTTGCTGTTGGCGCTGTCTCGCCAAATGGAAATCTTTAGGCCAAAGTTTTAACATATGTTTTATGTAGTTGCTTTTATGAGACTTCAACAGGCTATTGCTACACACACCCCTTACCCCTTTCGCCCCTCATCAATCAGCGCGCACTCCTGCTGAGATTTTGACTTTGTGCTAAGTTGCTTGGCATCTTAACTTTGATAGAGCGCACGGTAAAAGTTCTACTTTGGCCAAGATATTACAACTAAAATCAAAAGCAAGGCCCACGAGTATATGAAAACATATTTGCACATCAGTTACACACACACTCGAGCTCGTACTCATAATTTTACCATTCCCAGTCCAATACTCTTACCAATCCTTGGTAATTTAAGAGGTCAGAAAACTGTTAACCTGTTTGGTTATCAACCTGAATGCCTCCTGGTTGCAACTGACCAGGTGAGTTTGCAATTTGAAATTCGGAATTTTTCTCTCTTATCGAGCTGGCCATCATTATTGTTCATTGTTGTTGCCATTTGTTCGTTACTAAATTGAATACCCTTTAGCCATATAATGGCTAAACAAATGTATAATAAAGTTTTAACCGATCTTATAAATCATATACTAAAGTATTTATTGCAGAGTAGCTTACAATCATTTTTTTATATATAGACTTTTTGATAAAATTGTGTTCTTTTTTACCATATCATCAATCTATGCTGCAAATTTCATAACAAACAATTCAGAAATACCAAGGCTATGCAAGAAACTATCAGGTCTATTCCAAATTCCACTTTCGAATCAATCCCACAGGAAAGTGTGTAGACTACTTTTTAGAGCAGGATTGATCCCCCTAAAAGTATGCTTTACCTTTTAAGGTGGAATTCATTCGAAAGTGGAATTCGGAACATGCATATTATAAAAAATAACTTTAGCATTTTACTATTTAAAATAATATTTTAAATTTATGTTTTTAGATGAATTGTTTTGACGTAACAAACAAATTCATAACAATTAATTAATGTATTAACAATTCATTCAAAATGGATTAAAATTGTAAAAGTAAATGAATGAAAATATGATTTGATTGTAGAATTTATTTTATGAATAACTAAGAAAATAATTGAAATCGAATTTCATTTCAATAGAATAGAATTTAATTGTAATACTTGCGGTATATGTTGCAGGCTCTTTAGAACTGTGTACAGGGTATCTTTCAGCCACGTATTCTTTACCACATCATGCATACTAGTTGTATGTTGTTGTTGCTGTTGTTAACAAGGTTTTCATAATTTGATTAGCGTCATTTGCACAAGCATTTGAGTGAAAAGATAAGCGAGTTAAACTTACACACACAAACAGAGACACACAGACACAGATACATGCATATTTGGACTTTTTAGTTGGCTAGCGGCCAAAAATGTTGCATGCCCCTTTCCCTAACTAGCCCACATGCCACCCAAAGCACAGCAATTAAAGGCAAGCTGTGGATCAAATGCAGCTGCAACTGCAGCTGCTGATCATTAAATGGCTCTGAGCCAGCAGCCAATGGCTGTGGGCCACGTTAATGAAGTGTTGGCCATGTTCAGCAGCAAGCCAGCAGCTTAAAGAGCAACCTTTTCAATTCCAGCCACAAAACTTACTTACTAATGCTACACTAATTTAAGACTAGCATCCTTAGCTACTGCACTGCACTGCCTTGCCCTTCACTCGTCGTGCTCCTGCTTCTGATTGACGGATGGGCTGCAGCCATGTGTGTGTGTGTGTGTGTGTGTATGTTCTCTGTGCGGTTTTCTAAATTATCTTCATGGCCCGAACGGGCTTGGGCCAAAGTGAGCGCCAATGGTCAAGCACTTGGCTCTGCCTTGTGCCAGCTTCTTGTCTGCTGATGCTCTTGTTGCAGCTGCTGGTGTTGCTGTTGCTGTGGGGTTGGTCAGGTGGTGCCGCCGCCAGTAGCAAGAACAACAACAACAACAACAATTGCAGTGTCATATGTGTGTGCTTCAGTTGAGTCTACATTTGGCAGCAATTGAATGTGGCCCCGGCGACCAACGACCAACGACAAACGTTCATCGTCCTGCGTCCATTCGTCCTTTTTGTCCGTTGTGGGTCGTTTGTCGTTAGACCATCGGTCCTGGCACCAGCTCCAGCTCCGGCTATGGTTCTTGGTATTGGCATTGGTCTTGGTCTTGGTTCCAGCTTGTGGTCTTGTGTGCAGTGTGGCAAAATAATTCTATTTGCTGGCTTCTTTGCTTATCTCTTTAACGATATTTATTTTACTTGTGAAATGGACATTAACTTATGAGCTTACACATCTCATAGATATCATTTCCGTAGATGGTTAACTTTCAGCTCTATTGACTGCTCTTGTACACATACTAATGTTCGAATTGTCAAAATGAACATTTTAAAGCTATCATCTCTTTAAATTATTGAATCAGCCTAGACATTTTAGAAAGCAAGATACATGAGCATATTATCTTCCAAAAATTATACTGCATCTTAACCATTATTACGAAATTAATTGTGTAAACAAACAAACAGTCCTGTTTGAAATTCCATTATCGTATTAATTCCACAAAAAATTAAGTAAGCTTTTCGACCATTTGTGATGTTTAATCTGAATGGCAAGCTGTTCTGCTGAACGCAAAAGAGTCAGCCAGAACAAGCTTAATTAAGATAGCCATTCAAAAAGCACACAAATCACCTTACAACAGTTTAATATAATTACAGATTTATTATAGTATATGTAAGTTTATTGGGCATTGTCTGAACGTTAATTGGCTCAAATGTCGGCTTAAACGATTGCAGATTTAACATGGCCAGAAACAACGAATGTTGCAGGAGAGGTGGATAAACTTTTTGTTGGCTGCAACACAGCTCGCATTTGGAGTTGCAAGTTGGAAGTAGTTGTTTATTTATTTGAGCTTCTTGTTCAACGTCTTCTGAAAAACTTAAGCTGCTTCAACTTCGACCGTGTTAATTCAATAAAATGTTGAATAAAATTGATTGATTAGCTGCAAGTAGCTGCTACACACGGTCTGTTTGCCCCATGTTCCTGACCTGACCCATGCCCCGCCTATGTGTCTTGTGCAGTTGGTTGCAGTTGCACGACCCCCGGTCCAGTGTCTTGTGCCACATATCGACTGCAGACTCTGATTTCGACTGCAGTAAGCAAGTCTACTTAGTTGGCTCTCTTCGGATGCCGCTGCCACTGCTGCTGCTGCTGCCGATGTCGCTGCTGTTGCACTAAGCTGTTTCCTTGTGCCTGCTTTTGTTGCCACATTTGTGATTCCATTTGCCATTGTTGTTGTTGTTCCTGCTGTTTTTGTTCTTCTTCTTATTGTTGTTCTTGTTGTTACTGAAGCTGCTTGGCTGCTCCAGCTGCTTACACAATTGTCTGTGCATTATTTGAGCTTGTGTCGGCATTTGTTATTTTGCTTTTATCCCTTTAGATCAGGACGTAATGCGATTGTGTGAGCTACGGCAAGCGTCGAGCTTCGCGAGAGTCGCGTCCTTTGCACACTGATTTCATGTACTTATAGTATTTTCACGTATCCCCTACCCTTCTGCCCTCACCTGTTTGTGCAGCAAGCAGCAAGATGCAAGCTGCAACACAGCCACGTTTTCCCAGCGCTGCCAAAATGCCACGCAGCGTGACAAAGATGGCCGCCAGCATACACACATCTGCACATATGTACATATATGTGCACATGTAAAAAGCTTAAAGCTTTTCAATATTTCCCCTATTCTTATTTAAGATGGCAGCAGATCGGCTCTCTACACTGTCTTTTTCTCTTTCTCGCATACTACTTGTTCCTTTGTCTTTTAAGCAACAACAGATCGACACTCTGCAGTGTAGACTTTACACTCTACACTGTCTTTCTCTCTCTGTCTGTCTCTCACAGATTTGTGCCCAATATTTGCTTTCACTCTGTCTCCTTGCTATACTTTTGCAATTTCTCCAATTATAATGTCCACGCATTTATGCCTATGCATATTTATTGTGGCAGCTGCTTCCAACGAAAACATTTTGTCGCTCACTCCTCTCCTCTCCACTCTACTAAACTCCATTCCATTTTATCTCTATGTCCATCTTCGTCTCTGTCTGCCATTGTGCATTTTGCTTAGTCCGCAGCTCGGTGTTCAATTAAAAGCCAGTCCTCTGCTCAGCTCAACTGGACATCAGGTGCTGTTTACCTTGCTGCTTGTTTGCTTGTCCGTTAGCCTGTTTGTCATTTTGGCTGCTTGCATATTTGATTTGTGCATTTAAACATTTCAAACAAACCCCGTTCCCCTTGTCTGGGCCGCCAACTGTGCCTAGCTAAAAGACTACCAGCAGCAGCAGCAGCAGCAGCAGCGACGCCTTATCACAAATTCTCTTTAGAGCAATTTTAGTTATAATATTGCATTGTTGTTGTTGTTTTTGTTGGACACAGCTGCAACTTGACGTCCATCTTGCATTACTTATTTATTATGGATGATTAACAACTAGCTATTTTGGCCAGGCCAGCAGTACCTGCAGCTGCCAGCCAAACCAAAACCGGCCAGAACCAACTGCCGAGGCTCAACGCCAACGTCAACGTCAGCGTCAATGCGGTCTTTGCCTCTTTTGCCTAGCCTCAGAGTCTTAATCTCAGTTATATGAGGCTTTGAAGAGTGTTGGCGGGAGGGGGGAGCAGAAGGAGAGACGGCAAAAGCTCAGCACTCAGCCTGGAGCCCCAACCAGGTGGCAACTCTATGTCAGCTGCCGATCTGTGCTGTCCGCCCCTGTTGTCCACTCAACCTCTGTCTCTGTCTTGTAAGCGTCTAAGCTGCGTATTAATTTTGCATGTATGTATGTTTGTGTGCTTGGTGCAACATATTGAAGCATGCAGATTATAAGTGTGGTATTTGAGGTTATGTATGCATATATAGTATTCTACTTAAATACATATTTGCTGACCTTAGTACGTATACAGTGAATGCAACTATTATGTTTTTAGTGAAATACTAATTATCGAAAAGCTCGAATTTTTAAATTTAAATTTTACTCGCAAATAAAAAAAAAATACTCTTCTTAATTTTTATTACGTTGCCAAAACTGAATCGATTTATATGCGCAACATCTTTTGATACCCTTGCAGAGGGTAATATAATTTGAACATTGAAGGCGACGTCTCAGATAAAAAAATATTTGTATATTCGTGATCAGCATCAACAGCCGAGTCATATCCATCATGTCCGTCTGTCCGTCTGTTTATATGCGTTTCCAAGACTTTGTTCTAGAGCTATCTTGATGAAACTTGGCACAGATGCTTCTTCTCATTGCAGATAGTACCTATAGTTGAATTGACCAGATCGGACCCCTATAACATATAGCTGCCAAATGAAAAGTTAGTTTTTGTATGAAAAACGTTTTTGATTTTCAAAATATCTCGACCAAACTCACTATATTTAACAAATTATTTGAACATGCTGATAAGGAAAAGCTTATAAAATATTTTAGAGTTTGATTATATTTTACAAATTTGTATTCAATTATATCAAAGACACGAAAGTTCTCATGAAGCTTGTTCAATTATCGAGCGATAACTGTAAAACTATGAAATACATGTGTATGTATTAACAGTAAGTCATAAGTTTTAAGTGTCGCATTGCTGCACTGCAAGCAAATGCTCAAAAAAAAAAAAAGAAGAAACAAAAATAAAACTTATCATTGCTTTACTTTTGCTTTGCTTCTTTATTTGCAGCTTGCCCCGCCCAGCAGCAGCAGGAGCAGGTTCAGCAGCAAGAGGAGTGGAAACGGAAGGAGCCTGGCAACAGCAGCAGCAACAGCAGCAGCAGCAGAAGCATAAATAAATATGATTAAGCTAAAGAATATATAAAAAGAAAGTTCAAATGAAATAACGCAATATAAAAAACATAAATAAATAAGTAAGAAAGGAGCCAAAAACGCAACGAGCCGAAGGCAAGAGGCCAACAGGCAGCTGGGGAGTAGCTGCTAGTTCTGGCAGTCTGGCAGCCTGACAGTCACTCTGCCAGTCAAGTGAGCGACAGAGAGAGGTAGAGCGAGAGCGAGAGAGAGAGAGAGACTGTGGAGCAGAGTGAAGCGAGATAGAGATAGTGGAGAGAATCGAGCTCAATTACGCCGCCAAACTGTCGTGTCAGCAACAACGTGAAATGTGCAATTCCTGGCTGCTGCTCATAATTGCGCTCACTGTTGTCTGCCTGTGGAACTCGCAACAAACCGAAACATCCAAATCATGCCCAGCCGAGTGCATCTGCTTGTCCCAGACTCAAGTAAGCTTAACAATGTCTCCTCTCTTCCCAACTATTTGTTGTAGTTGTTGTAATTGTAGTTGTTGCCAATTCCACTTTTAGTTTTTTGCCAGTTGTTAGCTAGGTCTGTGTGCAACAACAACTCATCATCATCGTCATCATCGTCATCATCATCATTACCATCATCATAATCATCGTCAGCATGAAAATGAAAAGAAACCAAAAAGTGTAGATGAGCAGCCGCAGTCGTCCTGGGGGTATCCTGCTGGTCAGAGGCTCTTGGCTCGCCACACAGCTGCTTCCTGTGCCAGTGATGAGCACAAAAATTAAATCGAAAATGCTGGGAAATGGTCATTTCCCTTTGTTTCAAATGCACTGCACAATAGGCAGGGGCGTGGTGGCTAGCAGGCAGCAGTAGGGAGTAGGGCCTTCCCACTTGTTACGTTGCCAACGTCCTTACAGCTCAGCGTCCTGCTGTCCTGCCATCCTTCCGATTCGTCTGTAGTTTGTGTGTGTGTTTGCCAGCCTCGTATTCAATTGTCTCCCGCGAGAGTTTTGCGGGCAGCTGGCAATGAAGGTGGCTAGGGGGCTGGCAAGAGGTTCCAGGAGTTGGTAGCAGCAGGACGCCACCCCTCCGCGCTTAATGCGCATCCTTATTACCAGTGGGTCGGCCCCACTGAGCGAAGCTGCTAGCATCGTCATTTTTACCAAATTGAGAACTTAAGTGATTTCATTATTCCAGATTATGAACAATGAAATGATTTACTCAGCACTCGACAGGACTCACAACAAAAATATGAGGTATTTCATTCAAACCTCAATCTGCAGAAAACACTCTTAGCAACCATATCCAAATAGTTCAAGCTACTTCCTTCTTTTTTAAGATTTAAATTTGTTATTTTTTATTTTATTTTGTTTTCTCTTTAATAAGGTTGAAGCCAATTAAAGTTTAAGTTAAAGTTTGGAGTCGCTTACAACGGTTTGTTATGCTCAGAGTTGCGTAAAAGCGACAAAAGCAGAAAAATGTGGAGAAAGTCGTCGCTTAAAAGTCGTTGAATTCGTTGGAATATAAATGAAATTTCATTAAATCGAACAACGTAAATAAAAAAAGGCGCGCAAAACGAAAAGGGGAACAACACGGAATGAAACGCAATGCAATGCATTGAGACGAAACGAAACGAAAGGGAATGGACTGGAATAAACAACAACAAAACATGCACATAAACAACAGAGAAACAGCTAAAGAAAAACATCAGAAAAAGGCAGTTGAAAAAGAAGAAGAAGAAGATGAAGCAAAGTCGTGCAAGAAATAAAACTTTTAATTCGCTAATTTAAAAGGTGAAGCGTATGAAAATTGTGTAAATGTTACGCATTTTGGGCTAAGAGGAGGATGAATTTAGGGTAGAATATTCTATGGCATAATACAGACTGGATGAAGAGGATTGCAGCAAAGATAGGAGACAGATGGGCGAACAAAGGAGAGACGAGTGGTGGACAGACGACGATGACATCACAGTGACAGCGACAAGTGTCGCGACAGTAGATAGACAGATGGCGAAGGAAAAGAGGAAGGGGGAGGCAACGTCCAGGGCCGGACATTGCTGCGATAGCTTCATCGGGTGGTGGTTTGTCAGGGTGGCAAGGAGTTGTTTCCACAATCGCACACATCAGCACATAATAGTTATAAAAATTTAAAGCACAAAGCAAAGAAGAGAAACAAGGCTAACAAAAAGGAACGGGCGAGAATAGTGTGCACAGAAAACAATGTGATAAAGAGGAGAAAAGGGGGTTTGGGTTAAGGAAAACAAGAAAGTAATTTTATCTTCGGCGTGCCGAAGATATATACCCTTGCAGATAAGAACGTGCTTTAATTTAGATATAATGAGTTTGGCCGAGATATTTTGAAAAACACAAAAGTTTTTCATACAAAAACTTATTTTCAACCTATCGTTTCTATGGCAGCTGTAAGATGTAGTCGTCCGATTTCGATAAAATTTTGTCATCATATATAAACGTTCCTTAAACATAAGTAAAGTGAGTTTGGTTGAGTTACCTTGAAAAATAAAAAAATTTTTCATACAAAAACTAATTTTTCAACCGATTGTTCCTATGACAGCTATATGTTATAGTGGGCTGATCTGGCCAATTCAACTATAGGTACTACCTGCAATAAAAAGAAGAATCTGTGCCAAGTTTTATCAAGATAGCTCTAGAACAAAGTCTTGAAAAACGCATATAAACAGACAGAAAGACAGACGGACAGACTGACATGACTCGGCTGTTGATGCTGATCACGAATATACTAATTTTTTTTTTTGACACGTCTCCTTTAATGCGTTACACATTCCGTGACCCTTTGCAAGGGTATAAAAAGCGCGTGGTAAGCCCGAAAAAAGGAAATGGAGAGCAGGAACAGAACAAATGAAAAGTAAAGCAAAACAAAAAACGAAGATGTAGATGAAGAGAGGGAAAAATTCGATTTAATTTTATTTGCAGCAATAAAGCCGCAAATTCAATTTTCGCGCCAGGCTATCCGATTATCCCACTCAGAGAGTGTCCTCATCAACTCAACTCAACTCAACTCAACTCCAACTACCCATCTCACATACTTTCTATCTCTCTCTTTCTCTCTCTCTCTCCATCTTGCAGGTGCTGTGTAACACGGGTGGACTCGAGCAGATCCCGCTGCGCCAGCTGCCAGCGACAGTGGAGAACCTAGCGCTGACAAAGAACAACTTTCCGATCATTAAGCCGGACTCGTTTGCGGGTCTGCGTGCGCTGAAGAAACTTTCCTTGGACGGAAATAATATAACTCGCATAAAGCAGTTCGCATTTCGAGGATTACCCCGACTGAGGGAGCTATCCATACAGTATACACCGCTGCAGATGGTGGCCCAGTTTGCCTTTGCCGGACTTCAGAATCTATCAACGATTTTGCTTAGTCATAATCAGATACAGCGTATTGAGGGTAATGCCTTTGCGGGCACCTCAAACATCAAGCTAATCCTCTTAACCAATAATCCATTGATACGCATCGAGAGTTCCGCCTTCTCCAGTTTAACTAATGTGGGTCATTTGATATTGCCCTCGGGCATACGCAGCATTGAGCAGGACGCCTTCTTTGGCATGGATGCGGTTGGGCTATTGAAACTAGCGTATATGGATCTCAAGGAGATATCACCGTTCACCTTTCGGGGTCTGTCCAATGTGCTGCTGCTAACGCTCCAGGAGTCCGATCTGGGCGTCATATGTGCGGATGCATTTACTGGTCTCACACAGGTGGACACGCTGCAGATACTGAACAACAAAATTGACTCAATTGAAGAGCTTAACTTTACCAATACGGCCGCCATTAAGCATTTAAAATTCCATGGCAATCATGTGCTCGAAACGCCCGATCCGAATGCTATCATTGTCGATGGCGTTGATAACTTACAGCTGTGGAATAATCATTTTCCCTGCGGCTGTCATATACACACACTGCTCGATGGACCCTTAGCTGAGGGTGCACACAATCTGAGTGATTTTTTACAGAAGAACTACTGCATCTCGCCGCTGGAGGTGAATGGACGGGTGATGAGTGATCTGGAAATCGATGCCATTGGCCGCTGTGCCGATCAACTGACCAAGGGTAATCTTGGCTCCTCCGCCGCCTCCCTCGCCCTAGGCATAAATGCCATGCTTCTCATTGCAGTCGCCAGTTGCGTGGAATGGCGCTATGCTCGACTTCTTGCCGCACGTCTGGCCCAGCTTTTTAGTCACGGTCATATGGCCTGGCGTCGACGCCGGAAACGTCGGCGGGCAAACTAAGGACTACGTTCCAGGTTCCAGGTCCCAAGTCCAGCAGTTACCAACAACAAAAAACTCACGAAAAACCAACATACTTTAACCTAAAATCGCTAAAAATGTAAATTAGTTCGTATGTTTATGTGAGTAGCCTGCCTAGTTAAGCTCACTTCATCCTGAAACATTACTCAAGATTCTACTGCACTAACCCCTTACTGACATCGGACTTGAGCAACAATTCAGCAAAGAGGTGCGTAGGTCTCTGGGGCATCCCGCTTATTGTCCAATCCAAAAGCCGTCCTGCCTTAAGCCTAATCTTCTTATAATCTCTTTTTCATGACTTTTATATGTAAGGCCCATTAGAGACAATGAGACTATTACTTGATCAACCATAGCCGTTTAATACTCTCTTTTGAATGTGTGAGTGAAATCGTGCAATAACTATTACAAAATCAATTGCATATCATATCGATCAAGCCAAGATTTTATTTTAAGAGTGGAAAGCATCTATACCTTTACCATTACTGGGGTAACCTTTTGAACGTTCCTTCCCAGAATTTTCGCTTCAAATTCATAAGCCTTTAGCTTAACTGGGGTAACCCATTGAAAGTTTCATCTTAGAAGTTATCTTTTAAAATGATTTAGCTGAAGAAAGTAAGTGTCTTCTCAAGAGCTTCTTGATTCATGACTTAAAAATTCCAGCTTCATATCTTCTGCACCTCGTCCCTTTCTACCACTGGAGGCACTAATTGAGAGATCGAGAGACCATGCCTATTTCCACGCCCAATAACGACAACTTTTAGGTTTCACTTCAAATGCAAATGGTAAATGGTTTCAACGGGTTCTCTCTGTCTCTCATTCTCTCTCTCTCTCTCTCTCTCTCTCTCTCTCTCTCTCTCTATGTTTTTCCCTCTTTGTCCATCTTTTTTCTCATCTTTAAATACATTAAACGTAGCATTAAGCAGTAGCAGCAAAAAAAAAATACATAAGTGGCATTCAACGTCATATTCCGAACCGTTAGCCAAATCCGAAATCCGCAACGATTTTGGTTTTTTCTTCTTCTTCTTTCTTTTTTTTGTGAGGGTCTAATGGCTTCTACGAATCCTACGGCCTAGGAATCAATTGAACTGCAGCTGCCTTAAAGGCTGACAGCCTGCTGCCTGCCTGTTCCAGACTGCTGCAGTGCAGCTTCAACAGTTTCATTGTGCCACAGAGAGCACACACTTAAAGTGCTGCAGGCTGACCTGGAGACATTGGCGTGCAGCGAGAGGGGCAAGGGGGCGGTGGCCGCATGCGGCTGTTGCTGCTGCTACGGGTTAGCATACAAAACGAAAACGGAAATTACAAATTCTATTCACTCGCTACAGCATTGGGGCGCTCTAATTCGTCGGTTCAACTTGTTGTCCCTGCCTTCGTCTACCCCTCCTGCCACACAAACACACACACACACATAGAGACACACAGCTGAAAGTTTTGGTAGCCGTTAAAGCAAAGCAAGCTGAGTACTAGCCTGCGTTTGAGGCAAAGTCAAAGGCACAAGCAGAGGAGGCTGTTCTTTGGTCGTTTATCGCAAAGGATTTAGATTTATCTAACTTGATTATGATACTAAGCATTCTGCACACACACACACACAGAAACTCGAATGATCCTTCACAGAGTGCCTGCGTCTCTAAGGGTTGGGCCACAATTTGGGGGCTAGCCCCTAAACAAATGCGCAGAGAAATCATTGAAGGAAATTAAAACTTTGTTTACTTTCAAGTCCACTTTTTTTGTGTAATGTAAGCGACCCAGACTACCCAAATTCCCCAAACTCCCTATCAACTGTTTTTGGCTTTTGTTTAGCTGCTGGTTTTACATTTCTCTTTCAACTCCTCCTCCCCCTCTTAAAACAAATCCTTGACTTGAGCTCTCAGCACACATAATATGGCAATTCATTTAATCAGTTTGACATTTGGCTAATTGAAGACATCTTGCCAAAGGTCTATGCGAAACTCAGCTTAAAGCTTTAAACATCAATGCATGCAGCGGATGGGGGCTGATGGGCGTGGCAGAATGGCAACACGTAGCACGTTTTGGAGTACGCTTGCTGACCAACCTCTGCACGTGAACTGGCTTTGGTACACGATTTCTGTCACTTTGCTGCTCATGTCCGCAGATCGTTAACTTAATTGTTCCGCTTGAAATCCTAAAAACTGTTGTTCGCCATTGTTGCGACTGATAGTGTGCCACACCTACACATTGCCCCCCCCCCCTCCCCTCACCCCTACACACACACACACACAAACAGGCAACCCTTGGTCATCATCCATGTCAGCAATGCAATAAAATTGGCGTGACTAACTGAACATGGAGGCTCACGGCGTCGGCTCTGTACCCCTCAGCCCCAAGAGACTAGAGGGTGCGGTGTTGCGGAGGGTGTAAGGGGCAAGCAAGTCGTGCGTGCCGCTACTGACGTCGCTGCAATCAGCAAATGGTCGACCGCAGCAAAAGTCGCGTAATTAACGCGACGGGGGCCGTTGCTGGCATTTACTTCCTCTCCCATTCACTATTACTTCCTTCCACTCCCCCTACCCTCTTGCCAAGCAAACCCTGACGAGCCAAATTAAATCTCGATACCCCTGCCCTATTCCTACTCCTTCGCCCCTCAACCATTTGTCTGACCATCAAATCGTCAGCGCTTTTACAGCTGTGATAAATTTGGCCAAAGTCGCAGATTCATTCAAGACTTAATGTTGGACTTCGGTATACCCTGTGGCAAATATAAAAAAGTTGCCATTTATGTTAACAGCTTTTGAAGACTTAAGCTTTATGTGCGACCAATTTTATATAAAAAGAGTTGTCTAGCGTTGTTAAGATTTCCTAAGATATCTCAACAATATACTACATATTTAAATGCTTTGGGTTTCATATTATTAGAAGCACGCCAGTCACATATGCTCTTTATGACTATATAGTTACAGGGTATGCCAAATATATGGATTGTTAGTTGATTGCTATCAATTAAAAAGTGGCGACATTCATAACAAACAATTTTAGACGCTTTTGCATGACCATAAAACGGTCTGATGAAAAAACAAACGGTTCGAAAATTCAACAGTAAATAAAAATAACTTAAACACAGCTAAAAGTACTCGATATAAAGTGAAAAAAGGGTAGGGAGTTATTAACATCCATAAATAGTAGGAAAACGAAAGTGAAAAGCAAAGTAAGCACGCTTTGAAATTGTAGCTGCAACTAAAGATTAAAGTGAGAAGATAGGGTCAAGTGTCTCCTAACTATATAAATATGCATATATATATATATATATATATATATATATATCTCAGCCAATCAGTGTTGCTTGAAGGCTCTTGGGCAGCTGGTTTAAGGATCTGTGCCTGAAATATGACACAGGCCAGCGGCGGGTTAAACGATGTCCATTTGCATGTCGCTGGGCATTCATTTCGCTTCTTTTTTTTTGTGTATTTCCTTTTGCTCTAGCTTCCTACTACTTATTCTAAGCTCTTTTTTTCCGTTTGCCGTTGCAAATTTATTGAGCTAATACAAAATTTAATCAGGCTCCAAAGCCTTGGGGCAGTTGCCCTTGCAGCAGCCGCCTCGCTGGATTATCAGGCGCGCCGTTCATAAATAACTGCAAGGGGTGTGCTGTAGTCCTGCGTAGTCGTCGGTTTGGGTAACTCCAAGCAGCTGGTGGCGTGGCATGGCAAAGGATTGGACTTTTGCCATTCGGCATTCGGCATTGAGTTTTGCATTTGGTTTGAGTTTGGGCTTTCGTTTTGGATTTGGGTTTGGGTTTGTCACTTGGGTCCTTACACTTCATTTAAAGTCAAGGAGTCGCACATAAATTTCCATGCACATAATTAAACTACCAAATGACAAAGCAAAATCGTTAAATCGAGGTCAGATGAGGCAAGTTGAACCCTGCCCCTCAGCCTTGCTCCATGTTCCTTTGACCCCCCCCCCCCCCCCCACCGTCAGGCAGCAGCTTGCCCCAAGCTTTGAGTGAATGTGCCACAACCAAGTGGCAAGGGGCAACTACGAATGTAATTAAATATGCGGCTAGATGACCTCCATGTGTGCGTGTGTATCCGTGTGTGTGCGTATGTGTGTGTGGTGTATGGTGTGTGTGTTTATCTAATAACAAAAATTATGAAAATCTATGTGGGCGCTGCCTGTGTCAATTAACGTGGCCAAAAGTCGTCGAGCCACACCAAGTTGTGGGGCCCAACGATGCGTATGAGCCTTAACCATGCGGGTCGTGCCACTCCCACACTTAAGCCCTCCACGCCCCTCGCCCGCAATCCCCAGTCCAGCACCCAATCATAAAGATTTTCAAGATGCGGCACGTATTTTAAGGTATGGTTCGAATCAGAGTTGTCAGCTTTTCAAAAGCAGAAAAAATCTACAAAGAATTCCAAATACACAGCAAGAAAATGTTTATTATTAACTAATATCTTTGATACCTGAAACATATCAGTTACATGCTAATTAAAAAACTTCAAGAGAACAAATTTAAAAATGATATTTAGAAAAATGTTACTACGATCTTTATTTGATTTAATATCTTTTCATATTAAAGCAGTTAATTTTCCTTGAAACTAATATGCAGGCCCGTTCTTATTTCGAATTTCGATTACAATTTTCGAATTCGGAATTATTTTGTGTTCTGAATTCCGAATATTGATGAACATTCGGCTTATAAGGTTTTGAGAAGCATTCGAACTTTGTTTCAAAATGAAAGAACGGTTGCTAATTCATTCGAAAACAGAAACACAAAATCAAAAACGTTTCGAAATGACAAGTGCTCGAAACTGGGAACAGGTCTGAATGAATAAATCTTGTCACAAATTTAGTATGTTCTTAATATTTGATATATTTTATTTCAAAACATATCAAATTTATACTAAGACATATTATGATATATCTATCTTATTTAAAAGGTAAAATGTTGAATTGGCAACACTGGTTTAAACTTAACTAAGACTGAAACTGAGATTGATCCTGACATTCGAGCAAAAATGCTTAAGTGAGCTTAGTTTGTGTGTGTCCTCTGAAAAACACACATGCTCCTCACTTCTCCCCTGGGTGCACATAAAACATTTCTACACATGTGCCTACTTTCGACTTTCTTGCTTTTTATATTTTTTTTTTGTGCCAGCAACAATTTAAAAGTTAAAAACTTTGTTGCTGCGCTTAAAGCCTTTAAGTATTTTAATTATGTAGGATTTACGCTACAGGCTAAAACAACGGCGCTCCCCTTCCACTTTCAATGTCACTTCCCCTTCATCATCCTTTCCAAAGCCTAGGAAATTTGTAGCCGCCAGCAGAAGCAGCAAAAGCGGAAGCAGAAGCAGCCAACTAATTGAAAAATCGCCTTTGCCAAAGGCTCTGCCTGGGCTTCGGGTTGCCACACACACACACGACGCTTGCCAAATGCCACATGCCACACACCACGTAAGAGTGTGTGTGTGTGTGTGTGTGTTTGTGTGTGTGTGTGTTGTCTTGTGTTTAAATGTAATGCGTTTTGATGCGTTGTTATGTCACCAAAACTGATTTGACACATGCAAATGAACTGAGCTATGCACAGGCAGAGTCACTGGGCCAGGAAGTAAACAAGGCCTAAAGTGCTCGTACTTTAAGCAGTCAGTCAATCTGTCAGTCAGTCACTCAGTCAGTCAATATCTATGCACACTTGAAACAAGTTGAAGTTGAAGTTCGAGTTGAGCTCTCAAGTGATTATGTCTAACAATTTTCATTATCAATTCTATACAGTGGCGGTTCTAGGAATCGACTTTGAGGGAGGCTGTACAAGATATCTTTAAACTTTTTTCATTAGATAATTCAGTTGAGGCCCTGATCACAAAAATACATTTTTTTCTTGTATTTAACAAATTTCAATGTTATTTTTTTCTCACTTATTTGTTTTTTTGAGTGAGCTCAAATATTTCACCATAACTTGAGTATAGCATTACCGATTAAAAAAAAAAACGATTTTCTAAATGCAAGTTAATATAAATCCCTCACATTTTGTACATTTATCAAACAGTTATATTTTAGCCTACATTCCAAAGTTGTTCATTTGCTTATAGCAAATGTTTTTCACCGCTGATTACCTCTTGGTTAAAACGAAAAATGTTGCAGTCTTCCCAAAAATTTGAAATTGAAACATTTCAAAACTAAACTCATACATAACATTCAACTTTAAGTGTTAGAGTAATGTTTTTCAAAATTACACAATCGCGACATTTGATTAATTTGTTATAGAAATTTCTGTTTTTTCTATTCCTTAATATTTGTATTGCGTTTCGAACTAGAAACTTCTATCAAGTTCGGATCTGCAGTGATAAAAAATGGTCCCAATTTTCACAACTGGAAAATTCCGCCGAAATTGAAAACTATGTTGTTGAATTCTGCATAGAAGTCAGAGAAGTGAGTTGAGCTTCAAGTTTGCAGTCGAATTCCAAGTCGACATATTTTTTCCAGAGTTCAACCAAGATCGTCCTTGTAAATCGAATCTAAAATAAGTGCAAACAAATCGCGAGTGTTTGATGCCTGCAAACAGCACGCAATTGAGGCAGATTGAGTTTTGGGCTCAAGCTGGAACTTAGTTGCATGTTGCAAGTTGCTTGTTGCGCTGCCTGCGAGCAAAGAAAGACAGCATAGTGTTCAACTTGAATATAAATCAAAGCGAGGGGAGGAGTGTGACTAAAACTGCGGTATGTCCTGGGCTACAGCTTCATATAGTTGGATACATATGTATGTGCAAGTATGTACAAGTATACGGATTCCAACGAGTGCTCACATGGGCATCCAAGTGCACTCGAATGTCCTTTCTAGTCACAACTGCATTCCCTAACCACCCTCTCCCTCTCGCACACTCTCTCTCTCTCTTCTTTTCTCCAACCGAGCTCCTCATCTGCCTGCTAGAGCATCAATCTGACTGACGATGTACATTCTGAGCTATGACAACGATGCACTTTATTGTTGTTAACAGACTCTTCCACACACATACACCCACAAAGGACGAGTATCGCACGCACACCCTCAAACAATATGTTTCCCGACTGCTTTATTCCCTTTAGTTGACAACAACTGTTAAATGTTCGGATTAGACATTTAGGCTTGTTCCTATTTCCGTTAACTTTTTATTCCGAATCGTTTTTGATTATGTATTACTGTTTTCAAATGGAATAACAATTGATCTTTCTTTATTTTGAAATAATTTTTCTCATTCCACTATCTCAAGAGCAAAACTTTTAGCTTTTTGATCAGAATCGGTATCAAATGAAAGAAATCTTGGACAAATGAAAGTCATATAACAGCACAGACATCAACTTTTCGAGAGCAGTGCATTTGACATTATTCACTTTATACATCCATTACAGAGAACAATTACAGGGTATAGAAAAACCACAAATTTGTCAAATGCAAAAAAGAAAAACACTGCAGTTTTATATCTCAGTTTGTTTTATCCATGTTTATTTTATGTTTATGCAGCACAACCAGGCTCCTGGCTAATCCTGATAGTCGGTTGGCAACAGCGGAGCATTGGGGGCAATTCGAGGGGATGGGGGTGGTAGAGTGGGGACAGTGCGTTGAATTGAGGGTTGAGGATTGAGGATATTTGTTAGTTGCTTGTTTTCTAGGCAAAACGCACAATCAATGCGAATGACTCTAAATTATTGTATGTATCGAATTTGAATCTAATGTGTAAATCATAAAATTGGCAGCAAACAAACACAAAAACAACAACAATCGATTTAAAGCGTTTTTAAGCATATGTATCTGTATCTATATGTACGTATGTAGTATGTATTTTTTTTTTTTTTGTACTAGTCTGTAGTCCATAAATAACAGGAGAGAAAATAAAATGGTTATTGGCCAATTAATAAAGAGCAATTTATAAACAAATAAACAAATAACAATATCTAAATTACATAGTCGAAATTATGCAGATACACAGAAATCTAAACAAGCATATAACATATGATAGTTGAATACACACACACACAAACTCACACACACACACACACACACACACACACACACACACACACACACACACACACACACACACACACACACACACACACACACACATACACACACACACACACACACACACACACACACACACACACACACACACACACACACACACACACACACACACACACACACACACACACACACACACACACACACACACACACACACACACACACACACACACACACACACACACACACACACACACACACACACACACACACACACACACACACACACACACACACACACACACACACACACACACACACACACGCACACACACACATATCCAAACAAGTCTAGTCAATTAAAGCCAGAGAAATTGTATCTTGTATCTTGAATCCTCACTATTAGCTAATCTAAACATAAGCATAAGCAAACTAAACTTAAATAAACTAAACTAAACTAAACTTAACTAAAAATATAACATAAAATCAAGCCGAGCAAAGCAAAGCGAAGCTAAATTTGTACTTATTTTATAAATGAATACTTTAGTAATAATGAATAAATACTTGAAGATACTTACTACTATACAATTAATATAATATATTAATAATAATAATATATTACTGCATATTATGGTATACCTATAAATAAATATATGTGATAAAAAGAATCTTTGCAATTTGCAATTAACGAGCTCCACTCCCTGAGCTCTCTCCTTTTGCAGACTGTACATATCAATAACAAAAGAAGATAAAGCAAAACAAAAAAAAAGATGATGATGTTAAAAACAAGTATAATAAATCAATTATTAATTATGCTTAACCCCAACCCAGCTGGCGGAAATCGACAACCGAGTTAGTTAGTTTGCATCTGTTATATACATAAATATCCAATATGGAAACTAGCAAAACAAAAACAATTAAAAGTAATATCCCCCCCCCCCCCCCCCCACTCACATCATACCTACAAATTGAAGCCTACAACAAAAATAATAGCGTTGGTTAATGTAAAACTATTAAGCAATTGTTGCAAGTACATCATGTAAAATAGCATAACTTCAAATTACAACTATATACATATGTTACATAGTGTATATGTATGTGTATGTAAATGCATAACTAATCTAAGCCAAAATACTGTGTGTCTAATTACAATTTACGTAAAATAAAATAAACACAAAACGCATATTAGAACAAATATACATCTAACAGATATTATATAATTTTTTCTTTTTTTTTTACTATTATTTATTTTTAAGAGTTACAGCTCTTTAAGATGTTTAAAAAATGTAATCAATTGTCTTTGACGACCTTTCTATGTAAATCTCATAAATTGTTAAAAACATAATGCTTTCAACACTTTAAATAAAAAATATTTGATGACTTTAAAAAATTTTAAAACAATATTATATCTCTTGAAGCCCAAATATAATAAATATGTTTAAGTTTATTAAAGCTAATAACATTTAAATTTGGCTTTTCATCTAGTAAATTGAATTTGTTCACAATTCCAAGTTTATTCAATACTCAACGAAAAGCAAGTGAATTCAATCCGCAATCCAGAGCAGACCTATGTATATGTGAATCTCTTCTAATTCAAGATATATATTTAAAGTGCTTCCAAAGTATTTTAAAAGAAATTTATAATTTCCAACAAAAGAAAAACATGCATATATACAGATCTTAATAGCTCTATAGCTTACACAAGACAATTAATTTCAAGCATTTCAAATAAGGATTTTTATTTAATAACAGTTACGTCAGCTTTAGTACTAAACAAGGATTAGATCGTATTATAAAATATGTTTTCAAATGTTTACAACTTATGTTGACCCTCCCAAGTGACATTATTTATTATGCTGTGTGAAGTGCAGAGATGCAATATATAATACTTTGTACTATATGTCATATATGATATATGATATGCATAACGATAAAGATAACGATACATAGCTACCACAAAAAAAAAAATGTCAAGAAAGAAAACAATTGAATACATAATAAACCCCCTAAACTACTATCGATAACAACAGCTAAGAAACAAAAAATACAACAAAAAAACAAACAGAAAAAAAACATTAAAAATTAAAAAAGAAAGCCAAATAAAAACATAATAAATTCAAAAGCCAAATCCAAAAAGTTTCTTTATTTCAGCAGCGCTGTCAGCTGGACAGTGGGCGTGGCAATTTCGGTCGTGGAGGGAAGGGGAGGGAGGGGGAGTGGAGGCATGGGCGGGCTGGCTTGGAGAATGGGGCAACAATAAATCAAGCATTGGCGCATCAGGACGATGCCACTTGGCAACTCTCTAGCAAAGACTCAGGATGTGGGCCTTAAAGGCAAACGGAGAGGCAGGACAGTTGTTGCCATTGTCGCCGGCGCCATTTGCCTCATCTTCTGTATCCTTTTGCTGCTTTTTCTTGTTCCGCTTTGCTAGTTCCTCTTTTTTTATGCTTTTTTTTTTTTATTTATATGCCGCAAAAGCTTTAAATGCGTCAGCAACAGCAGCAGCAACAACTACAGCAACCATGATGATGACGAGAATAAGGACGAGCAGGCACTGAGAAAAGTTCAGATACACTTTCTTATCAAAATTGAGCCCTATTTATAAAATATTATTGCCTCGACAGTTCCAATAGCATCTAAAAGATTTATTAGTCAGATTTTGATCAAATTTGCTTATGTGTGCATTAAAGATAAAACTAAATATTTGGTCAAGCTCCTGAAACTTACAATTATCAACCGACTTCTGATTTGGCAGCTGTATTTTATAGTTCAGTTTCGATCTACACATATACTGCCTGCGACAAAAAGAATCATCTTTGTAAAGTTTTGTAGTTCGACTCGGCGGTACCTCATACGAATTCCGAATATTTTTGTAGGAATTACAAAAACAAAGAAAACAAGTAAGAATACTCTAGTCGAGTGTTCTCGCCTACGAGACTCCCTGCTCCCAACTTGCATTTCAAGCAGTTCAGTGCAGCGCACTTAACGAGCCCAATTCCTGTCAAACTGTTGTTTGAGACGGGGGTATTAGCTTCTTCCATAACTTTGGTGTTATTTATCCGATCGTGATGAAATTTACACAGCTGATCAACGCGTATGTATGAACGCGTCGGTCTCAGAGACTATAAAAGCTAGAGACACCAAACTAGGCATGCAGGTTCCTGTATACCATACGCAGATCAAGTTTATTTCAAATTTTGGTATTCTTAGTGTTATTTTTCGAAATTCGTATAGTGAGCCCTGCTCGGATAATAAAGAATATTAAAAATAAAAGCATTTTTGCTCCTAAAAACAACTGAAACTCTTTTTTTCTAAGTGTAAGAACGAGCACGAGCAGGATACACAGCAATTTCAGCAACAATAATAAATATCGCGAGTCAACCGCAGCCACAACAGAACACAACGAAAGAAAAAAAATGAAAACAAAACACACACACACACATATGCATCAAGTAAGTATCTGTATGCATAAGTCGCAACCACACCTCTTCTCACAGCCCCCACCCCCTTGGTAACACCCATGTACTGTAGTCTACTCGTATCTGCAGTAAAAAGCTGCAGGCAATGGCAACAAGAACAACACACACACACACACACACACAGACACACACACACACACACACACACACACACACACACACACACACACACACACACACACACACACACACACACACACGCACAAACACACGCACAAACACACACACACACACATACAGTGAGCTATAAAAGTCTACTCACAACAAAACATTCATATGCTAAATGTGTCACCAAATCGATGCGTCCCCAAACCCGCTCTCCCCCCCCCCTGCCACTCTACCCACTATCCTACTTCAAAATGGTTGGGCGCTACAAAATTTAGTATTAAGTCGCAGCTAGCGACAGTCAGCACTTTGAGCAATTACTTTTGGACACACCTGTACACGCCAGCAACAGCCGCAAAAAAAAAATAAAAACAAAAACAAAAAAACGGCAACAGGAGCAGCAACAATTCTGTAGGGTTGCCCTCTTTCGCATTGTTTGCCTTGTTGCTTTTGTGCAAAAATATGAGCGGCATTAAAAATTAGTCGAAAGTACCGCTAAGTGCGCAAGCAACCTCTGCGACTATCAAGGCCACCAGCAACATCAGCAGCAGCAGCAGCGACATCAGCAGCAGCAGCAATAACAGAAGCAACAGCAACAACAGTAGCAGCAACAACAGCAGCAGCAACAACAGCAGCAACAACAGCAGCATCAACAACAGCAGCAGCAACAACAGCAGTAGCAATGCAAGGCAACTTTCTTGCCACAGAGTGTGCTCGACTAAGCGTTAGTTCGTTACCAATTAATCGTTCTAATCCTTGAAGTCCTGGAAACAGTTAAAGTGAACTATAGTAGACCCAGAAATGGCAACAGACTTGAATATTTTAAACTGTTTTATTTTAGTGTTTTAACTTAAAGCATATTGACGAAATGTATTAAAAAAGTATATAAGCACAATTCAATATATCATATCTTTTACAATTTTCATAAAACTGTCTTTAAATACTTTTGTCGTTAGAACTTCTATTCAGAAGTGAGAAATCTTGATTCCAGATTAAACGGCAATTTTATACAGAACAGTATAACCAGACACAAAAATAAACTAAATGAATGTAATTTTGTTTAGTTATTTTGAATATCCTGTATTACATCAAGACAGTCGCTAAGGACACATACATATTCTTCTGTTCAAAATTCAATAAAAGTTCTTTAAGTGTTTTAACTCTATTGAAATTATTTGCAGCAAAGACAGATGTTAGCTACATAAGTTTAGTTCCTGCAACGAAACAGGGTATAACCAAAGAGCATATAAATAAATAAGAGGAATAACTGGCACGCATTTCAACATGAGCCAACATTTTCAGAATGAACTTCGTGTTGCGCGCACGCCGGCGATCGGCAGCGTACGAGGGTGCACGAAGGCGTACGAGCGCTCTGGTAACAGTAAAACACGAGGGTTGTACAACTTAGATGCAACGTCTAAGGGGCTCATAATAAAATTCACTTCCAACACATACAGTATATTTGTGCCACATAATTGTGCCAAACTTTAGTTAATATTATAAGAAAACAAGTAAGAATGCTCTAGTCGAGTGTGCCCGACTACGAGACTCCCTGCTCCCAACTTGCATTTCAAGCAGTTCAGCGGCAACACAAGCAAGCAGTGCACTTAACTCGTAAACTGCTTGTCAAACTGTTGTTGCTGCCAGCTGAGACGGGCGTAATAGATTCTTCTATAACTTTGGTGCTATTTATCCGATCGTGTTGAAATTTACACATCCGAAAGACATTGATTAAACATACATGTGTACCAAAAATTAAAGCTTTATCTTTAAAATTGTGGCTGTGGGAGTCTTTTGCGATTTGCGGGGGTGCGGGGGGGTGCATCCGAAATTTGAAATAAACTTGATCTGCGTATGGTATACAGGAACGTGCATGCCAAGTTTGGTGTCTCTAGCTCTTATAGTCTCTGAGATCGACGCGTTCATACAGACGGACAGACGGACAGACGGACAGACGGACAGACGGACAGACAGACAGACAGACGGACATGGCTAGATCGTCATGGCTGTTGATGCTGATCAAGAATATATATAGTTTATATAGTCGGAAATGCTTCCTTCTGCCTGTTACACACATTTGCAGTACTTTATAACTCCCTTTTTCCCATTTTTAATGGGAACAGGGAGTAAATATTCCACCAACTCATAAAAACATAAATTGCATATTTCACATTAAATAAGAAGGTATATTAAATATTTTATTCTCTAACGCACTTCATTTGGGAGAGTAGATTTGGCTGCGCTTGCGAGCTGCGAGCAAATTGTAGAGAAAGACACAAGGCGTGCGTTCTATTTTTAAAACGCAGGCTATTCATTTCATCGACATCGTGTCAACTTGTTGGCCGTTGCGGAAAAAGTAGCTGCCATACGACATATTATTGTTCGAATTTACTTCTCTCTATATTTATATTCTTTTTGGTATAACAATGCTGTTTCTTGCTCTTTTTTCTATCTCTATCTCTATCTTTCTCCCTCTCTCTTTTGCGCTCTGAGTCCTTGCTGCTACCATATTTTTAGTGTCCAGTTAGCAGTTATAAATATCTGTGTTTGTTGGCGTCCTTCTGTATGTGCATGTGTATGTGCATGTTTGTGGGCGAGGGTGTGTTGCAGCTTCAGTGCAATTGTTGTTGCTCTTGTTGTTGGTGGGCAACAAATTTAATGCCACATTTAGCGCTGTGGGCTGCACGATGAATGGCAGTGCGGCTCGAAAAGCGCCAGACACCTAACGCAGGGACGCAGTGAGGTACGTGGAGGACAAAGGGTAGTGGCATGAGCGCATAGGAGGGTAGTAGCATGCAGCGACATATGCTTATTGCTGTTTTTGTTGCAGCACAGAGTACAAACAGTTCGAGTAATTCAGTTCATTGCATACAATGGCATAATTGGCAAGTTTTATCCATCGCCTGTTTTTTGGTAGCTGCCTGGGGGGCATGAGGCATGGCAGTTGGGGGTAGGGTGTGTGAGGCGGCAATGAAAAATACAAAACGAAATCGCTTAAACTGTGCACACCAATAAATTGAAAGCAGCTTAAGCGACACAGCAACAACAGCAACAACAGCAACAACAACAACAGCAGCAACAAAAGAGCGAACATAGTGCACAGAAAGGACACTGGAGGACCCTGGAGATTGCCATATATACATTATATTTATAGGTATATAAATATATAGGTACGCATATATACAAATGACCCCTAACGTATACATAATAAATCTGGAACACAATAAATGCCACTATCGATAGTGTCGATGGTTTCTTGTGCCACTTGTGCCGATACTATCGAATGCAGCTAAATCAATTTATTTAAGAAACCTTTTATCTTTAATTTTAGGTGTTTTTTTATACAACTTTAGATTTATGAAACATAAGTGTTTTTTACATCCTCGGTAATCATCCACTGTCTCTTATGCTATTTACCAAATTTCGCTTGCAAGTACTATCGATAGTACTGCAATTAGTGAGCTATCACTATCCAAATTATCGATTGGCATTCACTTCCTACCTGATTATACTAAAATATCGATAGGTTTACTTATTTCTCAACACTAGCGTCTACTTTAATTACGCCACGCCTCCAAATCTTGACACTTTCTCTGCCTATGGAATATATTCCTCGTTGGGCCCATTCTGCAAAAAATTTCAAAAACAATCTTGAATCTGTACAGAAGCTGTTCTTATTTTTGCTCTTTGTGGACTTAATTGGGACCCTGCTAGACATCTTCCCTCTTATGAAAGTAGACATCGTCTTGTCAACCTTCATTCACTTAATAGCCGCAGGATTTGCAATGGTGTTATTTTTTTGCATAAGCTTCTCTTTGGTGAAGTTGATTATATTCCTCTTATTATTAGTTTATCAGTACCGTCTCGCTTAACTAGACATTATACTCCTCTCTATCTCAAGCCTTGTCATACTAACTACGCTCAGCATGAATCTTTCCGCAGTCATTGTTTAATTTATAGCAAATACTATCACTTATTTTCTTGTGATAACAATGTAAATTTTTTTAACATCTATTTGATTTTCCATGCCTTCGTCTTTTTCTCTCCTAAGTTTCAACTAACTACGCACGGACGGACAGACGGACATTTCACAAACCCAATATACTCTTTTTTCATCTTTTTTTTTAAATTAAAACAAGTAAGAATGCTCTAGTCGAGTGTGCCCGATTACGAGACTCCCTACTCCCAACTTGCAATTCAAGCAGTTCAGCGACAACACAAGCAAGCAGCGCACTTAACTTGTCCAGTGCCTGTCAAACTGTTGTTTCTGCCTGCTGAGACGGGGGTAACAGATTCTTCCATAACTTTTGTGCTATTTATCCGATCGTATCGAAATTTACGCAACTCGTTAACATTGATAAAAGAAATATGTGTACCAAAAATCACAACATCACAAAATTGTTGCTATGAGAGTTTTTTGCGATTTGCTGGAGTGTGGGGGGGGGGGGGGGGGTATTCAAAATTTGAAATAAACTTGATCTGTGTATGGTATACAGGAACCTGCATGCCAAGTTTGGTGTCTCTAGCTCTTATAGTCTCCGTGTCTCTGTGTGTTTTTACGGACAGACGGACAGACAAGGCTCGGCTGTTGAAGCTGATCAAGAATATATATAGTTTATAAAGTCGGTAATGCATCCTTCTGCCTGTTACACACATTTGCAGTACTTAATAGCTCCCTTCTTCCCATTTTTAATGGGAAAAGGGAGTAAAAAGAGTATTAGAACGGAGTTGATGCAATAAAATGCAAACCAGCTGATAAAAGACCCTCCAGAGCACCACAATTCGTGTGGGTTACGTGTGAAGCTTAGATAATATGGGCGTGACCAAAGTTTCAACTGCAAGTTCAGCTCTTGATACCGTTCAGTTGTGTTTTAATTGGTCGCAATCACAATCACAATCAAAATCACATTCAAATGTAAGCACGGCAGAGCGATAATGGTTATCTTGAACTAATTTGAAAACGATTAAAAGTAATTCCACAACTATTTTCAGTTATGTGGAGTGCGAAGAGAGATCCTACTGCAAGTACATACCCGACAAATGCTAAATATCTGTGTGCCTTAAAATGCCCTTGGAACATTTTCAAACATGTTCGTTATAAAATAAATAGTTAAAAAATGTCCCAAACACAAAAGTGTCTTAAAAAATTAACCAAAACCAGAAATATTGTTGAAAGTCTAACATTTTTGAGGGACCTACTTGCTGTTACAATGTCTGTGCATTTTGGACGAACATTGTCTGTGCGTGATCGTGTCTGTCAAAGCTTTATTGTTTTGCCTGTAAATGTCTATGGAACATAAATGTGTCGGTCTAACAATGTCGAACAATGTTCAAGCAAATGTCTGTTCTATGTTTGACCTGTACCCTGTAAATATCAGTATATAATTTCCATTGCTTTCCTATCATCTTGTTTATTTTTTAACTAAATGCTTAGAGTACTTCATAGTTATTTGCTGACAATGATAATGATACGTAGTTAAATTAAACCCAGATTTTGATTTGAGTTATTGTGATATTTGTTTACTGAACAAATGTTTCTTGTGTGTGTTAATTGTTGCTGGTGAAATTCGTTAATATCGCACATTTATATTTTGTCATAAATGTATTAAGTTTGTCCGGATAGTAATACATCGATTGAGAATACTATTTAACCACAAATTAATATACATCCGAATAACACACATCCGCACTGTTGAACAACGCAAACAAGACTGCCCCTCCCTGCCTTTTCTTTTCGACAATGTACAACTATAGAAAAATTGCGATGCTAATAAATTGTGAGGTATCTGTTAGTCGAGCACTTGTGTTATGAGTTCTCAAACTAGTTTGTATATAACACTGAGTATTTATGGCTAATGTGATGTATGTATAGATGGCATTTATCAATTCTAGATATGTACCTACTTATATGTGTGCATTTATTTTGTTATATGTATGTATATATGTATGCAAGATAGGTATGCAACTTTCTCCTTCTTCCCTGTTATCACCACTCACTCTAAAGTGAGCCTACTCACATATTTGTAACGAAAATTGCGAAATGGTCAACGCCTGTTTTCACCTTGCTGCGCAAACACAAACGCTATTCAATTCATTTTATGGATGCATTTGGACAACAGCTGGACAGGCACAACTGAATACACACACACACATACATATATGTATTTTTAAGTGCGTGTGTGTGTGTGTTTTTTGTGCCACGCATCTGTTGGCCATGAAATAATCCTTAAAAGACCACAAAACGATTTTATTCAATTAAAATGTCAAAACGCTGTTTGTTTTCGTTATTTAATGCAATAAATATTTACACTTTTATATATGTGCAACAATAATAACAACAACAAGAACACCCACTATGCTCGATGCACTCCAATGACCCAAGCCACCCCCCAACCCCCCTAAGCACACACAGCACCAGTCAAGTGTTGCACTTGTATAAGAAAGTGCCTTTAGTGCACAGTTCTGGCAGAGCTTTACTTTCTACATGTTTGCATTCAAGGCTGCACTTGACATCTGTTTATTCAAAATAAAAATAGTAAATAAAAAGAGCCCAAAATAAAATTAAACAAAATGTTAGCAAATGAACAACTTACAAAATTTTACAAACAGCTCTTTCTAAATTTGTTCTCTTCAAATTCAACCAAAACCAATTGGACTATGGGCAAAAAGTCCAAAATTTTGGCATTAATGCAAGTTTTATGTTGTTGGTTGTTTTGATTTTTAAAATTTTAATACTTGAGATTGAATAAAAATAATTTATTTAAGTTTTTTAATGTTTGATGAACGTTGAATGTCAGCAGATTCGAATTTGCTTTGTGAATTGAAAAAGCATGTGCCATTTTCTTCCAACTTTCAGCGTGAGTTAACTTTCAATTGGAAAACTAGCAAAAAAAATTGTTAATAAGGAAAATGTCAGTCAAGGTATGTAAAATGCTTAAAAAAATAAAATTGTAAGTTTTAAAAGAGTTGTGTTTGTTGTGCAATCGTTCAATGTTTTATAAATGTGTATTCTTTTCTTTTTAAATGAAAAAAGAGTCTGACAGATGAAGTCAGCCTACTCTCAGAAACACTGACATTGAGTTTTCAAAAACATTGGAGCCTAGTGCTATTGATAATGGAATTGAAAATGAAATTTAAAATGGAATTGAAAATTTAAATGCAAAACGAAGATTAAAACAGCTTTGGGTTGGAGACTATTGAATGAGAAAATGAAAATTAAGGTCAATAAAGTATTATTCAGCTATACTGTTAGAAATAATGCATTGCGAATTTACATATTTACGTTTATAATTTTAATATAAGCTTTCTATACTCTTTCTTTAAAAATAACAATTTTTAATATGTCAGTTTTGTTTGCTGTTTGTATGTTTTTATGTTTTTATGTTTTTGTTTTAACTCCCTGCTCCCATTAAAAATGGGAAAAAGAGAGTTATAAAGTACTGCAAATGTGTGTAACAGGCAGAAGGAGACATTTCCGACTATATAAAGTATATATATTCTTGATCAGCATCAACAGCCGAGACGAACTAGCCATGTCGGTCTCCCACTCCCACAGCCACAGTTTTAAAGATAAAGCTTTGATTTTTTGTACACATAGATGTTTGATCAATGTTGATTAGTTGCGTCAATTTCATTACGATCGGATAAACAGCACCAAAGTTATGGATGAATCTATTACCGCCGTCTCAGCAAACAGAAACAACAGTTTGACATGCGCTGGACAAGTTAAGTGCGCTACTGCTTGAAACGCAAGTTGGAAGCAGGGCGTCTCGTAGTCAGGCACACTCGACTAGAACATGCTTACTTGTTGAAGTTAAGTTTGCTAAAAATTGTGGTTTGTACAATTGAAATATGCATGTTTCGTCTTTGTTAGATTTAGCACATTGATTGCTTTTAGAAATCTAGTCGCAGTTTTACTTCCCTTTCCACCTCTACGCCATCATAACCACTTGTATGGCAAAATAACTGAAATTTTAACTGATGAAATAAATAACATATCAGTCCATATTCGGCACTTGTGTATCAAAATAAATGAATAAATTAATTGCAATAAACTAAATTTTTGTTGCTGCCAAACACATCACTGCCAACCACTACATCCCCCCTCTCTCACCCGCTCCCACCCACACCAGAAAGTACGCATAATGCAATTGTCGAGATTTGAAGTTTCCATGAGTGCATTTTGAATGCTTTGAAATAATCTTAAGAGTAAAGCAAAAAAAGAACACAAAGATATGAATAGCTCTCAACAGTCTGAGGACATAAACACTGCTTTGATAATGATTATGATTATGATTATGATTATGAAACGACGGGCAACAGGGACAAGAAGGCGTGTTCGATAATTTGTTGTTGTAAAAAAAGAGGAAATACGAAAACAACAAAAAGAAAAATTATATGAAAAATAAAGGCAGGAGAATTGTTGGCCTATTGCAAATTTTGGGCACGTACAACTCGTAAAGACTATTTACGATTCTAATAAAAACGTTGGATGCTCCTTTGACTTGGACCCCGCCAGTCCACATTAAAGGACCTTCTTCCTTAAGTTTTTGTAGCCACAGTCGTGACAATAACGAGCGGGCTGTGCGTGTGTGTGTGTGTGTGTGTGTGTGTGTGTGTGTGTGTGTGTGTGTGTGTGTGTGTGTGTGTGTGTGTGTGTGTGTGGTATGTGAATGAAAATTGTTGAATTTGCTGCTAATTAAATTGCCCCGAAATTTGCATTCGCTTTTAATAAACTGCAAATTGAGTATTGAAAGCGCTGAGAGTGAGAAGTGTACTCGGCAACTGCTGAAACCGAAGTTAGAGCAATGTCCTTTGGCTCATTAGGCGCTAATATTCTTATCCCTGACATGGCACAAATTGTGCACCACAATCTGTCAGATACTCGGATTTACGATGCGTACGCAATTGCGGCTATAAAACTATTGCTGACCCACCAAAAAAAGCCACCCAACATCAACCACAACGATTGTTGACCCAACAGCATTTGTTGCCATACCCTGTGGCCGTTCAAATTACTTTAACAGAGTATCATAAAGGGGCCAACTTAGCTTATTAATTGATTAATCGATTTTTTTTTTCTTCGAAATGAGTACTTGAAATCGATGCTTTCTGGCTTCCTACGATTATCAATCATCGATGCTTTTTACAAAACAGTGCACAAAAAGTTTCCTATCCAGTTTTTGATTAGATTTTGATAGACCTGATTCTGGTTAAGCAAAATCTGTTTTGTTTTCAATAAAACATTATGAAACTCAAATGGTTTTTTTTAAACTATCTGCATTTGTATATGAATTTAAAAAAATATACCGTGCTTGACATATTTTCGACATATCGAAAAATCGATTCATTTTATTCGATTATTGCAAACATCATCGATTGTAGTGATTTTAAATCGAACTTATCAATTATTTCATGATAATTTACATCCCTAATTGACACATATGTACATATGTATATAAAAGAGTCAATTTTTATGGGCGTTAAAAATACAACTAAGCGTTAAGCAAAAATTTAATCTGGAAATAATTGTAAATTCGGATGAATGCACACTTCCAAAAAGAATCAGTTTTAGTTCGAAATCTAATGAAAATAATACAATTTCATCACATCAGACAGTTTTTTTAATTGAAATCTTCTCCGAATTATTTCAAAATGCAGAAAAAGTTTATATACATACCCAGCCAACCATATACAACTCCTCAAAGGAGCGTTTCCGGAGCGCTTCGAAAATGGAGTTAAAAGGGACTCCTACAGCAACTTCTCAATGGAGCGTTTCCGGAGCGCTCCGATAATGGAGTGAAAAGCCCTCCTACAGCAACTCCTCAATGGAGCTATTGTCGAGCGCTCCGAATTTCAGTGAAAAATAAGTTCGAAAGAGCACCGTTTGGGAGTGTTTAAAGAGTTTAGAATCACTAAAATTCCCAACTCTTTATTCTATCATCTTATGCTCAGTAATGTAGAGAAACACAAGCACTAGTGTATTTGATTTGGTCGGTAGCTTAGGTGTCTAACAGACCGACTGGTTGAGCAGGGATCTACGGTTCAAATCTTCCTGACACCGGATTGACGATTAAACCTTTTAAATATTTGTAATGCTTACAATAAGTATTAATAACTATTAGTTACTTGGGGCCAAATAGAAATAAAATACTTACCCAGCCAACCAGGGGAGTCCCAAAGGTGCACCGTTAGGGCTCCCTGTGCGAAGTGCTAACCCTCCCAAGGACGCTCCTAACAGAGCCCAAAAGGAGGGTATCCGACGGGGAAAAAGGTACAGCAAAATCCTACGTGAGTCCAAAAATGAGCTAATTCGGCGTCCCAGAATGCTCACTTAGATAACCCGCAAAGACTCTGTTCGGACTCCCGTATTCGCCTATGGTTTTTCTTAAAAGGCTCCTTAAATAATCCGAAGATAACCCATACATATTTAACTTACTGTGTGCTGCATATTCAATATCTAGCAGAGAAAGTGCATTAGGTACCGATTATTCCTACTATAAGAGCAATATGGTACGATTTTGGAATGGTTTTTACAACGGAATCTAAGTAACACATAAGCAAGTAATTTTCTAGCATTATATTGTTATTAAGTATATATTCTAATAAAACAATAAAAAGCTGTTATAATTACAGGGTATCTGCTGTTCAAGCTCTTTGTATGCTAGCATGATTACTTGTTGCTGTTGTTGCTGTTATTTCAGTTGGTTGCTCTGATTTTGATTTTGGCTGGCAATTTTTTTTTTTTGTTGTTGTTGCTGCATTGATTACCATCCAGGTGACCAGGTGGACAATTGAACAGTTGGACAAATGAACGGGTGGACAGACCACGCCCATGTCTGGACACAGCACCAGTTTTAAATCAATACAACAAATTTCGCTGCTGGTGGTCGCTGATGTTGCTGATGTTGCTGCTGTTGCTGATGTTGCTGCTGTTGCCGATGGTGCTGGTGTTGCTATTGCTGCTGCCGTTTAAAATGTTCCGAGTAATTAACACGCGCCGTGTGTAACCCCAAATGGCCGCAGCTCATGTGGATGAGGATCTGGATGTGGATGTGGATGTGAATGTGGATGTGTAAATGTGCAGCGTAAGCGAAGGATATTTTCACCCACGCACATTGGCAGGCTCTGCCCATGCTCCGCCAAAAAGTTACACGTCCCGTGTGTGCAGCTATTGTGTGAATGTGTGAGTGTGTGTGTGTGTGTGTGTGTAACTTTTATTTATTGATTTAATACTTTTTCAATTTACTGCAAATAGCCAAAGAAGCTGCCAAGCGGTTGTGTGTGTGTCTCAGCCATAACTAGCAGCAACTACTGTAGCAGTTGCAGCAGCAGCAGTTGCAGGGGGTGATGGGGGGCTGTGTAGTTGCAGAGTATAGCATTAAAGAAATGCTCTTCGACCATTTGGCATTGGCAATCCCCTCAATCCCAATCTCAATCCCAATCCCAATGCCAATGCTGCATTCCCATCGACACAAATGCAGCGCGGCATTAACGAAATGTCCCCAGCGCAATGAAACCAGCAACATGCCAGCCCAGCTCCAAGTCTCGAGCCCCATTAAGCCCCACACAAACACCCACCCACACGTAAACCCACTCAAAGCCCACTCACAGAGACTGCCACTGGCTTGGCTCCATCGCTCGTAATCGCTGTTGGCCATGGTGGCAGCTTTTAATTCACAATTTAATTTCACAGTTAGTTGCTCAATAAAAACTTTTCACAGCGGCAGCAGCAGTTGAATATCTGACAGGATAAAGCACGGCAGGAGGCAGAAGGAGGCGTCAGGAGTGCCAGGAGGCAGTTCCTCACAATAATAATGATGCCTGATCCCCCGGTTAAAAGTTCAGCGGATCGCTTCCGTTAAGTCTTTCTGCTTGCAACTGCAACTGTAATTGAAATGTCTCATAATTGTCACGCATCAACAAAAATATATATACTTATACTAAGTGGCATCCACATCCACATTCAGGCAACATGCAACATTGCAATGGCCAATTAATGCACAACTTCTCAATTGGACATATTAGCAGTAGTATAAGTATCCAACTTAATAGCTTCTGATTTTAATAATATCCTTGCAGACTTTTGGTCTGTATCTTGCTATGCAAGCTAGTCTCTCAGTTGTATATGGGAACTAGCAGCATCAATCAGTGACTGTAATCATTATACGTTTATTATAAAAATTATAGAATATTATTAATATTAATTTTAATTGATTGACTCACAAAATATTGATTCATTTTAAGTTATACTTTAAACTCTCTCTGAGGTGCAACCTCTCTTCAGAGTCATTGAAAAATTAAATATAAAATAATTCGATTATTATTGAATATTAATAAAATATATATAAAAAATAAATAATATTTTTTTTCCAAGAAATATTTTTTTTAGTAATTTTTTAATTCATAAACTGATAACCTTGGCTTACGGACATGGAATATATATATATTTTTGATCCTTATTCCCTAAGAAAAAGTCTAAATTACAACACTAGTTTTATTTTTCAGCAAAAAACAAGTAAGAATACTCTAGTCGAGTGTGCCCGACTACGAGACTCCCTGCTCCCAACTTGCATTTCAAGCAGTTTAGCGGCAACACAAGCAAGCAGTGCACTTAACTCGTAAACTGCTTGTCAAACTGTTGTTGCTGCCAGCTGAGACGGGCTTAATAGATTCTGCTATAACTTTGGTGCTATTTATCTGATCGTGTTGAAATTTACACATCCGAAAGACATTGATTATACATACATGTGTACCAAAAATTAAAGCTTTATCTTTAAAATTGTGGCTGTGCATCCGAAATTTGAAATAAACTTGATCTGCGTATGGTATACAAGCCAAGTTTGATGTCTCTAGCTCTTATAGTCTCTGAGATCGACGCGTTCATACAAACAGACGGACAGATAGACGGACATGGCTCAATCGACTAGGCTGTTGATGCTGATCAAGAATATATATGGTTTATATAGTCGAAAATGTCTCCATCTGTCTGTTACACACATTTGCTGTTCTTTATAACTCCCTTTTTCCCATTTTCAAAATATTTTCGTTATCAAACGAAATAAGATTTACAGTTTTCCAGTTGAAGTTTAAAGCAAATGTATTTGTGCTAGGCTCTAGCAGGGAGTTATAATGAATATTTGTAAAGTTGTAAAGTATAAGTGAGCAAATCTATAAAACTGTAAAAATTTAAATCATTTCAAATATGAATATTGGTATATTTCTCGCTGTCTCAAAGTTACTCTAAGTAAATGATTTGCTTATTTAAAAAAAATTTTTTGCAGTCCCTGGTATTAATATCTCCATAACGTACATCAAAAATCAACCAAACATACAAAGTTTTTGTTCCTCGGTCAAACTTACAAAAAGCCCTTGGCAATATACAAAAGTATAGTATTCCAAGCAAAAATTGAAGGTGTCTAAACACAAAACGGAACTATCAATACAGGGACAGTCAACACAAAAATCACTTCTAAGCTGGTTCGAAAGATTCAAACCAAAATAGGCCCATTAGAACAAGGCAGCTGATGAACCAGGCATGAGAGCAGACCAGCTTCTGATTGGATCTGAACTGTTTTGTGTTTAACACAGTAAAAAATAAAAATTAAAATTTAAAACCATTTTGGATTGATTATATTACAATGCCAAAAAAGTCTTAAATATAACACAGTCAGGATTCAAAAATGAGAGAGGGAGCAAAACAGAAAGTCGAAAAAATGAGTGAGTGACAGAGAGAATACTTACTTTCATCCTCTCACTCACTCTCAACACATGCTCAATTTTTTTCATATTTTTATTGCTCACCCCACCAACAACATCAATCGCAGCTAAGTTACATTGAAAAGAAGAAATTACTATTCAATAATGTGTATGTCTCATCCGGACTGGGACTTGATCTCGGTGTTTCGTGTTTTGGGAGCTTGAATTCTACAACTGCAATGGCAACCTAGATTTGATTTTAATGTTGACACTTTGTCTGCCAATGGTATATATCAACATGCATACCAAGTTTGGTTGCTCTAGCTTCAAAACTGTGGAAAAAAACTGCGTTCATACAGACAGACAGACATTTCACAAACCCAATATACTGCTTTTTCTTTTATTCCAAAAAATATTTAAAAAATTAGTATAAAAACCGAAAGACAACTTTGAAAGACCACACCAAAAGATTGCGTCTTTCGAGTAAATTTATGTGGGATGAACTCAATCAGGTTACTCACTATACTCCCGAGAGGACACTGTAGACTGAAAAGTCTCTTATCCAACTGAGTATAGTCATTAGGAGGAAACTTCAACTTAAATTCTGACTGAATGTCCAGCACACGCTAGAAAAATAAATAGGTTTCTAGGGAAACAGAGCTTGGAAGCAAGAAATTGGACTGATGGAGTTCTTTAGGATCTGAAGGTGCTGCAATAGATCTAATTTGAAGTTTTATTTTGAATGAAAAAATAGTTGGTTTTTTTGGTATACGAAACACTGAGAGCTGTATACATGTTACAAAAATTTTATTAAAATCGGGAACAATCTGTTACAAAACTCAGTAGTTCCATGGCTTAACAAAATTTGTTAAAAATCTGATCAATATATCTGACGGTTGTCGTATAACGATCGGTCGAAAATTGCCATGCGGGTGTTTGGAGTATACATATATACCTAAAATGAGCAAACAAAATTCAATTTCTTCAAATGGCTTCATGAAAAAGAAGGTGGGAGCGGGTTAAGTGCGAATTGAGGCCATATAAAAGCGCGTGAAAACAACAAGAAGAGCAGCTGCAGGGACTTTGATTCGGACACGTAGAACCGTGGACGGCAAGGACGGCAGGATGAAAGACAGGGCACAGAGGACGGTGGACGATTGACGGACGATGGTCGATGGACGATGAACTGGTGGTGGAAAGGCAAATGGTAAACATTCAATGAAGCGAAACTGATTTGATTCAATTTAAAGTTCGAGCTGAGCAAAAACTGATTTTCATTTCATTTTCATAGTCGCCTCGCGGTTTGCAATTGTTTACAATGATTGGCGCATTGTTCAATTGCATTTCCTTGCGTGGGTCGTGGAACGGGTACGGAGGCGGAGGCGAAGGCGAAGGCGGAGGCGAAGGCGGAGGCGAAGGCGGAGGCGAAGGCGGTTTGCAAGACAACGAAAGGGCAATCTGCGCAATCTGATTCCCACGCACAACTTGAAGCCCACGACACGATTCACACAATCGCATTCACAGATAGATGGATTCATTTCTATCTTGTAGATACAAGAGTTGACATGTGTGGCTTCGTCAATTGATTTAAGTGACTTGTGTGTAAATGTGTGTGTGTGTGTGTGTGTGTGTGTGTGCATGTACATAAGTGTGTGTGTTTGTGTTTTTGCAATGTTAATTTATGCGTGGTGATCTGATTATTCGGTGCTTCCAGTCATCTCAACATACGCAATGCACTTAATATTTCAATTAAATTACGTATACGTAAAACTTAAAGCACTTTTACTTCATTAACAGGCGAGTTCCGATTTCAACTATTAATTAAATATCACACAACAGTTTATGTTTTGCCAGTTAGAATAGCATTTTAAATTGTAAAAAAATGTATCGATTGATCAGTCTATTTTAATTATAGAAGCTTCAACTGACTTTGACTCATAGGCCTTACACAAAGTATTTAAAACAACACGTTAATCAAATGGTCAAGAAATCGATTTTTTGGAAGGCTCAGCTCTCCATGGCTCTGTATATTTTCGCATACTCGTGAAACCCATTCAGATAATAATCGTTGACTGGCGGCTACTTGGTTCATTGTATCAAATGACAGGCACTTAGCTGGGCACAAGACCACGCCCACACTCTATCAATAAATGGGTGGTTCAATGTGCTGTTGATGGTGGCGATATGCCAACATCAATGGTCACCACGTCAGCGTCATCGTCAAATGCAATATAAGACTAAATGTCGTTGTTATTATACCCTATATCGATTGAATATGTGTAAAATGGGTATAATACAGTAGGAACATTGTATGTAACAGGCTGAGAAGACGACATATTTGATGCTGTAAACTATATATGTACATTAGACCGCACAAAAGTTAGCTATTTTTTGAAATGATAATCTTCACAGATACAATCAATGATACAAAAGCAATTGTTTAATGTGAATATATTAAATACTTTCATTAAATATAGTATTTAAATAATAACATAATTTTGCTATTACTTCAAGTTTTTCCTATTAACTAACTTAATCAACTTTATAGCTATTAAGATTAGTTGAAATAGTTATTCAATACTATTCCCTATACATTCCCTGTTCCCATTAAAATTGGGAAAAAGGGGGTTATAAGGTACTGCAAACGTATGTAACAGGCTGATGGAGGCATTTCCGAATACATAAATCAAATATTTTCTTGATCAGCATCAACAGCCGAATCGATATAGCCAAGTCCGTCTGTCCGTCTGTCTGTCTGTCTGTCTGTCCGAATGAACGCGTCGATCTCAGAGACTATAAGAGCCAGAGACATCAAACTTGGTATCTAGGTTCCTGTATATCACACGCAGATCAAGTTAATTTCAAATTTCGAATGCACCCCCCGAACCCCCGCAAATCAAAAAAAAAAACAAGTAAGAATGCTCTAGTCGAGTGTGCCCGACTATGAGACTCCCGGCGCTCAGCTTGCACTTCAACTGATTCGTTGGAGCCTTTTGTGGGGTGAGCATCTCCAAAGCTAGCCAAATTGTAAAGTAAGACTGTCTTCTTGGTGATAAAATTAAAGTCAGTATCACGAAATTTCATAATGTAACCAAATTTCTCCTCAATATATGTATTTAAGTTTAAATTTCTCGCACTGTAAACAAAACAATATTCAGCTGTTTATTGAAGAGTCTGACAACTCTTTTACCAGAATTGCCAACTACATTGCTGATGTATCGATACTTTTCGATGCAGCGTTGCCAGAATCGCACATAATTTTGAAATTGTAAAGACGTGAACATGAGAGAACGAATGCACGAATGACCTAGTTTCAGAAAAGTAGGTACATTTCGATTTAGGCAAAGACGGGAACCTGAGAAAACGGACCTAAGATTACCAATAAAAGCAATTAAAGTTGATAATGACAACGCTTCATCGATACTTTCCAAAGGTTTTTAGCAATTCAAGCAATTGTAAAAAATGGATACAAATTTCAAAATACAAAATAATTATTTCATTAGACTAATATATGTTTATGATAATACTGCAAGGATATATAACCTTCGGTACCAGTTGACTTATAATGTTGGTGTTGTTTCTATTGTTGTTGCTGTCTAACTAACAATGGCAGCTCAAAACACCTGAAATGCCAAATTTCAATATGTGTATATGTATGTGTGTGCGTGTGTGATATATGCTGTGTGTGTGTGTGTTGTGTGTTGGCTTTGTTTGTGTGGCCAGCTCGTATTTTAGTGCACCATTATCCGCTGTTCTATGCAGATGCAGACAATTTGTGCCGCTTCAGATTGCGGGGGTGTGCAAGGGGACAGAAGGGGGGGAGGAGGGATTGCATTGGGGCTGCATGGAGCGTTAACATAAATCAAAGCTCCAAACTCAAAACGAGCGACAGGCGCACACAAAGCGTTTCCCTCTGTACCTCTGACGTGGCCAAAGGAATGAGCCGATGCCATTGCCACGGGCGTAGAGAGAAGCGGGGTACAGTGGGAATTCTGAGGTGCGGTGTAGAGAAGAGGGTGCTGAAACGGAAATGCCGCCTGACACACATCCAGCTTCATTTCGGCACGTGCACTTGAAAAGCCGAGCAACGCTTTTGACATATTGCCGACTTGAGGCAGCAGCAATACTTAGGAGCAATAGGAGCTGGAGAAGCCGGAAATGGAACAGCGGCAGGCGGGCAGTGGTGCCTCATCCACCTCTTCAGTGTTGTCACATCAGCTTCTCTATTCCAACGTCAAAATCATCGTTTCATTTTTAAGGCTATTGATATAAATATGATAATACAATTTTTTTGAGGATGACTTTAGCTTAGTGAAACAGCGTTCGGCTCTGACATACAAAGTCCTGGGCTAGATTTCCAGTCAATGGAATCGTTGTATATTTATACATATTATTGTCAATGTTTCAAAGTCAAAACCAGTGATTTATATTGCCCAGGGAACAATGATCACCTTTCAATATATATTTGAGTTAATCAATAAATTAGTCAAAAAATTACTTTTGTTTTCCTTTCTTTCCAAAATTTTTAGTTGGAATTCAATTTGAAAACTCGAGAAAAATAGTATTTGAAAAAGTTATCATTCGTTAAAATCTATGTACATATGTCAGAATTGCAAAATATAGCCATTTGAGCAATTCAACATTTTTCAGACTAAAGACATCGGTGACTTTTCCTCTTACTCTTCGAAATCTCTGAGAGATTTTTATAATAAAAATTCATTAAATTTCTTTATTTCATTTATATAATATTCATTAATGTGAAATTTTTAACTGTAATTTGGAATATGAGACTTCTGCGCTATTTTTTTGTTAAAATGAGTTGGGGTTTTTATGCATTTTTAGAGATTTTACAGCTCTTATAAGTTACCAGTCTGCCACTGCTGCGCAGTTTTCTGCGAAATTAGACAGCGCATACAACCTCCAGCGTAAGTTTTTTCCATCATTTTGTTTTTTGTTCACTATAAGAGTAGAGAGAGGGGTAGGATAGGGGTTGGGGTAAGGGTATGGGTTGTGGGTGTGGGTATGCAGCTGAAAGGCGTCGGGGCGTCATTGCCAGTCATATCCTGCGGGGATAAGCGCACTTTATGCAAAACGCACAAGTTTTATTCTATTTTGATTTCTTCTTTTGCTTGCTATTTTTTTTTTTTTTTTTCTATGCCCTTTTCTGCAGTTCTCCTGTGATAGGTGGTGGAAGTTAGGGGGCTGAGAAAAGTGTAAACAGCTTCAGCTGCGTGTCCTTGTTATGTCGCTGACAATGCCTGCGAGTTGATGGCTTTCAGCAGAGATTTGCTGACAAGGCTGGTGGCTGGTGGAATTGGAATGGGAATGGGAATGGGTATTGGTATTGGTATGGGAAGTAGAGGCAGAGGCAGTAAAAGGCACAAAGGCAGCGATAACGGTAGAAAGCGATGGGAATTGATTGAAAAGTAAAGAAAAGAAAAAACCTAAATACAGAATTAAGATATATATACGTGTATACAAGCTATTGGCTTCAAGGCTCAAGGCAACTGGGCCGGAAACAGGGGTCGATCAGCCATTTGATTATGCTAATGAAATAACAAGCCTATAAACTTAAAAACTATGCCAATGCCCATTCACACGCACACAACACCATTCCCCGCCCCTAATACAGACACACGCTTAAAAACTTCAAGGATAACTTCGAACATGTCAAACAAGCACGAAGATGTGAGTGGAAATGGGAGTGGAAATTGGAGTGAAAATGGAAATGGAAATGGGACTTTAGCTCTGTTCAACGAGGGCAACATACGAATTGTAACACGTCGAAGTCTCGATACTCTACCAATGCATTTAATTAAAAGCTATATGGAAATTGACGATTAACTGCCCAATATCGATTTATTGATATGTATCAGGTTAACTAATGTAAAAACAAGAAAAAAGTGTATCATTCGAAAACTAAATTTTTGTCCGATTGTTTCTAATAGAAAGTTTCAATAGCAGCTATAAGATTTTGTAGCTCAATTTGATCAGATTTGGTCAGCTAGATATGAACATACTAAAATTCACAACAAGTATATTTGGTTAAGATATCTGCAAAATTAAAAAAGTCTTACAATCAAAAACAAAATTTTTAACCGATTGTGCCTATGGCAGCAATAAGATATAGTGGTCAGATGTTGATAAAATTGTAAACTCCGAAAAAGTGAATTTGGTTGAGTTATCTCATTTTTAAATGTTTCCATGACAGGTGTTTAATATAGTGGTCCAATAGTAAAAAATCGAACGATTCTGACATCATCAATCTGGCATCAGTGCCAAGTTTCATCATATTAGCTTTAAAACTGAGAGACTAGTTCGCATATATACAGACGGACAGACGACTAGTTCGACTCGGCTGTTGATGCTGATCAAAAATAATATAAACCTTATGGAGTCGGAGACATTTCCTTCAATGCAGTACACATTTCGAGACAAAATTGCAATACCCCAACAAGTTTACTGATTAAACAAGTAAGAATACACTAGTCGAGTGTGCCCGACCACGAGACTCCCTGCTCCCAACTTGCATTTCAAGCAGTTCAGCCGGCAGCACAAGCAAACAGCGCACTTAACGTGTCCAGTTCCTGTCAAACTGTTGTTTCTGCATGCTGAGACGGGGAAATAGATTCTTCAATAACTTTGGTGTTATTTATCCGATCGTGATGAAATTTTCACAGCTGATCAACATTGATTAAACATATATGTGTACCAAAACCAAAAAAGCTTTATCTTTAAAATTGTGGCTGTGGGAGTTTTTTGCGATTTGCGGGGGTGCGGAGGGGTGCATCCGAAATTTGATATAAACTTGATCATACAGGAACCTGCATGCCAAGTTTGGTGTGTCTAGCTCTTTAAGTCTCTGTGCGTTCATACAGACCGACAGACGGACAGACGGACATGGCTAGTTCGTCTCGGATGTTGATCCTGATCAAGAATATATATAGTTTATATAGTCGGAAATGCCTCCTTCTGTCTGTTACACACATTTGCAGTACTTTATAACTCCCTTTTTCCCATTTTTAATGGGAACAGGTAGTAAAAATCAGAACGCAGTTTTTTTCCACAGCTTTTAAGATAGAGCAACCAAACTTGGTATTCATGTTGATATATACCATGGGCAGACAAAGTGTCAACATGAACAACAATGAAACAAGAAAGTTTTTCATACAACTCATTTTCAACCGATTATTTCTATGGTAAATATAGGATATAGTGGTCCGATTTTAATAACATTTTGTCAAAATGCATGTATAATAGTAAAACTCAGATTTGTCAAGCTTGGTCGAGTTATCTTGAAAATCAACATTTTCGACCAATTTTCCAACTAAGTTGTTTAAATTTTCCAACCAAAACCAATTGGACTGTTGCGCGGCAACTGGGAAACCGAAATAAATTGAAAAATGTTGTTTTGTTCAAATGGCTATAGTTTGAAAGTTCTACCATAGATTTTAACGAGTGATGACTTTTTCAAAGCGAATGTATGAATCTCCATGCTCAAAGCAGAATTTAGGGAGATGCATTTTTTTTTCGACTTTTGCAAAAAAAATATATTTTCGTAGTTTTTGTCTCAATATCTCCAAACCTATTAGATATACATATGTCTAAAATGTACGAGATATTGACTTTCATTTGATCGGTGCTGCTATGTTCAAATATTTTTAAATTTTTATATTTATCAAAAACAGTTACTTTAAGCCCAGATGCATTTTGACTGTTGCATAGTGTAATCAGTTTATTGATTACCTACGAAAAATCGATATTTAACAATTTAAGTTATTTTATTTTAAACACGATAAATATGGTAAATGATTACTCAAGTACTTTTCCGAAAATCGAACCAATAAATACGGTTTCGGTGTCTAATATTTGAAAAAATTTAAGAATGTGGGGAATGTTAATAAAAACAATAAAAAGCTTATTAACAGTGCTGTAAACGTTAACAGAGTCGCAAAATTTTTGTTTTTTGGCGCTGCTGGTGAAAAACTTTAATAAAAAATCGGTCAAACATTTAAACAAAAAATCGCGCTATTTTTTAAAATTAATTATGCTTTAATTAGTCTCACATTTTTTGAGACTAAAACCAGATTTACGTAAAGTTAAAATGTATCATAATTAGCATAGGCTTAAAATGACTCAGTTGCATATCCTGAATATAGAAACACGTGTATAAAAAGGTGCAAAGGTGTGTCTTAACGTGTGTGTGACTTGCAATGTGTGTATGTGTGTATGTGTGTAAATAAATTGCTTTGGGAACTGCAATGACACCTTCTATACGCTGTTTAAGATTCGACTTAGAGTGCAGGGGCGGAGACAAAGCGATATGTGTTTGTGTGTGTGTGTCAAAGCGCAGAGTGGCATGACGTCTGCATCCCGTGGCATCTTCAATGCAATGGCCGGCAAGCACTTATGCGCTGCAGGGCATCCTCTGGTCCGCCACTCCGCACTCCTCTCAAGCGGTCCCGCTCGCGTTCTCATTTGCCACTTGCCACTTGCCACTCGCCTTCGGCTTCGTCTGCGCATGGTTTTCTTTAATTTGTATACCCTGTTCTTTCAATGACAAGTGTGTATATAAGGCTAGTGAAACGTGCGTCTGCTCGCGTGATCGAAATTTGTATACTAGAAATGATTTCGGAATGGTAGAAAGCTCAAGCTGACAAATTTCTGTCACATACTCTTTTTTTAATTTTATGAAAAAAAGAAAGAAATATTGTGAAATGTTTGTCCGTCCGTCTGTACGTCCGTCCGTATGAACGTAGTTTTTTGTCCACAGTTTTGAAGCTAGAGCAACCAAACTTGGTATACATGTTGTCACCCCATATAGCAAGGGTCACCAAATTTTATGTGAGGAGTTTTTTTTTTTTGAATGATTGGATAACAAAAAATTTCAGAACCTCAACCCGTGACCTGAATATAAGCTAAATCTATATCTCGCACTCCTGTATAGCTGGAGCCACCGAAATTTTGTACTGCCAAGCCCACTAAAACGAGAGTATATCGCAGCCTGGAGTATGCGACTGCAATGTTCTTACTGGTTTTCTTACTAGTTTTTCTAGCACTTTTGCATATTTATTGTATAGTTTTGTAGTTTTATCAAGTTAGCTAGTTAAAAGTCAGGATGCTGGCTACCTTCACAACCTCTGATAGAACAGGTGGATGAAGTGGAATAGGAATGGAGGGGTTCGGGAGCTGAGGATCTGAGGATGAGGCACGTGCTGAGCACCATGTCGGCGGCTGCCAGCGCCAAGTCACATCTTCATCTGCATCTGGCGAAGAAGTCGAGTCGGAGTCGGAGTCGTGGTGTGGCTTTTATTAGCTACGTGCGACGTCGCCAGCATCAGGTCAGCAGGAAAGGGAGACTGCGGCGGGAATAGGAGGGATTGAAAGAAGCAATAGAATAGAGAGGGGGTGTGTTGTAGCAGAACTTGCCAGCGTTGGCGATAAGATGAGCGTGCTAAAGTTTTATTGCCGCATATTTAAGCTATTAAAAAATGCATGCATAAAATGACACACACACACACACATACACACACTCCCACATACACACATACACAGAAATAAGTGAAGCAGGAAAATTAAAAAATGCAGACTGTTTGGGCTTGGATCAAAACGAAACTGGCATACCCTTATCAAAAACGCAGAGCCCTGGGAACTCAGGAACCGAAAACCCAACTTCAGTTTAAGTAATATATAAAATTACTGCAAAAAACTGGAAAAAGAAAATAGATTAAAATAGTAGGTATAAGAACAACAAATTAAAGGCACGGTTGGCAAAACGGTTTTTATTAAATACCGCATCGTTATCTTTCCCTCTCTCACTTCCACTCTCTGCCCTGTCCAACCTCTTTTGCCGCTGCAGTGAACAGTTAAATGAGTTGGCAGATGCAGAGACGCTCAAAATACTGCTACAAAAAGAAGGGTGCACAGTGGGCCAAATGAAGAAACGATCTTGGGGAACTTAAATGATAAAAATTGATTAGTGAGCAAATTATGCGAAGCATTTTGAAATTACAATTCTTTATTTAGAGTTAAACATACTTTAAAAGATGTTGTGTGGCATCATCGATACTCTTCCAAAATCAACGTTAAAAGAATAGTAAAAATTGTATTGTAAATTTAAATTTGCTGAATTTTCGTTGTGTTGTTTTTGATATTACAAACAATAATAATAATAATAATAAATAGTTGACCATATTTTAAGCTTTCAAATCAAAAAAAGCATCAATTAACTAGCTGTTTCGAATCGGAAATGAACTTACTTGCGATCGGTTAACCGATTAACTTCACAGCTCGCATAAAATAAATCGGTGAATTAAGAAGCAGTTTATGAAAAAAGCTGTGTTGCTTTTTATCAAAAGTAGCTCCATATAAAACATATGTATGACCAAATTTAATCAAGATTAACTAACTATGTATTTATAAATTTGTATGTATGTACAACCGATCGGAGAAACATAATGCTCTTCTAACAAAAAGAATACATCTTACAAGATCAATATGTTTCTGGCTATCATTATATTTTATAAGAACTACAAAAAACTGCTCTAGGCTAAAAACTTAAAAGATACCTTAATATTGCTTGTTCTGGTTTTGAATCATTCAGGATTTCTATTATTTTTGATTTCATAAGGCGTGCCTTAGCGAAAAAGAGAACTAAAAATGACACACATTTTCCAATTCTCCTCCCAACTGTTCTGAGGGAAAACTGCTGGCTTGCAGTTATGAAAGTCTAGCCATCAAAGCCCAAGCCATTTGTTCTGCACATCGCCAAAAACAAAATGTACAGTGTGTTTATGTATGTACATATACATACTTACATACATACATGTTAACACATTAATTAACCTCTGCTACGATTTATTATTAGAACAAATGAACACAGGTTGCACACATTTATTTCATATTGAAAACATGACCTTTTGCTATAAATAAAACCAATCTGTTTGTTGTTCAAAATAATAATAAATTGTGTTTTTACAATGAAACCAAAGCTCAGTTTATAAATGCAGCACAATATTGTGAAGCACTCGATAAAATGTATGCACATACAAACATATGTATGTATGTCTGAATGGTAAAAAAAAAAAGTAGAAGATAAGCTTCCTAGAATATTAGGAAACAAAGGGAAAATCGTGCACAATTATTTTTTTGTAATTTTAAAATATTTATTAATTACCACTAGTTTTGCACTTTTGCCCATAGTGGTTTGAAGAAGGCATGGGCATGGAAAAAGAGGATTGGGAATGACTATGGAAATGGGAATGGGAACTGTAGCTAAATGCAACTGGCTGTCCACAATAATAACTATAATATATATATATGTATATATATATATGTATATATATATATATATATATATGTATGTGTAGCACACATTACGCGTTATGTTGTTTTCTTTTTCGTATAATTTTCTTAATTTTATACACACTTGTTTTGTGTTCATTTTCTTAGCGCTGTCTTTTGCTCTGCTCTGCAATAAAGTTTTTCACCATTTCCCCCTATTTCTCTCAACCACACCACCACCACCACACACACCCTTGCCCCCAACCAACCCTTCCTCACCTCTTCTAATGCTGACTAGTCAGCCACTGCTCCCGGCATTACACCCTTTCATCGTGTTGCTGGGGGCAGCTTTTTAGTATTCATTAAATTGCATAATTATACAATAAGTGCAACGGTTTCGAATTTTATCCTAAATACCCACCCATACAGCCCACCTCCCGCACTAACGCTCACAAACCCCCCTTTTGCACACACGAATGTCTGGCACACCCCCTTAGGATTGCATGCATATGCATGAGCATATTATTTAGTAGTAAGTACATACATACATACATACATATAAATATGCATCCATTTGAATGTTCCAATTTGATGTTTTACTGGTTCTTAAAGGTTCTCTGAACATCTATCCGTTTGTGAACTGGTTCAAAGCGAATTTTATTTTTGTTGCATTTTTACGTTAAAGTTATGTGTACATAAGTTAATCATGTTATGTTAGCAAACGTATTTGATTCTCAGTATTATGAACACAAAAAACTTTATGTCCACAAAATGTAAGAATTGCAAATATACTTTAGAAAATAAGGCTAAAGCTAATCAAAATTGGACGCCATAAAATAAACGTTAGAACATTGAGAATTTGTTTAAACACGCTTTTGAAAATATGACAAATTGATAACTGTTAGATATTAGTTAAGATTAAGTAACCATATCGTATAGCTGTTCTAGTTATAATGCAATAAACATGAATATTATATAATCGGATAAAAAACTGGTTCGCAAATTTTAAAAGTAGGTAAAAAACAATTTTTTGGTATTTCGAAAGTGGCGAATAATTTGATTAGAGTAGGAATTATGGGTGGAACAACAATAGTGTGTGTGACACACACACACACGCATAGTCAAACTCCAGCTGGGCTCATTTTATCTATTAATCTGAAGTATTTTTGCCTATTTTATTTCATTTCATTTTATTTTCTATGCCTCCCAACCGTGTTTGTGTGTGAATGTGTGTGTTGGGGTAGAGAAATGGCATAGTTGGTGTGGATTATTAGGCAGGATTATGAATACATGGGCCGTTCAGTTGGCCGCATTGTTTTTATGTTTAAGCAACTTGCCAATTTGCAGCGGGGATGATGGGAGGAAGGACTTGGACTTGGCTTGAAGGAAGGGGTCATGGTGGTTGCTCGTATCGTTTGACCCAAAATGGAGCGGCAACATAAACAAATCCCTTAAACGTTTAAATGCCTGCAGCCGAAAAGCAGCAGCTGGCAATGCCACGCCCTTCTACCACACCGCCCTCGACCCGTCAAACGTGCAACATTCACATTCACACATGCATACATACATACATAACTTGGTGGAAGCCCGATTGCCATTGGACACTCTGGACATTGGATGTTGGACACTGGACAGTGGACAGTGGACACTGGACGGACTTGAAGCATGTGTGCGCGTCATTTGAAGCTCGAAAATAGTTTTGGCCAAGCCGCACACACGCAGCATAGTCAGGAGCAGAACAAGGGCAAGGACCAGGACCAGGATCAGGACCAACAGGAGGCCAACATCGCCCTCATGTGCATCGTAAAAAATAAGCAGCAGCAAATTGTATTTTTATGAGCTGAAACTGTTTTGGGGCCACCTTTCAATGCCGATAAAAACAACGATGGCCAGCAACAAGAACCGGAAACAGAACCAAAAACTCAAACTCGAACTCAAACTGAAACTGTAATAGAATCCAGAAATGAAAATATTATGGAAATCGTGACAAACACCAAATACACTTTACACTTGTTTTCATTGCACACATTTCACACATTAGTACACAGCAGTATATCCTTTTAAACTGCAAACAAATCTGTCAAATTAAGGAATCAAATATAGTAGAGGCATGTACATCTATCTTATTTCCCTTCATATAAAGTCCTGTTAAACAACAAATTGTTTCCTCAACTTTTCTTTTATCGTTTTTATTATGAAAGCTAATTAGAACAAAGTGTTTATCCCTGGGAAAAGTTGATCAGCTTATTTGTACTTTGTTTTGAGTTTTGTGTCAATTAATAATTCTAAAAAGAATAATGTGAAAAAATGTACAATTTAATAAGCATTAGCTTATCTTGTATTCTCATTTATCGGCAAACGAGAATAGCATAATGTGATTACCTCAGTCTGGCAAATTATAACAATCTATATTCTAAGTTAGAGTATTCACGGTGAGGTGACTTTGTGAGATGTACCAGCCAAATTTAAGAACACACTAATTTACGTTGTTCTGGGTGATTTGCAACAAATTAGCTTCAATTTTAAATAATAGTTTGGAACATATAACTAAAGAAGTGAAAAATAATTTGAATGTTTCCCATAAAATGTGTGTGTCTGGTGGGTAAAAAAATATGTTATTGTGCTATTAATGAGATTGTTTAAAAATATTCGCTGTATTAGTTGAATTTCAACACTCGCATTCATAAATAAACTCCACATACATGTATGTATATTCTATGACAAAATGGCTTTACTCTTCTGATAGGGTATAAAAAGGACAAAAACTATGGGAATGAGAGCCACGAAGAGCACGAGATAGAGACCAAGACTAAGACTGAAACTGGGAACGAGGACAAGACTGGTGTTAACCGGCAACTGGCAACTGGCAACAACAATAAAAACTGAAACAAAACTTACAACAAATTACAAATAACGAGCCAAAGACCGTATGAGTATCTGTCTAAAAGTGTATGGTTGGGTGGCAGGCGCTGCGTCGGGACGAAATAACAATTCAGTTGGTCAGACACTAATAGAAAAGCGTGTAGAAAATTGCATTGGCCAGAAACGGGAAACGTGCCATGGAATCCGGCTAAATATTCATTAGAACTAATTAAACATGATCAACCCCAGGCGGACTCAAGCCAACAGATACTACAGTCGCAGCCAGAGACGGAGACGGTCGCAAACTAACAACAAACTATTTAACTGGCTAACTAAACAACTGAACAAGTGTGGCACAACATGCAACTGGTCAATTTGCGAGGAAAGTTCATCGCTCAAACAGCTCAAAACAACAGAGATGTCAACAACACCAAAGAAATAAAAATCAGAAAGTACAGCTTTCTTCAGTTTGCCATATTTAACCATATTCTACTATAAACAACATATTCTATAGATGTATATTTCGAAATGATCGACTTATTTATATTTGCTAGTTTTGATTAGCAATAAATTTCATGACTAATCACGATAGATGCTATACGAAATATCGTTTTTATACTCTGTTATCAAAATGGAAAAAAAGAGTATTTTGGGTTTGTGAAATGTCCGTCTGTCCGTTTGTCTGCATGAACGCAGCTTTTTCCACAGTTTTGAAGCTAGAGCAACCAAACTTGTTTTACATGTTGGTATATACCACAGGCAGACAAAGTGTTAAGATCGGCCAGATCGGACCATTATAACATATAGCTGCCATAGGAACAACCGGTTGAAAATAAATTTTTGTATGAACAAATTTTTGTTTTTTAAGATAACTCAGCCAAACTCACTTTACTCAAGTTTAAGGACAGTTTATAAGTATATAAGTAGTCTTAACAAAAATTTAATTTATTAAACGTACAGAAAACAGAGTATATCGCAGTCGGGAGAGCCCGGCTGCAACGTTCTTACTTGCTTACGTTGCAAATATTAAAATAATTCAATTGATTAAAATGGTCCCTTAAAAAACAAACGGGAATGCTTCACTCAACTGTGCTCGAAAAGACAGAGATGGTAGAAGCTCTTCGATACATTAATACGCATCGATATTTGAATATTAGATATTTAAATATTTCGATTAGAGCCAATACGATATTTTATATATATTCAGCCATGCTCTGGTTTTCGAAATCGCAAAATGTTTTGGAATTTACTTTTGGAATCTCAATAAAATACGCTCTGAAAATCGGTAATCATAAATTTTTACGATTTCAAAAGTAATTTGCAGTTTTCGTATTAATAAACAACAACAACAAATCAAGAATTTCGTACTCAAATCAAGTACAAACTGTCACAAAAAGTGGCCGATCACAAAATTACTTCTTTTGAGTACAGAATTCTTATTTCAAGAACGTTTATCTAAAGACAGGAATTCTTAATTTTAGCCCATTTCAAGACAAAAAAAAAAACTTAAATATATTTTAATTATAATTTAAGTAAACGTATAATATTTAAAAAAAAAACCAGACGCCTTCTTGTTACCCTACCCCTACCAACGCATCACCTCTTACATCACACTGGTGCATGCAGCATTATTAGCAGCACACAGTAAGTGAGAAATTTTAAATTAAACATAGTCAGTAAAGATCCAATCATCATTTAGAGTTGGGGAGATTCGAACCCAGGTCCTCGTGCATCAGAAAACCTCATCCTAGAAGGCTCATCCAATGTCCATTTGAAATATGCTAGTGATTTACTCATAGTCATTACTGAGCTTTCAGAATTATTTTTAACGATGATTCAGCCAACCAATCCTGTTCAAGATTGTTTGTACTCAATTTAAGAATATATAAAAGCATAAAATATTTAAAATTTATAGAACAAAACGGTATGAATTCTAGCCTAATAATACTAGAGCTACCACGGTCATTTTTTTTCTGAGTGTTTAACAAAAAAAACTTTTATTCTATTTCTCAATGTTTAAAAAATAATTGTGCCATACTATATATTCAAAATTATTGTGTAATACTTTAAGTTTTTATACTCTTTTTTTAATTTTTTTGAAAAAAAAAAGAAAGAACTTCAGTTCTAATGAGACACACAGAGACGACGTGGTGAAATTGTATGTAAATTAATTAAATATCTAAATGTAAAGTTTCTTTAAAATTGTTTATAATTGTTGTAGATTCTCTAAAGACGACTACCGACGAGTAGTCGAAATTAAAAACAAAAACATTTGTTGTTTTTTCAATCAACACTGACCACAAGCCACAATTGAAAATTATTGTTTTCTAAAAACAACACAAAACAAGTAAGAATACTCTAGTCGAGTGTGCCCGACTACGAGACTCCCTGCTCCCAACTTGCATTTCAAGCAGTTCAGCGGCAACACAAGCTAGCAGTGCACTTAACTCGTAAACTGCTTGTCAAACTGTTGTTGCTGCCTACTGAGACGGGGGAAATAGATTCTTCCATAACTTTGGTGCTATTTATCCGATCGTGTTGAAATTTACACATCCGAAAGACATTGATTAAACATACATGTGTACCAAAAATTAAAGCTTTATCTTTAAAATTGTGGCAGTGGGAGTCTTTTGCGATTTGCGGGGGTGCGAGGGGGTGCATCCGAAATTTGAAATAAACTTGATCTGCGTATGGTATACAGGAACCTGCATGCCAAGTTTGGTGTCTCTAACTCTTATAGTTTCCGAGATCTGTGTGTTCAAACGGACAGATGGACAGACGGACAGACAGACAGACGGACAGACAGACGGACATGGCTAGTTCGTCTCGGCTGTTGATCCTGATCAAGAATATATATATTTTATATGGTCGGAAATGCCTCCTTCTGTCTGTCACACACATTTGCAGTACTTTATAACTCCCTTTTTCCCATTTTTAATGGGAACAGGGAGTAAAAATATTACAACTTATTAATTGCAAGATATTTGCCTATAAAGAACATATGTATATTTTTTGGAAAGCAGTTAAAAAATAAACTAATTAAATTAAAAAACAAGTAGAACGTTGCAGTGGGGCTCACCCGACTGCGATATACTCTGTTTTCTGTACGCATATTAAATTAAAATCTTTTAAAGATTACTTATATATATACATATGCCACGAACTATAAAATTGAAGTTTTAAATTTACTGGGGCGGGGGTGGGCGTGTCAAAATCTTGACACATTGTCTGCCTATGGTATATACCAACAAGCATACCAAGTTTGGTTGCTCTAGCAAAGGCCTGTCTCCAGCACTATGGTAAATTCCTGCCAGGAATTTGCTAAGTATTTCTTGTGTGTGTGGAATTTAACCACAACAGTGTGACCATGCACCTTAAACGGCATGATCCCACTGATAAATCAGCTGTGTTTTGTGCCAATTGTTAAAGTTCAAATGAAATAAAAAAAATTAACTCTGACAATGAAGTGAATGTGTGGGTGACGGCATATATGGTTGCAAAAAGAAAAGAGAAAGTTTTCATCACCCTTTTTGGTTTTTCGCATCCATCTCCCACTTGTCACTTTCAAAATAATTGTAAACAATAAGGGTGCTCACGATGCTGGGTAAAGTGGCAAAAATTACCCGACCATGCAACAACATATTGTACTGAACAAATGTTACCCATCAAAAGTTGGGTAATTTGGGTAAAAGTAGTGCTGTAAAGTTCACAAGAATATTCGATTATTTAGTCGATAGTCGGTAGAAATTAGTTATCAATTGGCACAAAATTAAATTAATATCAATGCAAAAGTAAGCTAAACCGGTTTTATTGTACTGTTTATCTTGAATATTTTTGCAAAAACATTTGTTAAAATTTAAATTCAACAAATCACTAACAATTCGGAAAGCAACAAAAACGCAATGAGCAAACAGCTGATACAAAACATATAAAACAGCTGATTGGGTAATTTCAACACAAAAATGTTGCCTTAAGTTTGCTCACGATGTTGGTCGGGTAATTTTGCCTTTTCGCCCCGTTACCCAGCGTCGTGATCACCCTAAATATATTCCTGAGCTGTGTATCAGCTGTTCTCACAGTCCACACACGCTATCGATAGGTCAATTATCGATATGAATCTGTGGATTTTATTTAAGTTGCTGTATACACAAGCCAGGTTAACGTAAAATAGAACTTCTTTCACAGTTTTTTTTTAATATGAAGCTTGCCAGGAATTTTGACTTTCCGCTGTGCTGGATACCCGGCATAAAAAAAATGAAGCAAATATTACTATCGAAACATCAACCAAAACATCGATGGTGAAGAGAATCTAAAACTATCGAAGCAATCGATATCGAAGCCACCTCTAGTGTATGATCAATAATATATAATTACTTTACCATTTTTAATGGGTAATGGGCAAGAACCAAATCTTATAAGTTTATTTCTTCCAATTGGGCAGTATGCATAGTGGAAAAAATAGCAATCAATATAATCGTCATCGATTAATTAATATTTTCTATTTTCAAAATGTTGCTGATCTGTTTGGGTTGTTCGGATTATAATGCTTATACCAATTAAAATCTAAAAGCGACCACATGTTTCTAGTTGCAATGTGTTTGTGGGTGTGTGTGTGTTTGCGTTTGTGTATGACTGTGTATGTTCAGTAAATAAATACAATTAGCTGAAACGGCCGCTGCGTGGCTGGCAAAATGAGATGACGCTAAATCAAAGTTATTCAACTCACGTCGTTAAGTCATTAATCGAACAATGCACGGCAGGAAGATGTCACACACACACACACACACACGCACACACACATACCCATACACAGATGTAGGTGCCGTAACATATGCTGATATCGTCGCCTCGATGCCATCACGTTGACGACCATGTTGGCACATAATAACAAAGCAGGCGACCGCCAACACACCACCCGAACCCCCTATCCCTAGAGGCAAAGCCAACCTATTGCGCACTCCCATCTTTGCCTCGTCCCTTGCCATGCCTTTGAATGCTAATAATGATGGTGTAGCTGTTGTGCAGCCGCGGGGCATACAACAAACGTCAACGCAATCGACAATCATCGCAATAGACGCAACCACATCGAAGACAGGCAGCTGAGAAGATGGGTGAATTGAGTGGGCGGTTGGTTGGGTCGGTAGGTCATTCAGTCAGTCGAAAGTTGACCAAGGCCAAGTCAACAAGTCAGCTGCATCATTAAATTCATAGATTAGGTATGCCCCAGCTAAACGAATGTCACGCACAGGCTACTCGGATAGCCTCCATCCAATACAATCCATTGGTGTAGGGATGAGACCTTGCGGCTACCTTGGCTTGACAGTCTCTGAGCCGCATTCGCTATCGCATTCCACGAGTGCAATTGACAAGTGGCTCTGACACGGAGCCAACCACAGATATGGCACGACAATGTCGCACCTAATCGCATCATCCTTGCCCCTTTTTTTATTGGAATTCGCAAGCCCTATTCAATTGTAGTTAATTTTTTGCAGCTGTTCGGCTTATTTGTCCATACAAAATGAAGAATATATGTAGAAAAAGTATTCAATAAAAGGTATAAGCCAATACATACTCGACTAACAAATTTCCGTTTTCTTTTTAAGAATAAGTTAATGAGACCAGTTTACCATGCCGAGTGCTCTTATGAGTTCCTCTCGTTTGCGTTTTTAAAAGCTTTGCGTTTTTGTCTGTGGAATGAAAAGTTATCTGCAAACTACACAGGAAATTCAAATAAAAATTTCTGAAACTTAATTTCCTCTTATATTCAGACATGAATATATTTTTCCTTCTTTTATGACTTGCATTGCTCATATCTTTGGCTGACTTTAGTTTCGATCCTTGATATTTATCGAATAAAATTACGCCATATCCCTGATATAAGATGAAGCAATTCAAAAACTGTGCAAACGAGAGAAGGAAAACTTAATTGACAAAACATGCAATTTTGATTTATTTTGATTTCAAAATCAAACTTGCCCTTGAAATGATATGTTAATAATTCCATTCAACAAAAGCTAATCACAATGTTTTCACAAGCGTTTTCAAATTAAGTATTCAGTTATAATAACGATAATATTAACGAACATAGTCCATGTGTAGAGTACTGGGTATAACAAAGTGTCGCCACTAACGAGAGTTACACAGCGCAAGATAATAGGATTATGGCTGGAAATGAAAGTGGACTCCATCAAAGCCAAAACAACCGCAACCACGCATAATTGTTCAATTTATTTATTTAAGCGCGAATTGGTCCTGTCGCAGCCAGGTCCTGTATATCCTCCAGCCCCTACCTCTCATCGAAAAAAAAAATAAAAACACATTTTAAGAGCGTGGCATGGGAGCATGGTCAACAAACGTTATTGGTTATTGTGGTCAATGGGAAATCGCTTTAAATAATAAATTCCATTTTAATAAATATTTAAAATACTGCCAGCAGACAAACACACTCAAACCTTGCATGGGCCGATAGGGTTGTGCGTTGTGAATTGTGAACCAACACCAGTCCATCAACCCAGCAATTCAGCAACCCACCTGACCGAGATTCGATGCACACGATCAGCAGTCGCAGTTATGCCCTTGGGTCTCTGCTCTGACCCAATGCCAACATTTTGTAGTTGGCCACTTTTCTGCGAACACAGCGAAACTTCTCTACACAGAATCAACTCTATGACGTTCAGATTGAATATTTTGCATTTTTTTTTTTAACGTAGATTTTCGTGAAAAATGTTGTTCTCAATATTCAGTATTTACGAATAAACTGCTCCATCCTCATAGTTTCATTGCATCAATCAGCTGTAGTGATGGAAATTCAAAATGAACAACGATTTTATGCATCGAATAAGAAAATCGTCGAATTTTCTCCATATTGCTAATTCTGAACTTCAATGTTAAATCAATATAGATTTTATACTGAGAGACTAGTAACATTATGTTTTAACTGTTTTTTATAGATCAAAGAGGCTTTTCTGGAACACTGAATTCTATCGATAAAAACGAAACCGAAAGTTTTTTTGACTCTATCGATAACTCAAGAACTTTAGTGAATACACATGTACACAAAATGTTAACTATTCTCTGTTACAAATGTTCTCTAAAACGAATTTTTTTTTTTATGACCTCCCTTCGAGTTCGTTGAAGGCAGGCTCAACTGTAATTGATTGCAATCAATGGAGGCTGGCAGCAAAAGAAATCAATGCGGCACGAGAAATTATAATTATAATTTGTATTTGTAATTGGAAGGGGATTGGCATACAGAAATGGAGGGGGGTTTCGTGGGGGACGTGAAAGTGGAAAAAAGTAACGGACAACAAGCTGTGATACTAACTGGCACTGGTACTCGACTAATTAGTCTCCTGAGCGTGTTCGTTGATTCCCGATGCCTGATTATAGTAAATCTCTGGTCACGCACCAGCGAAAGAATTCATAAATTTAATTTGCCGTCAGGCATGGTGGCAAGTGAGGGGCAGAGGGGTTGGAGATGACTTCTCTACCCCTAAGCTTCCCCCTGCTGCTCGAACAGACGATGACACGTCGCAGCAAACGAATTCCCACAATAAACATTTGCACGGCGGCGGCGTTCCAATGATAATGTTGAATGTTGCTTCATAATGATGATGTTGAATGTTGCTGTTGATGACGATGATGATGGTGGTGATGATGTGTGGTGGGTGTATAAAGATGGAGGATGGGAGATGGTAATGACGCTGGATGACGACACAGCGTTCAGGGAATTATTCCGTATTTTGTATATGCAGTCATGTAGCATCGATTAATCATTTTATTATTATTGCTGCCATTCGTTGTCGTTCCCAGCGCTCGTGATCCTCATACATACGAGTGCCGTACGGTACGGGAGTTACGGAAGGTACAGGATGTACTGGAGTACAAGATTACAGACCACTATGCATTATTGTTATGCGTGCCAAATACCAAAAATCATCGCAATTTATGTATTACTGTGGACGGTAGTCCGCGCTAGTGACGAATCATCACGAATAGTGCGACAGCCGAATAGCATTATATATGTATATACAGGAAGAACAAAAGATTTGCTGTGAAACTCCGCTCGGATTGAGCCATATACCGATCGAAAGATATTACTTTTATAGGATATGGGGCTGCAGGTGGTAAAGGCAAAATTGAAAGAATTTTAGTTTTTGAGGCCGTTGGGGCTTTTTGGTAAACTTTTTAATGCACAACTATGCACAATCTGAATACGCGAATGTAGAATGATTAGTCAGAAAATAGATTGTCACAAAATGATTGAGACAGAAATTTTGTGGCTTGAATATGCATCGTCACTAGACTTTAAAAAGAAAAAGGAGCTGTATCTTTTTGCGCAACGTGCGGAATGCAAAATGAATTGTATTATTTTAAATAGTTCTAATATTATTCAGCAAATACTTCGTCACAAAATTAGATATCAGAAGCTTTTTGGCCTGTAATGCATCGTTCATAGACTTTTACCTCGCGTAGAGGTGTTTTTATTTGATCAGATATTGTTGTAAAATATAAAAATAAAGAGAGAGACATTATTAATTTTGTTTGGCTTTGCTAAAAAGAATCGACTTCCTTCTCTGCAAGTTGAGCCCAGGTTATTTTGCAAAAAGTAGCATACTCGGACTACTCGTTAAGGCCTATTGTACTTGTAGTGGTAGAAGTTGGTACATTAAACAGGAAATATCTTGCAAGGACGAATTATACCAGATATGTGCTACATACCAAAAGTTGCTGAGTTTCTATGGCTACAACATTCATAAGTTTTATCAAAATCGTTAACACAGATTTCTTTTAAATTGCCAAAATGTAACGAAAAAAACGTTATCTCAAATGTAGTTGTGCATCTGAGTGTTTTAAGAAAAAGCTGCCAATGTAAGCTTAAAAGTTCTTAAATATACCTTTCCAATGAAATGTAGAACGTGTTTGTAGCTTCTTGTGTTTGCTAAACGAGCAGTTTTTCAGAAAAAGGTAGAACAAACGTTTCTTGGGTTATGATGGGGAACAAGTCCACAAAATTATAGACAGCTACCTAATCGCATTGATACAAACAAACAGACAAACTGACACCTTTTTCATCTCAATTTGAAAAAGCCACTCTAATTTTAAAATGTTTATTGAATTGTGAACGAATTGTCAGATTGTTATGAACGAGGTGTCATTCGACGCGTATTCAGAATTAAAACATTTGTGCGTTTAAAAAAACACCAAAAAGTGAGTCACCAAAAGTTTTATGTATGCACTTTTCTTAGTTAAAGTAATACCTTTCGATCGGTATATAGCTCGATCTGATCGGACACTCACAGCAAAACTTTCATTCATGCTGCTATTTTGTATTTTATTTTATTTTCATTTTTCATTTAAAAACGTACGAATGTCGCTTTCTCGATCCTGGAAATTTCCATATATATATATGTATTTCTATGGATACAAATCAAGACAATTATTTTGATCAATATTTAAATATTCTCGATAAGTAATAATAATTTTGTGTAAATGTAGCCATTTTTAGCTATTTCAAATAGTGAATTTGGCTTTTTTTTTTAGTTATCGACAATTGGCAGCACTGGCTGTCACATGTTTTATTTCTGTTTATTTTTTGTCATCACTTTCACAAATTCACACAAGCATTGTGAATGTGAGAGCAAGCGAGCCAGCAGTTAAATTATAAAAGAGTGCAATGTACGCCGCCGTTAAGCCGCTCTCTAAGTATCTGCGGCTGAAGACGGTGCGCATTTACGATCCAATATTCACGCTGCATTCGAAGTGCACCATTGTGATATTATTGACCTGTACATTTTTGCTATCGGCGAAACAGTATTTTGGTGAGCCCATACTCTGCCTTAGCTCCACCAAGCATACGGAATATGTGCAATCCTATTGCTGGACAATGGGTACCTACATCCTGCCCACGGACAATGATGGCATCGATGCGAGCAAGCCATTGCCAGAGCTGGCGCTCTTGGAGCAGCAGCAACAACAACAGACACGCAACGCCCCACTCAATAAAAGCAGCATGCGTGCTCTTTTTGGCCAAAATGAGCAATATGCTCGGATACTGTCCATAGCGGAGGGTGTTGGACCTGAAACACGAGGCGTTACCAAGCGCATATATCTACGTTATTATCAATGGGTCTTTATGATATTGCTCTTTCAATCGCTGCTATTCTATTTTCCTTCGTATCTGTGGAAGGTGTGGGAGGGGCAGCGGATGGAGCAGCTGTGCTGTGAGATCGGCGATGCTCTTATCCTGGAGGACACCTATCGCATGCGTTTGCGCATGCTCACCAAGTACTTTCGGGCACGCTTCTCGGCCATTCATTGCTGCTATGCTCTCAAATATGCCTTTTGTGAGCTGCTCAATTTGATTATAAGCGTAAGTGATAATTATTATCGATAGTCGAGTTATAGCAACAAAGCAGTAGAGTCATCGATAAAGCAGACCAGTTGTGTATAGAAAACTCGATTCCTATACTTTCCAATCTTGATCCTATTTATTATCTATAACAAAACGTATTTACTTATTATAGATTTGATTTGAAACATCAAATCCATTTAAGTCATTATCGTTTGCACACTTAAACTTTCTGGCGTTTCGATAGTACCGATAGTGGCTCAGCAAAACCATCGATACTATCGATAGTTGGAAACTAGCAAAGTATACATCTCTTATCGATTGCAGGTGCTCAACTTTTGGCTTATGGACATTATATTTAATGGCTTCTGGCATAAATATATCCATGCGCTGGCTGCCATACCCGTATACGACTGGAATCTGTGGAACCTGATGACCTCACGTGTCTTCCCCAAGGTTGCCAAGTGCGAGATGTTCATCTATGGCCCAAGCGGCACACCCAACATACTGGATATACTCTGCGTCCTACCACTCAACATACTCAATGAGAAACTCTTTGCTGTACTCTATGTATGGTTTCTATTTATTGCCATGCTGGCGGCCATTAATATATTATATCGCCTGCTGCTCGTCTGCTGCCCGGAGCTGCGTCTACAGCTGCTACGCACCCATCTGCGTGGCATGCCCAAGGCCCATGTGCGTCAGGTGTTGGCCAGTGCCGGCTATGGTGATTGGTTTGTGCTCATGAGCGTTAGCATCAATGTGAATCCAACGCTATTCCGTGATCTACTCGAGCAGCTCTATGCGGAGCTCAGTGAGTTACACTATGCGTCCAAGCCAGAGAGCATGCAACCGGATGACGACAATGAAAGCGATGATACCAGCTCAGATGATGCTTTGCCAACGACGCGACCAACTGCACCCAGCATCAATCAGGGGCTGGACAATCTCTATACTGAGAGCCATGTCTAACCAGAACCGAAATCAAAGTCGAAATCAGATCAAGAACCGGACTCAGAATCAAACAGATCAGAATCACAACCAGACCCTGCTAATCCTGCGCTATGTTATTTGATAGTTTTATTATTTTTGGTTTATTTGCAAGTGCAAGACAAATACGAAATGCATCGAAAGGCAAATAAATGCACTAATCAAATTGGCAACGGGCTGTAACTGCCATAGGGGTGTATATGGGCTTTTTATACCCTGTAAATCAAGCTGCGCATAAACGGGTAGTTAGATTGAAGTATGTAACAGGCGATTAGCATTGAGCATTAATACTTATTCTTAAACTATATACTTTAGTCGTTACACAATTTTGCGAACTCCCAACTTTATGATAGCTTTAGAGAGGGAAACTGGTATGTAGATAAGTAGAAATGGATGGCAATAAAACCGTTATATTTTGTATATTTATTGTATCTTGGCATATTATCTATGTATGCTGTACATTTTATAGGCAGCGAATAATACGTACTACAGATTTTTCAAATTGAGAAAGCTACGGAATCTGCCTTTTTATATACATAGGTTTAGTTCTATGAAATTCTATATTAATGGCAAGAAGATTAAGATTGAATTTGGGAATACTTGATGATAGTGGAAATCTGAACAGAGTTTTTTTTAAAGCATTGCTATCAATAATGATTTCAACTGTTTTTCAAAACAGAATAGTTATAGTTTTTGTAAGTAAACAAAATCCAGACAAATCCAAAAAGAATCCAGACAAATTATATACAAATAAAATGATTAAAAACCAATTCGCATAAAAATAGGTTCTGTTTTGGCAACTTAATTGGCATCAAAACTCGATGAAGAACATTTTATATTTATTACAAAATTTTAAGGTACTTATGACTATAATTTATCGCCTTAAACAAAACTTTTTTGATCTATTTCGCGTTTATGATAACTAGACTCGACTTTATTTGTATGACAGCTAACTGTACTTTGGAGTTTGCTGCAGGGTATTTCATAGTTGAGCTCACTTAGCTGCAGTGGTAGTGGGTGGGGCAGGCAGTGCATAAAGTTAGGGTTTTCCAAGCCAAGCCAGCAGGCATAACAAAAACTTGGCCCAAAGTAACTGAAAGTTACACAGCGCGCGCGAGAAATGATGACGATGATTGCAAAAGTCTAGCAAAACGCCTCCTGGCAACCCTGGCCAATCCTTGCAATCCTGGTTGCTGTCCTGGCAGACAGTTGACAGTTGGTTGAGGAGGCTGCCAACAGGTAAAACTAACAGCAACAACAACATTAGGATTGCTGCTGCTGCTGCTGCTGATGGCTGTGACGACAACGCAAATGGCGGCAATTACAAGCAGCTACAACTGCAACAACAACAACAAAAACAACACAGAGACGAACGAGAGAGGGGGAAGGCAACGGGTAAAAGTAAACATCAGTTTGATGGCGAAAAGACAAGTAAGGGGTGGCCAAATGGGAAAAGCGCAAAATAAACAAAGTTAATTTTAATTAAAAACCGCAGGAAACCGAAAAAACAACAAAATGCTAAATAAATGGGGGCGTTACGCGCCCCCAAAATACGGAGGGGCTGAGCCTTTTGTAGGCGTGTCAGCGTCTTGCGTATGCATGTGTAAAGCGCAACGCCCGAGAGGAGATGCAAACAAACGCGACGAAGCTGAAAGACAGGCAAACAGACAGACAGATATTCAAAAGGACATGCACTGACAAACACTGAAAAAAACTTTGAAGATCTAACGAATTGAATAGAAGTCAATGATCGCAACTATTGTTAACAAAAGAAACTCATAGCATAATATAAAAATGTTATTGAGCATTTGGTGTAATTGATTATTCTTAAATTGTTATCCTTCAATTTGTTTTAATCCCAGAAATAAGGATCGTTCCGCAAAACCCTGCCAAGCCTAAAAATGGAAATATTTAGTGGATATTCACTTCCAGTCGTATTGAAACTGAAAACCTAAACAGGCTATGCATATTTGACTTAATGAATTGGTTTTTGAATACTTTTTCATTTCGAATTGATATGAGTAAACAAAAAGTTTATTTAGGCATGCTCCCATTTCCGAATTTGTATGTGAACGCAAAAGTAAATTTCACAACTCTAATAGAAAGCAACTGACTTACATCTTAAATTTTTCTTAATAGATACTGTAATGTTCATACTATATCAGTCCAAATCTGAATTTATAAATTCTGTAATGGGAGAATGCTCGATTAAAATAAAAATGAAAAAAGTCAAAAATCGATTAATATGAAAATGAATGAATATAGAAAAGCTGAAACGGATCAACAATTCAAGCAAATTCTCTTTAAGGAATTAAGAAAATTGTAATCTTTGGAACACGCGAATTTCGATTTTATTTTGTTAAGTGTACAGATGAGCTGTGCCTGCAGCGAAGCAACAAACGAGAAGAGCAAACCACCCAATGCAAGCCAACCTACCAGCTCACCCACCAACTCATCCACCCCGCTCTTAAACCACCAATGATAACTGTAACAAAGACACATGTAAACAATTTGGTTTGTCTTCGTTTCTGCTGCTTTGGCTCCCTGCCCGTTCTTACAACTTGCTGGTTGCCTAGTTTTAATTATACAAAGCGAAAACTTTTACCAACTTCAAAGCTGAATTTGAGCAACGGTTAAAGGATTTGCCCAGCACTCAACTCCTGCCCCCCATTATCCATACCCTCTACCACTAACCAGCAACAAATTCAGTGTATTTCTTGCAGCTGGTTGCTTCAATGATATTGATATGAGTTTGCCAAAAAAGAAAGCAGCTGCACTTAGATATTAAATAAGTACGAGCAAAGAGAACAAAAAGTTAAGATAGGAGAAGCTCTGAAGAGAGACTACAAGATTGCCACATTATCAATAGAACAATGAACTGGAGGCAATTTAATAAATGCTTGGAAGACTAGCAAGGAGAGTTTAGGAGCGAGACAATAACTTTACAACTGCATTAATTATAATTATCATCAAGGCTGCAAACCGGGTTTATTCCGAACCGAGCATTTAAAAGATTTGAAGATTCTTTTCAAGGAAAGTATATTTCCATAATTCGAAAGCCAGAAATTATCAATTAAAAAGTCTTCGTTTACTAATGAAAAAAATATATATATCTGATTAGAAAAGGCTTGAAACAAAATCTGGGTTAATGCCTTAAAACAAATAGTTCACGAAGCGAACCTAGAAGTTTGACTTGGGTTCGAATAGAATAAGAAACTTCTAATAAGAACAAGTAAGAATGCTGTAGTCGGGTGTGCCCGACTACGAGACTCCCTGCTCCCAACTGCATTTAAAGCAGTTGCCGGCAACGCAAGCAAGCAGCGCACTTAACGTGTCCAGTGATTGTCAAACTGTTCTTTCTGCCTGCTGAGACGGGGTAATAGATTCTTCCCTAACTTTGGTGCTATTGATCCGATCGTAATGAAATTTACGCAACCGATCAACATTGTACCAAAAATCAAAAATTATGGCTGTTGGAGTTTTTTTCGATTTGGGGCTGTGCGGGGGGTGCATCCGAAATTTTAAATAAACTTGATCTGCGTATGGTATACAGGAACCTGCATGCCAAGTTTGGTGTCTCTAGCTCTTATAGTCTCTTAGATCGACGCGTTCATACAGACGGACATGACTAAATCGACTCGGCTGTTGATGTGGATCAAGAATAAACTATATATAGTTTATACAGTCGGAAATGCCTCCATTTGCCTATTACACACATTTGCAGTGCTTTATAACTCCCTTTTTCCCATTTTTAATGGGAACAGGGTGTAAAAATAATAAATAGAGCAATGAGAGACATGTATAACATGCAATGCAAAGAAACTCGGAAGAAAGTCAGAGAGAGACAACACCTGTAACAGAGACTGAGAGATCTATGACACATAATTATTTTAATTATAATTATAATATATATCATATATCATATCATATTTATTTTACTTATATAACAAATAAAATCAGAAAAATATTAGAGAGAAAAAGACGACATCAGTAACAAAAGAAGAGAGTCGTGTGGTAAAAAAGTTGAAGAACAACTAAATTATAATATTTTGAGTTACGTTAATACATCAGAGGGCTGATAAACATCCTTGTGTTACAGCAAAGAGAGACCACAGAGCAATCAACCTTGAAGAGCTGTCGTAACAATCAACCATCCATCTATTTATCTAAATTGGCAATTGCCATCAGAAAGTCAACGGCAAGTTGTCGCCTTGAGTGACTCAATTCCTGCTCCTGCTCCTCCCTCTCCTCCTCGTGTTTTGACCCTATTCCAGTGTTTGTTGCCGGTTGCCTGTTGCCTGTTCCCAACCTAATGTCCTTTTGCCATTGAAATGTTTTTGCAGCACTAGGCGAGGCGAACAAAGCAAATGACAAATAAATTAACAAGTTAATTGGGTTTCGTGCCAAGACTGCAACAGACTTACCTTAAAAAGACGTAGGCAACTCCTACCCAATACAAAGCACTAGGGTGTTTCCACAAACTCGGCAAAAGGGGGTGACGAGGGAAGCAACAAACATGTATTTCTATAAATATATAATAAGAAAATAAATATTTGTATAACATAATCTGCGTTGCCGATGTCAGATGAGGGGGTAGCCTGCCCCTTCCTGTCCTACAGTAACTACGCCCATGTCTAAGAATAAGCCTTTGAGCCGCTGATTGTTTCTCCAGCTGCGTTGAATTTCGCAACGTTTCTCAATTATTAACAATAAACAATTAATGCTAAATCAATAAGCAAACATATTGCAATATTGCGTACACTTCACCAAAAAGAGGAGCAGTTGGTATGGTCAGGGGGGACATGGCAATGTAATTTATATGCTAATCAGTCTTTGGCATCGCCTAGAGAGCACAAGGTAGTACCAACCCGCTCTTAGCCTCAGCGACTTATTAAATCTTCTGTGGGCACTGCGGATGTAACATTTTGAAGTTGATTCGAGTTTGCAATTCGGCAAATTAATTAAAATTTTAGTCTGGCAACGAAATTATCATCGACGCACGGCAGGACAACAGGACAGACCACATTTGGCCAGGATGCGACCACACGGGATGCAGCTGCAAGCCGCACAGTGGGACTGGATGCAATTTTTTCAATTATGTGTTGTTTTTTTGTCTATATTCCTACATGAATACTCCCCTCATAGATACTATATACAACCAAGTTGTAAAGGAAGCAATATTTAAAAAGTAACTGGTGCATAAATCAATCAATCGTCAATCAATCAAATTAACCTCAAAAGGTAATTTTAAGCAGTCATTGTATCAAACGAATCCTAATATGTTCCAAAATATGCTTGGTGGTCAAATTGCGAAATGATGTTTAAAATCTGAGAAGATCGAGCATTCATCGAGTTTTTTAATTAATTTTTTTAGCAAGGATGGTTCAAATCATTATTTAATTCATCTGAAAATATTTAAAATGGAATACAAATATGTAAAAAGTAAAGCTCATGGCTTAAAATATTGGAAAAGCCAAAAATGAAGGGTGATAACGCATTTTCCATTGTATTATACATGTTTTATGTACATAGATTTCTCAAATAAAAATGAAAATAAATTAGACTAAATAAATTAACTAAAACAAGTAAGAATACTCTAGTCGAGTGTGACCGACTTGCATTCAAGCAGTTCAGCGGCAACACAAGCAAGCAGCGCACTTAACGTGCCCAGTTCCTGTCAAACTGTTGTTTCTGCCTGCTGAGACGGGGGTTATAGATTCTTCTATAACTTTGGTGTTATTTATCCGATCGTGAAATTTACACAGCTGATCAACATTGATACAACATATATGTGTAACAAAAATCAAAGCTTTATCTTTAAAATTGTGGCTGTGGGTGTCTTTTGAGATTTGCGGAGGTGCGGGGGGGTGCATCCGAAATTTGAAATAAACTTGATCTGCGTATGGTATTCAGGAACCTGCATGCCAAGTTTGGTTTCTCTAGCTCTTATAGTTTTTTAGATCGACGAGTTCATACAGACAGACGGACAGACAGACGGACATGGCTGGTTCGTATCGGCTGTTGATCCTGATCAAGAATATATATAGTTTATATAGTCGGAAATGCCTCCTTCTGTCTGTTACACACATTTGCAGTAATTTATAACTCCCTTTTTCCCATTTTTAATGGGAACAGGGAGTAAAAATAGGATCACTTTTTTGGGATCTTTTGTTTTTAATGTTTTCTAAGTGACTTCAAATTTGTAATATAATGCACCTACAGATTCTTGGTGTTTTTAAAACATCTTACATAATAAGAAATTTTACTATGGACTCATCAATTTTGATGGCAATTAAAACCGATTAAAAGCACTGTCCAGCGTAATGCAGCTAACGGGTAAAAGGCAACTGCAGCCGGACACGTGTAACAAAATAATTTTTCAATTACATTTTTGGGTTTCGTATGCGGTAAAGGCCCGACCATTGGCCAAATACAGAGACAGGGCCAGTTCCAGGATGCAGCCTGAACAGCGGGACAGGACACACGCCAGGTGCATAAGCATGCTACAAGCGTGCGGTGGCAGTTGCACACTGGCATTGAGGCACGCTGCATATTGCACAATTTTGATACCAAATTGATTTCATGGCATTTTTGTGGACAGCGCATGCAATATCCATTGCGTTGTATTCAATATCCATAAGCTGGACCAGGTATGCTTAGAGTGTCTCGAATCGTACAACTGCAATAAAATCAGCAGAGAGAACAATTGAGATATGTTGTAACTGATTGTGATCTATAACAAGTAGGAATGCTCTAGTCGAGTGTGCCCGACTACGAGACTCCCTGCTCCTACTTTGCATTTCAAGCAGTTCAGCGGCAACACAAGCAAGCAGCGTACTTAACTTGCCCAGTGCATGTCAAACTGTTGTTGATGCCTGCTGAGACAGGGGAAATAGATTCTTCCATAACTTTGGTGCATCCGAAAGACATTGATTAAACATACATGTGTACCAAAAATCAAAGCTTTATCTTTAAAATTGTGGCTGTGGGAGTCTTTTGCGATTTGCGGGGGTGCATCCGAAATTTGAAATAAACTTGATCTGCGTATGGTATACAGGAATCTACATGCCTAGTTTGGTGTCTCTAGCTCTTATAGTCTCTAAGATCGACGCGTTCATACAGACAGACAGACGGACAGACAGACGGACATGGCTAGTTTGTCTCGGCTGTTGATCCTGATCAAGAATATATATAGTTTATAAAGTCGGAAATGCCTCCTTCTGTCTGTTACACACATTTGCACTACTTTATAACTCCCTTTTTCCCATTTTGCATACTTTTGGCTCTAATTATAAATATCACAACGAATATTAAAGTGTGCTTTCAGACCTGTTCCGAATTACACTTCCGAATGAATTCCACATACAAATGTGAAGCATTTTTTTAGCAGGTTCTAAAAAGTATTCTGCACAGTCGATTCATGTGAAGGTGGTATTCGGAACATTGCTACATCACTTTTTGTGGAATTGATTAGAAAGTGGAATTCGGTAAAGGACTGCATGATCAAAGGTAAGAGAAACTTCAATAGCTTGTGATAGAGCGAGTGCTTAAAAGCTTTTATTTTAGAGTTATTAATCGATTTTTGGATTAACAGAATCATTACGCAATAATAATGAATCAGCTTTAAATGGTTCGAAATCAAACTAAAGAGATTGAAAGAATAATTGAGTTGTGACACGTGAATGGCAAAATGCAAAGCTATGTTAGAAAAAACTAAAAATTTTTTATACACACTTTTTAGTGGACTTGTGCTGTAAATGTTTATAAATTACTTTTACAATCAATCTTTATCTCTTATCAGAGGTGTGCTTTAAAATACTTTTGATCAATTTGCACTTCAATCATTTTCACTCAGGCATCAATAACCGAATGCGAAATACGTAGAATCTATTAGATAAACTGAATTGAATTAAATTGAAAACAGGCATTGTATGAGTAATTGCAAATCTCATTGAATTTTGCGAGCAGCCATCAAGTGCAATGATTCAATTGCACACATTTGGAAAGTTGTAGGTGCGAGAATATTCTAGTTATATATGTATGTATGTACTATGTATATTCTTATATAGAGATGAGCAAATATACTTTTAACAGTCACATTACCGATTAAAGTCACAGCCCCGATATTACCAACTACCAAATCAACAAATTTAGCTTTGGATACAGTATTCAAACTTATATTTAAAAAAGCAAAAATAATTGTCTTTTAATTCGAAAATAGTAATCCAAAGTCAAAACTATTCGAAATGAAAAGTTCTCGGAAATGCAGATTGTTGAATAAGAGTTTCCAGCAAGCAAGATTTAAAAAAATTAATAATGAGACTTAATAATAAGCCTCATAGCGATTCGAAATTTTAGAACTAACAGACTATTTGGTGCTACTAGAGGTGGCAAAGCATCGATAAACGTTTGATAGTTGAAAACATCGATATTGTCGATAGACTTATCGAAAATTTAATAATGTACTGTCTTATAATAATTAAACCAAAATGAAAACCATAAAATTCTTAAGCAAAATGCAAATTTCATAATATACTTATAAATTGAAAACTATCGATATAATCGATATTGACATCGATATTTTGCCACCTCTAGTACATACATACATATGTCACATGCAGGGTTAATCGACTCAACTCTACCTGACTCGATTCTACTCGACTCATCTCATCTCGTCCCGTCTCATCTCATCTCGTCGCGTCTCCTCCGTTCCGTCTCATCTCATCTCTTCTCGTTTTAATCAATTATAATTGCTCGCATTTTTGATTAGTTAGCACCTGGCTGAGCTGGCAGGCATAAATTGTTATTTGACTGCCGGTTTTTGGGGGCGCTCTGTGGCAAACATTTTACGTAATTGCGCACATATTTAAATTGCGTTCACACATTGCACACAATACATCAAATTATGGAGAAAAGTAAATCTGACTATTGCTGTCCACACCCATACATACATACATACATACATACAAAACTACATAACTACATGCACAGCACAGTCAGTCATAGTAGCAGTATCCTCTGTCCTTTGTCCTGCATCCACTCTGTGTCCTCTGTGTTCAGCTTCCTGCGTTCGCATATCATATGCACATACATGAATAGTTTCATACGAGGGACAACTGATAAGTTATTATACTTGGTGTCATCTCTTTTACAGATTGAAGACTATCCAGCCATCTCTAAACAAGAAAGAAAAGCTTTCAGTCTATCAAGAGCAGGTAATTGTTCCGTTTACGTATGTTTTCGGCATTCAGAACTGGACCTATAGTATTGCAAAAGAGTGTAGTAAAAACTTAATTTTCGATTCAGTTTTTGTACGAAAATTATAAGATATAGTCTCCCGGCTTTATTTTTAATTTATTCAATCTATATAAAGTAAAATAAATCTTGCAATTCATGAGCTCTATTAGGATATTTGTTAAAACAAAATTTTTTTTTATACAAAAACTTATTTTCAACTGATACCCATGGCACCTATAAGTTATAAGACTCAGATTTTTATTAAATTTTCTGAACATACTAAGTATATAGAAAAACTCGAAAGGTTTCATAAAAATCATTTGACAACCGATTTTTCCTGTGACAGCTAAATGGTATAGTTAGCCGATCCAGCCGATAGTTGGCTGGCTTGTTTGTCTAGGCTGTTCAAAAATATGTATACTCGATGGGCCAGAAACGTCTCCTTCAATCTATTACACATTAACTGACTAAATGTACGTCTTCCAGTGTATACAAAAAACTATCAAAACAAGCGGGCGTGGCAATTGTATTTTTGGTCCAATCTTTCAAGTTTTGCCATCAATTTAAATTTGGTTGGTCCAGTTTCTTAACACTTTGTCTGCCTATGGTATATAGCAACATGTAACCAAGTTTGGTTGCTTTAGCTTCAAAACTATTGAAAAAACTGAGTTCAAACGGACGGACAGACGAACATTTCACAAACCCAATATCATCTTTTTCTTTTTTTTCAAAAAAATTTAAAAAAAGAGTATATAAACACAAAAAGAAACAAGTAAGAATGCTCTAGTCGAGTATGCCCGACTTCGAGACTCCCTGCAACCAACTTGCATTTGAAACAGTTCAGCGGCAACACAAGCAAGCAGAGCACTTAGCTTGTCCAGTTCCTGTAAAACTGTTGTGTCTGCCTGCTGAGACGGGGGCAATAGATTCTTTCATAACTTTGGTGTTATTTACCCGATCGTGATGAAATTTACACAGCTGATTAACGTTGATAAAACATGTGTACCAAAAATCAAAGCTTTATCTTTAAAATTGTGGCTGTGGGTGTCTTTTGCGATTTGCGGGGGTGCGGGGGGGTGCAGCCGAAATTTGAATTAAAATTGATCTGCGTATGGTATGCAGGAACCTGCATGGCAAGTTTGGTGTCTCTAACTCTTGTAGTCTCCGAGATCTATGTGTTCATACGGACGGACGGGCAGACGGACAGACAGACGCACATGGCTAGTTCGTCTCGGCTGTTGATGCTGATCAAGAATATATATGTTATATATATATATGTTTTATACATTTGAAGTACTTTATAACTCTCTTTTTCGCATTTTTAATGGGAACAGAGAGTGAAAAAAAATCCAATTGGAATGCCGGGACCGACGAAGCCGTCCTACCTCAACCCGAAATTTGTGACTCGATGCCCAGAATTTTATAAAACTATGAAAACTATCGAGCTCTATATCTTGATTAGTCAGACATGTTATTTACAAGTCCTCCCTCGTATGCAAGTATGTAGTTCATCTGTCTTAGCCAAGTGACCGCCGGCTGGCAGTTAATAAGAGCCAGAGCTGAAAGCCATCTATGTAGATGCTGATAACCCAATGGCTTTGTCTGGCAACGTCTTTAACCCCATGCAACTCAGCCTTCGACTAGGACTGGGTCTCAGCCCAGAGTTGGACGTCATCATCATGGTCTACGTCTGTTTCAGTTGCTGTTGTTGTTGTCCTTTGGTGCTGTCGGAATGCATTTTGCATAAGGTTTTTCAGCCGAATGCTCACACTGCATAGTAATTTATTTATATTGTCTTGGCAAATATTTATGCACATATTTTTATTGATTTATAAATCAATTGGAGCAGCCAAAGGCAGTTCAACATACGCCAGCACAGAGAGATTCGAGTGAATTTTGTGGACAGGACAGGACAAGACAGGTCCAGGACCAGGGCTAGGTCCCAAGCAGGCCGTTTATCACTTGCAGTTGCTGTTGGGGGTTCGGTTGAGGGCCTGATTTGAAGGTCCTGCCACTGGCATTCGTTCTGGCAGTAATTAACGTACCGACGACTTAAACAGCGTCTGCCAAATTTGTTGCCAGGACTCCAGATTTGGTTAACTTTTAGCAGTTGTAAGCCCTCCTTTCCACGACACATCAAGAGCAAATTACCTGAAAGCCATTGAACCCTTTAGTTCTCAGTACTTAGTCCTTTTTTGAAGCAAACGTCCTTCGTCCTGAGACGCACTTAAGTGTCGTGTTATTGTGCTCTTAAGTACTCGTCGTATCTTCGAGACACTTGCCCGCCAGAAACTTCAAAGCTAATCCCCTCACAGCGCTTAGCCGCATACAATTAAAGTGGATGCGATGCGTTCGACAACCCTTTTTCGCCGCCATCATCAACGCCACATCCTGCCAAGGATTAGGGCCAAATGGCACTCTGAGTGCCTTAGATTAGGTTGTCGGCAATTGGCCATGAGCAATCGCTTCCCCAACTGTCTTCTGTCTATTGTCTAGTTTGCCATTGAATTGATTTCATTCAGTTATTGGACAATTGTCTCGTTTCTACTGTTCATCACGCCATCTTTCCAACTGCCAACGCCTTCTGCTCTTAAAAGTTTTATTCTATTTTAACGAGTATCTGTAAATTATTGTAACTCCAGCTATATGTATGTACATATAAATATACATACAGGTATATTACGAATTAAGAATTAGAATTAAGTATTAAAGCATTCTAACCTGTTTTACGTGAGTTTGAAGCAATCACTCAGTTGCTAAGCTTTCGCACATACAACCTTGACCACATATTTTGCACACAAATTTTCATATAGATCTCTGAAAATGAGTTTAAACTTTATGGAATAATAAATAAAAAAGTTGCAGGCAAACATTTTTTCGTGATTTTTCAACCCTTCCCGACAGAATTTTCCAAAGTCCCTTCTTAGTGTGCACTTTTGACATTTTTGACTTTTGACAAACTGCTGTGAAATTTTCAGACTTCTCGCTTTCATGGTTTGGGCCCTGCGTTAATTGCCAATCGCCAATCTCCAGTGAGGACAAACCGTTTTATACATGCATAAAAAATTCAAAGTAGTTACTCGGGAGTGAAAAGAGGTCTGATTATTTATATTATTCATTTCACTTTCTAATTGAAATTCTTGAAATCAATTTAATGAAAATAATTTCTACATAATTCACAAAACACCAAGTGAATTTCTCATACTATATATAAATACATTAAATAAATAGGTACACTGTTTTGATCGCTAAAAAACAAAAATTGTGATTTCCAATTCAAAACTAAATGAGTTAAAGAATGTATATTCTCGAATACGGTATTTTGTCTGAGTACAGAGTAAATCTAAGTTCAGCATTCTCTAACTTGTTGATACTTTGCAGCGCTAAAAAGTATGCAATAAAGTTATTTGTGGAATTGATTCGACAATGGAATTCAGAACAGTGAAATTCTGTATAAGTATAGGAATGTATATAACTAACTGTACTTATATATGTTTTGAAAATATTTCACAGCCAATTTCGCATGCTGTGAGACATATTCTCATGCTTGTGCTTGTATCCTGCCGTCTTCGTCCTGCGGCACTGTCAGGGACATTCACTTTTGTGCATACTTATACAAACTGTAATAAAAAATTCAGTTCACGTCTCAAGCACTTATTGATACGTGAGCATAGATGACACTACGCCCCCACACGCCCACATAAATAGCGCATATATATGCATGAGTCCTTTGTGTATGTGCATGTGTGTGTGAGTGTGAGTGTGAGTGTGAGGAACAGCCAAGATGAAAGCCTGAAAGCAAAAGGAGTTGGGGTAGGAGAACAGCACGCGTTCTACTGTCACCAGCCCAAGGGGACAATGCACGACGATTTTGTTGTGGAATAAGGACAAGAAGGACTCTTGCCAATTACTGACCATGAAAAATGACCAAATGCCGCATAAAAAATAGCCAACAATTGTTTGTGCTAGTTGCGACAAAGTTGAAGTTTAAGTTTAATTTACTTAAATAATTCTGTCCAAAAAGTCGCAGCTTAGCTATAGGGGTTATACCCATCTCGTTTAAAAGATAATAATGCCATATCTAAATACTCTGACAACATGTTAATTATGTGCTCAATTTGTTAAACTGTGTATATATTTTTTTTGCTAATTGAAGAGCAGTTTTGACCATTTACTGCTTAAGACAGTTGAGAATTATAAGCGAAGAAATCGAACACTTAGACCAATTTGATTATCATTTTAGTTACGATATCACTTAGACCTTCTCTAAAACACATTCTAGGTCTTCTAGATTGATTTAATTCGGTTCGAAACCTGCTTTCAGCCTTGCTCAATATCTTAAAATATCTTGCCTTGCGATGTCAAGTTTTTTAAGGGATTGCATTAGGAAATTTGAGCCACATATTTTAACAATTTTTGAAGCTGAAAATGTCTCTACAGAACAGTTTATCCGTGTTTCCTTTTGGTTTTTCACTCAGAAGTTTCCATCCAAAATGAGCTTCGAATCTTAACTTTAGATCAAATGCAAAAATGTCAAACAAACAGAGACAAGAAGATAGGAAAGACAGAAACAGGAAAAGCGAGAAAGAGTGGTAGACTGGAATAAATAGAGTGACAAAGCTAACAGAAAGAGAGAGAGAGAAATCGAATAGCTGCACTCAAAGCAATATTTACAAAAGGATGATGAAGTTTAATAACACAAATAGGCTGGAAAGCAGAGTGAGAGGCTGAAAGAGAAAGAGAATCAGGGGGGATGGTACAAATGAACAAATGTCAAACAAACAAAATAGAGATGGAAAGTAAGAGGCATGGAGAGAGACAGAATAGCTGCACTTTGAGAAAGATTAAAAGATAGCTTAGGTTGTATAAAGAAACGAAAAAAGATAAAGGAAGAAAGAAACATAGAGAAAATTTTGAAGACAGAAAGACATAGAGCGAGGAAAAGCTATACAGAGAGAGTGAGAGAGATATAGAGGTAGACAAACTTCACTTTAGGAACTATAAAGTGCGTGAAAGAGATAGAGAGAGGGACAGAAAAAAAGGGGGGGGGGGGGGGGGGGGGGGGGTGTATCTGAAATAAACTTGATCTGCGTATTGCATAAAGGGAGTTGCATGCCGAGTTTGGTGTCTCTAGCCCTTATAGTCTCTGATATCGACGCGTTCATACAGACGGACGGACAGACAGACGGACATGGCTAGATCGTTCTGATCAAGAATATATGTACTTTATACAGTCGGAAATGTGTCTTTCCGCTTGTTACATACATTTGCAGCACTTTATAACTCCCTTTTTCCAATTTTAAATCGGAACAGGGAGTAAAACAGAAAGAGGAGCACAGAGAGATAGTTATTAAGAGAAAAAGAACCAGATATTCCTTACAACAGGCATGATTTAGTGATCACCAGCAACTGAATTGTTATTTTGATCCTCTTCTCACCTACTCTCCGACACACACGCAACCTTTTGTATCTTGTGAAGTGTGGGACTCTTTTATCTGCTGATAGGGCAACCAGAACCAGGCATAACCAATCCTGACCACGCGCGCAATGCAAATGAATTACGTGACTGAATGTTTAACTATCGCAATTGGAAAATAGCAGTGAGCGAAAAGTATTTGATTTTGTGTTGCTTTTCTGGCACAACAATAAAATGGACTAATTAATTGGTTAAATGAGAGAGACGAGACGTGGCAGGAGAGACGAGCGAGGCGAGGCGACACTGGCGACATAGTAAGCTTGGCATCAATTGTGAAAGCTGCTTGATTACTTATACACACTGCCGGAGGGGGTATGTTTGCTGCCAGGGAAATAAAAAATCAATTAACATTATTCATTCGAAACACAATTAATTTTCATAATAATGAACGCCCCGACGTTCAGGTTGCTTTTGAAGTGAGCAGCCACATCCGCATCCGCATGCACTTCTTTTATGGCTGCTGCTGCTGCTCCAGTTTCAGTTTCAGTGACGGGCATAAAGGCAATCTCAGCGGCAGCAGCAGCATAAACAGGTGACACCAGAGACAATAAGCTGCAATACCATATATAAACACATACACACACACACACACACACACACACACACACACACTGAGAAACACAAACAGATACACAGACAACAAGCAACATTTTGTTAAGGCCACTTTGCGACATTTTAATTTAAATGCTAATCAGTTGCCAATAGAGTAAAAAGAGACTATTCCTAGCTAGCTACCCGAACGGCAATGGCAATGGCTATGACTATGACTATCTGGGCTATGCTATGACCAGCACATCCCATAGATGCAGGTGAAAGAGTGTGTGTATGTGCATGTGTGTGTGCGCATTGGGCGTAGAGTTGAGAGCGTGTATCGTGCTTTGTTTCGTGACACGTATGTATGGAAGCACAGCAAGAAACAAGATCTTGATACTTTGTCTGCCTATGGTATATATCAACATGTATGCCAAGTTTGGTTACTGAAGCTCTAAAACTATGGAAAAAAACTGCGTGCATAGATTAAAAATGGGAAAAAGGGAGTTATAAAGTACTGCAAATGTGTGTAACAGACAGAAGGAGGCATTTCCGAATATATAAACTATATATATTCTTGATCAGCATCAACAGCCGATATTTTGCAACCGATCGTTCCTATGCCAGCTATATGTTAAAGGGTTCGCATCTGGCCGATTTTGACATATGTACTGCTTGCCGAAAGAAGAAGCATCTGTGCCAAGTTGCTTCACAGTAATAATTATAAATATTGAAATTATATGATATGACAAAATTATAATACCCTCTGCAAGGGTATACAATTTAAAAAACCCTCTCCAAGTGTATAAAAACCAATTTAGTTTTAAAGTTTCACACAAAATTACGTATATACATACATTCAATGGCTTTTGAAATGCCAAATTTAAATGTGAAAACAATTCGATCAACTGTAAAACCCCACCTTAATATTTGCTGGTTAAAGTAACACAGTTACAGTTTTGCCCAAGAAATTTTAACAATATCATTAGTTTTCTGTTTGTTAAGTATCCAAAACTTTTTTGTAGACAATTTAATATCTGTATAAAAAGAAATGAGTAAAAGCATATCAATATACCAAATGTTACTTGCGTGTTGAACAAACTTTTAATATTTTTGAAACACGCACTCATCTCAAATTCGGTGTACGGTTGCAAGGCATTCGAAGCCCATGTGGAGGTGGGGGATTTGGGGTACTAGAGACGCAACAGCGCTGCAATTTGTATTTAAAATGTCGGCCATTGTGGATTAGACAAGCGCAACAGCCAAAGGCCTATGGCGGCCGGAGAGATGAACACCTAGGCAAGCTAGTACACCAGAGGTAAGGCGAGAGAGAGAGAGAGTGAGAGACCGGTCCACACCGGTGCTCAAATGGGTAGGCAATTTCAAAAAGGAGCTCGTTGTGGCATCATTATCATTTGCATTTTGGTGCCTGGTGCCCAGGACAGGCACAGGACATTTGTGCAGCATCCACAATAAGTATACTGATAGCATCAACAAAGCGCATTTAGGTGTCAAAGTTGCAGAATTTTTGACAGGCACAACACAGACCTTATCCAAAATCCACTCACACACACGCAAACAAACAGAATGCCAATATTGAACACAGTTCAAATATTGCAGTAATTTGAAACTGTATACATAATGGAAATTGGCTAGTGTACATAATTAGTCAAACATTGACAATGTCATCAATCATTGCACTTTAATCACAAAGTGCTTACTCCTGTATGTCTGTTCTCATTGCTGCCAACATGTTTTCTATATTAATATAATTGCTAAAAAAAATACGCGTCGTTTTTATTTAATTAAATGCTTAACAAAATGTGTGCAGCTTAAAGACAATATTTTAAAGTGACAACAATTGAATGCAATTGATTATGGCATAAGTATAATACGTTACTTTGCCGCCAATTAACGATAACTGTACCGGCTAATAACAATCGATTGAGCACACGATAGAAAGCTGTTTGCTACAACACACAAGCTAACCACTGAACAATTATCGCTTGCTTCCAAAAAAAATTCTTGATATATGTTAATAGTCTTGAAAAGTTAAGTCATACTTGTTTATAGCACGCATTTTTAATTTCATTTTTACGCCAATTAACGATAACTGTTACCGACTCAAAGTTATCGACTGTGCACACGTTGGGAAGCTGCCTGCTACAGCAGTCGCCAAAGCAACGATTGCACTACAAATGCAGCACTGTAAGCTAGAAATACCCGCACGTGGAGAAACATTAACCAAAATAAAATACACCAAGTACAAAAGAAACAACGCAATTATGGAGGTGGAAAATATCCAAGTGGATGCCTTTGTGCCAGCAAAGAAGGCGCAAAAACGTGGCGCCAACGCTGATGTCCAGGACATCGAAATGCTGGTGGATGCCGCCACTGGCATTGAAGGTAATCAGCGCTCCAAGAGCGGGTCGGCACCACCGCGGGCCAAGCGTATACGGAGTGAGCTGCGGAAGGTATCGGTGCCGCCGCACAGATACTCATCGCTTAAAGAGCAGTGGATGAAGATCTTCACACCTGTCGTTGAGCACATGAAGCTGCAGATACGTTTTAACATGAAGGCACGCCAGGTGGAGCTGCGCATTGGTCCAGAGACGCCAGACATATCGAATCTACAGAAGGGCGCCGACTTTGTTAAGGCCTTTCTTTGCGGCTTTGAAGTGGACGATGCCTTAGCACTGCTGCGTCTCGAGGATCTCTTCATTGAGACATTCGAAATCAAGGATGTGAAAACGCTTCGTGGCGATCATCAATCGCGTGCTATTGGTCGCCTCGCCGGCAAAGGCGGTCGCACCAAATTTACCATCGAGAACGTTACCAAAACTCGCATCGTTCTTGCCGACAGCAAGATACACATCCTGGGCAGCTATCAGAACATTCAGCTTGCCCGTCGCGCCATTTGCAACCTGATTCTGGGCTCACCGCCCAGCAAAGTCTATGGCAATCTGCGTTCCGTTGCGTCCCGCCTCTCGGAGCGCATGTAAAGGACAACGCACGGCTGTGATCTTGGGATGCTTGGGATAGGCGTATACTACAATTAAGTTTAGACTTTCATTATTTTTTTCTTCATGTAATAGTGCATAATAAATAAATGTATATTTTGTTATATACCCTTATAATATAACTTAACAATATGTGTGGGCTAATCCTGCGTTGCGCTCGTTACAAATGAAATAGAACGGATCGGTTTACAAATTCTGAGTTTTAGTACAATAGTTATTTACGCCTGATCCTGTTTTCGAAAGAAATAGCAATCGGTAAGTTTGAATACTTCACATTCCATCGATATTCGAAATTTAGAAAAGGTAATTCTGATTTATGAATCTATTACATGCAGAAACAACAGTTTTACAGGCACTGTTAAGTGCGTTGCCGCTGAACTGCTTTAAGTGCAAGTTGGAAGCAGGGAGTCTCGTAGTCGGGTATACTCGAGTAGAGCTTTCTTACTTGTTTTATACCTATAATTATAGATAATTTGATATAAAATGGGCAAATATGTATAATCAATGACAAGAAATTTTGAAAAAAAAAAACAATAAAATTTACTTTTACATTTACAATTTTGCAAAATTGTATCTCAATTCCTTGGGACAATTGAAATTGGATGAAAAAGATGCATATGTTTTGCTTATGCCTTAAAATCCATAAAAATGCCTGAAAAGAGCTGAAGTCTTTGACTACGTGCATTTATAAAATGTCCAAGGCGATTCAGAAGCTCATGAATTTCCCAATTTGAAGAAGACAAAGAAGCAATTTGCAGTAGTATTAAATAAATAAACGTATATTTCACATTAAACAATATACAATATACACACGAGAATACACATAATAACGGAATAATTGTTATAGGCTTTGATTTTTGGATTGTCAGCATGTGCTGGAAGTGTCTATAGTTTGGTAAGTATTAAAAGCAGCAGCAGTACAAAGGTGACTGAGGCCAAGACCAGAATGATGCACATTTTGCGATTCTTCCGCTGATACATTTCTGCACGCTGAAGCTGACGCAGGCCTTCGGTGACGCGCGTTTGTGTCTGCTCTACATTGTAGTCGATGCGATCGAGGACAGTGCCCTGCTCCTGCACCATGGCGCCCAAATCTTTGAATATATCATTGAGATCGTATATGGACTTAACGATTTTAGTCACCTCCTGCTCGCGATGTTGTGCCTTTTTCGTGTTCTCTTCCTCGAAGAGCAGTAGCTGCTGCTGTGTCATTCGATTGGCCACCGGCTTCTGAAAATGATTGTCAATCTCCTGATCATCGTCCTCAAAGAGATACGTGTTTGTGTTTGTGTTCGTGTTACTTTTGCCAGCTCCATCCAGCGGCTGCAAAAAGTTGTCAAAGGAATCAACATAATTGATACCATCCTCGTTGTGATCGTCACTGCCCAGGTCACCTAGCTCTACATTGGTAAACTCATTGTTGTCATCAAAGTACTTTTTGGAGCGCTCCTCACGCGAATTCAGCTGCAGCAGATAGGCGTTCTGACTGCTCCGGAACTTGACCGTCAAATCCTGTAGCTGCAGCAGGGCACAGTGCACCGCATTGGCAGTCAAACGCTGCTCCACTTTGCTGCCAACGCCCAGGCTGGAGCGCACGCACTGTATGTGCCGGTGAGTGCTGGCGATGAGCTTCGCAACAATTTGGCTTAGCACCTCAATATCGCATTCGTCATCTCTTTGGTCATCGAAGGTAGGACGCAGCAGGTGGCGTGCATGCAGCGAGCCCAGCTCATCCAATTTTGGTTTGATTCTACAGCAACCAAAACAAAAAACAAAACAATCTTGCCAGCTGACTCCAAAACTGTTAATTCAAAGGATTCCCCTACTTGGACATTGTGTATTGCGCCTCCTCGAACTTGTCCAGCCAAATGGGCGGCGTACCGTAATCATCTTGCAGTTCCAGCCCCTCCTCAGCTTCGCGCACGGAATGATGAAGCAGTGTCTCCGAATCGCTGCCACGCTGTTGCAAGTAGATTAAAGAAAATATGTTATTTGAGTCATTTGCCCATATGGACAATGTCATCCTCTCACCCGATCGTCATAAAGATTTCGATTCTTGCTGGCATTGTTACGCATTATAACGAACACCTCGGTTAGGTTGCGTGAAGTCATTTTGGCGCTGGTAAAAGCCGACCTTCTATTTAATTATTTAACTAATGCACAGTGTATATTTTTCATTTTAGTTTATATGTTTTGTTGGTATGCAAAACAGTAGTAGGCTTTACTGATAGTATCGATACATCGACTTGATATCGATAATTGTAAGCCACAACTGAGACGTAAACGCAGAAATGCGTAACATTAACGTAACAATAAAAACGTAAGTGCTAATTTACCAAAGCTAACGGAAATTCAATTTGTCATTTTTAAATAACAGTTTTTTCTGATACACGGTTGACAAAAGGTCGACTCAACGCACGTGTCGCTGAGTTGTGGGAATTGTTATTTGTTATTATGGTCGCTGTTAACTCATTTATGGTTTTAGGGCCACTTAGTCCGAATTCTAAGCCTAATTTGCCCCATCACATCACAATTAAGACGATATATTGAAAAGGTAATTTTATAATATGGAAATTACAGAAAGCAACAGCCTTTTCCAAACCTATCAAAAAATGAAAGTAATTAAAAATTTTAACAATTTATTTCTTGTTTGTGTCCAAAATTTATAGAATTTTATAACCCAGAGAATCTGGCTATATGATTCGATGTTCTGATAAGAACACTGAAACGCATTTATTGGTACACATATGAAACACAGCTGTTATGATAACTTACGAAAGTAATAGACACATTTAAAACCAAAATATTAATATTTTATCCTGGGTATCTTGAGGTGCATCACATTTTTACAAAGTTTGTATATGGCAGACTCACTGCTAAACGCTTGTCCATTACACTGCCGGCTTTTCTCCAACTTGTCAGGTTTATCAATATGTTGGTCCTTAATTATGGTACTGGGATTATTCAGCTTGGACTGAAAATGACAATTGCTAATCATATCGCCCTTATCCGATTGCGCGAGCGGGCGTATGTGGGCCAAAATCGGAATCGAAATGGGATGGGGCTTCTAAATTACGGAGATCATCGATGCTACGTCTTTCCAGTTTCTCGCGGTTATGTTCGAATTGATTATCCATATTATCCAATTTATACTGTAGACTTTCCATCAGACTTTCTAATCTCTGGCATTCCGGTATGTGAGCATTAACATTTTTCGATGACTTTCGATGTTGTTTCTGCTGTTATGCTCTTTTCAGATTTAACTGCTTTATCATAACTCTATCGTATGAATCTATATTCTGAATTTTAATATTACTTGTTTTGAATGTATTGAAATCTGGTATCAATTTCAGCTGCTTAATATCCAAATAATTGTTGCTATTGCTGTTGTTAACCGAATTGCATTCCAATTTCAGCTGTTTAATGTTGTTAAGTATATCCTTGGCAATTTTAGTCATTTCAGTATTGCTTTTTATAGAGCTCTCATATTTGATTGGTTGTCTTTTTATTATCAAATTTTCCAACTTTATACGTTTATTTGCAGTTTTAGAGCGCGGCTTTACCATCTGCTGCCATTTACAGTTATCCAGATTTGGAAACGGAAATTTAACAAGCTCCGAAAAGATGCATAATGTTTCCCTTGCATGTAAATGGGACCTGGATGTCAAACATAAAAATTAAAATAAAAATATTAAGATATATATAATATATTTATTTTTCTGGTTTCCACTTTTACTAAAATGATTTTGCCTTTAATGTTCCCATTTTTCCTTGAAACAAAATTTCTTCTTAGTATCTTTTTTTTTTGGTACTAAGAATTTTTATAAAAAGTTAAACTGAATCAATTTTGTGTAAATGCCGAAATTATTTAAAAGCTATGAATAATATAAAAATTATTTACGTTCTGAAAGTCTATGAATATTCTAAAAAATATTCTAGCTTTGAACTTCAATGAGAACAACAATTTCGTCAACGCCTACTTACAACTTTTTTTTAAGCAATACAAAATACATATAACTTTAAAGAAAACGATCAAAATTTCAAACTAATTGTGAAGCAATATGTAGTTCATCAGTTAGCTTTTTTAAGAAAAACTAAAATTTCAATGCAAAATTTACAGTTCAAGTCTAAATAGCGCCTAGGCGAACAAGAATTTTGAAAGTTTATGTACTGGTGAATTTTAGGACATTATATAACGTATTCAAAAATGAAGTTTCTTAAGAATAAAGTACTGCAAATGTATGTAACAGGCAGAAGGAGGCATGCAGAAACAACAGTTGGACATGCACTGGACAAGTTAAGTGCGCTGATTGCTTGTGTTACCGCTGAACTGCTTGAAATGCAAGTTGGGAGCAGGAAGTCTCGTAGTCGGGCACACTCGACTAGAGCATTCTTACTTGTTTTTTATTAACCTGGCGTAAGTGCTTCCATTGTACATTTTTAGCAGTTCACTTTACGAGCAAAGACACGTAATGCTCCTGAGCTTGAGCCCTACGTTAACGCAAAACGGAGCAACGTTAACGCAATACTGGTAACGTAAGTGCATATTGACTTCGCCAACGCACGCTAGCAGAAATTTGAATTGAAGTTTAAAAATAAAAATGTATTAAACAGATTGTTTATTTGAGTTAGCTAAAATGCAAACGAGTACTTAAGTTAAAATACAAATTACTAATAAAAATAACTAATTTTTAAATGCTTTTGGTCTTATGCGTATCCGAGGCAAGCAGTAGACTCGTTAGCCTATTAAACGGTAACTCAAAGAAGAGCGTCAGTGCGTAGGACAGTATAAGGACTGCAATCGTGTGAGCCAGCGTCAAAAGAAGCTGCAAGGTAAGGATATCATTAATATTAAGAGCCAAAGCACAGATTGTTAAAATTAACTTGCCAAAATGCTTATGTCCGATGGAATTGCAGAGCTGAATGAATAATAAAAACTAAGTATGACAACAGGATTGATCAGATAGAAAGCGTAGGTGACGCGACTGAGACGCTGCAAGCAACGCAACTGCAGCAAATTGTGCAGCCAGCGTGTTGCAGCTGCACTCTGCTCGATGTGAAAACTGCAGTGAATCATATGGGCGGCAATTGTGGCGATTAAAGCACGCAGAAGAACTGTAACGGAGCCAAAGACAGCGGGACCAATCAGTGTCCCAGTTTGCAATCCAATGACCAGCCAGAGGAAGACTCCCGCAAGCGCCGACTTAGCCAGCTTGTTGGAAAACAATGCGTTGAAGGGAGCATCCTGACCATGCACATGTGCATAGCCATAGATGCAGCCAATGAGGTAGCCAAGCATACGCACCGCAGGACTCACATAGAACCATTGACCGGTAGCAAACATGCTGTCCAGATTGAACTGCGCGTCCTGTATAACCAGCATTAATACCGTAAAGATCATATTGCCGAATAGCAGCATTAAGACCACACGCCGCACAAAGTTGGGATACCTAGTTAAGAATCAGTTAAAGTTTCAAATTATAACACTACCATTTACGCCTACCTTGTGTGCAGATATAGCAACAACATGGCCGACACCTGCATCTGCATGTCGCAGCCCAATGTCCAGGTCCAGTTGGCGCACATGGTCCTGATCGGAAATAGATTTTGCACAAAGAGCAAATTGTGCCACCAATGCCGCGAGCAGAGCTCATCCAGTGGCTCCAACAGATGAAACACGGATGCCTCACGATGATACGCAAAACTGACGGCAGCCAGCAGCAATACGACGAACTGCAGCGGTGCCAGGCGCAGATAGCGATGCGCCAGTTGCCGCAAAAATCGGCGCAGATTGCCACTGAAGGTGTCCGCGGCAATCGAGCGCTGCAGCGGCTCATTCCGCAGGAAGTTGGAAACGGTGAGAAAGCCACTGTCAAAAGTTATACAAGTTTATAAAAACGCGTTCTTTGAGTTTTTGTAGCAAGAACATTAATAACATATTAATAAGAAATATTCAAAAAAAATTAGACATAATTAACATAAGCCCATAACAATATTCAGAAAAATTAAATTTTTAATTAGGCTTATGAAGCATTTTAAACTAAACATGTTAACAAAACTAAATATTATAATACCCTTGCAGAGGGTATTATAATTTTGTCACAAACTGTGGAACGCACTGAAAGATACGTCTCAGGAAAAAAGGGTAATATATTCGTGATCAGCATCAACAGCCGAGTGATGTCTGACTGACTGAATTTCATCAAAATCGGACAACTAGGTCTTATAGCTGCCATAGGAAAATCAGTTGAAAAATATGTTTTTGTATGAAAACCTTTTTGTTTCTAAATTTATACTAACCAAACTTAATTATTCTGTCTGCTAGAATGTAATTTACATGTTTACTAAATTTAGTTTAAATCGGATGACTATATCTTATTGCTATAGGAACAATCTGTTGAAAATTAAGGTTTCTTATGCAAAACTATTCTGCAAGGGTATGTATGTATGTATGTATGTATGTATATTCGGCACGCAGAAGATAAAATTTTCACCTCGTTTTATTTAAAAATGTGATAAGTTTAGTAGTGACTTGTGAAGTACTAGCACTAGAATGATGCGAAGAATTAATAAATAAATACCTGACAACAAAAAAGACCTCCACCATGAGTGGCAAATAAGTATGATGCAAGACCAAATTGGCCACCTTGGCGGCTAGTTCTGCTGTGTGATCCACGGAAAAGAATTTGTACCAAACGACATGCAATATTAGCAGGCTAAATGCGCTAAAAACGCGCAAGCCGCTAATAACTGCAATGTCCTTCGTATTCTCCGATATTTGCCACAATTGCCGCCAGTTGGTGGCAACATCAAAGCAGGCAACGGCACGGGATATTGCACCCAGACTGCTTACTGAAGCAAGCAGCGTCAGCACAAGAATACTGCACAGCAGCAACATTAAGCATCTAAATCCATTACTTGCAAAGAATTTGCCGCTCAACTTGGGTTGCTTGGTGTACATCAGCTCGGTGTGCTGCAAAAAACCAACGTTGGTGTCATCAGCCGCAGCGAGCGTGTGGCGCAGCAGCTGCTCCAGCTGCAATTGGTCGCAACTTTGGGGCACACAGAGTCCAATGTGTAGCATCGTTGGATCCTTAAACGATACCAATAACTGCCAATGCGAATTGGCCTGCAAATAAGCCAGGCGGTAGTCAAACTCAAATGGTGCCAGTTGACGTAGTAGCTGCTCCTGCTGCATGGTAAAGAATTCCATAACATTCTCATTGACGGCACGACAGCTAAATTGATTGCCCAGCCAATAACTGTTGCCCAGCATGAAGCTGTCATAGCCACTGCCGGATGCATCGAAAGCTGTGCGAGGAGAGAGAGATGAGACAAAAGAGATAAATAACTGCAACATAATGTGTTGGCCTTTTGTTATGTTTCTATTGGCTGTATATACCCTTCAGTGCCCAGGTACGCTGCTCCTGCCAAGCGTTCTGCAATTCCAGCAGCTGCTGCCCACAGCTCGTCCTTTCCGTTGCATTCGCTGAAAGTCGTAGTTGCACAAGATTCGTTATGCCCATTAGCAGCGACGAGCCAGCCTCAAGTCCTGTGCCGAGCACCGTTTGCACCAAAAGCAGTCTCAGTATTAAGGACAACAGCATGACAAGGATTTTCAGCTCAAAAAAAAAAATAAAAGGAGAGTTGACAATGCAACACAACCGCTCGCAACAGACGCCGATGAAGTACTATGAACTGATCTGACCGGCAAGCTGCAGCTTAACTCGGACAGAGAAATCTCTGTGTGTGTGTATTTGAATGTGTGTATGTGTGTTTGAGCGTGTGCCTATTAAACAAGCTGAGATCCGATCCGGAGTGACGACTCTGACCCTTGTACTTACAACTGCCATTCGTAGTGCCTAAATGCCTAAATGTCTAAATGTCCCCCAACTAGGAGATAAGTCACATATGGTACGACTATTTGACCCACGCCTGAACTTTACTCAAAATACAAACTGAATTGTTTAACAATTACATCTAATTTCATTCACTTCAACTATTTAAAGCCAAACACTCCAGCTCAGAGATAAAAACACTGGAACTAACAACAGCTCAAATGAATGAGATCCAAAACTGTAAGTTAGGCAGTTATAAAATGTAAAACCATTATGGTTAAATTCAAATTTGATTCAAAAGTTGTTTACTTTCAAGACAATTGGAATGGATTAAAAGCCTAGCTAATATTAATTTTGATCCGAAATTGGACTACAAATTTGCCTGCTGAGACGGGGGTAATAGATTTTTCCATAACTTTGGTGTTATTTATCCGATCGTAATGAAATTTACATATACAAATTTATATATACAGGAACCTGCATGCCAAGTTTGGTGTCTCTAGCTCTTATAGTCTCTGAGATCGACGCGTTCATACAGACGGACAGACGGGCATGGCTATTTCGACTCGGCTGTTGATGCTGATCAAGAATATATATAGTCGGAAATGCTTCCTTCTGCCTGTTACATACATTTGTAGTACTTTATAATTCCCTTTTTCCCATTTTTAATGGGAACAGGGAATAAAAACAAGTAACAACGTTGCAGTCGGATGCACCTGACTGCGACATACTCTTTTTTCGCCTCTTTGCCGAGTCAGAAGTGTGCGTGACCAATTTTTTTTTAGTCAGATCAATCAAGGAAGTGATTACTAGCCCTTGTGTTAAATTTCGGTTGCTCTAGCTGTAAAACTGTGGAAGATATAGGTTTTTGTGGCTTGTGAGGGAAAGGGTGGGGGAAAGATCTTGAGACTTTGTCTGCCTATGGTATATAGCATATACTACATACCAACATGTATATCAACTTTATCCAGCTCAGTTTTTAATTTCAGTTTCGACAACTTTGTTTGGAATCGATTTGTAGAACAGGCCTGATAGTATCTTATGAAACTAATGAGTTTTCTATGCAACTCATTTTTTAACCGATTGCTCCTAGGGTTCCGATGATAATAATACCCTTTGCAAAAAAATTTCAAAGTTATAATGAAACTTGTTTCTTTCTTCTATAGATTCTAAAAAAAAGCATATACAAAAGTTTTTCAATTTTCGACCCATAGTTTATATGGCTTTATGATAAAATGATTCGACTTTGACCAAGTTTAACCAAACTATACCACTATATCAGTTCACTCATACAGACGTTTATTTCACTAGCCCAACATAACTTTTGTAATCCATTTTGAAAAGATTATATAGTTTTATAGCAAAATAGCTTCAAAACTGAGAGCAGTCATAGACAGACAGACATGGTTCGTTCGCTTTGGCTATTAATGCTCAATATACATATATTCTTTATGAGGTCGTAGACGTCTTTAAGGGTATAAAAAGTTATTAGACTTTTTAAACTCATTCATGTATCTAAAGTTACAGTTGACATGTGTATTTTTATACCCCTTTCTTCAAAAATTGAAAACAAAGGAGTATATTGGGTTTGTGAGATGTCGGTTTATCTGTCTCATCGTTCGTCTGTCCGTTTGTCTGTCCGTTCGTCTGTCTGTCTCTCCGTTAGTCCGCCTGTTTGTCCGTCTGTATAAAATCAATTTTTGCCGCAGTGTTAAACTTTGTTATAGTACATATTTTCTCTAATTTACGCAAATGTTTTCTTTTATTTTAATACAATACTTATTCAAGTTAAAGGCATTTTTTCTATAAATATGACGCATTTTCTTAATTGTTTGAAAATTTTGTTGTTTTTTTTAAGGAAAACATGTATCAATAATAAAAAAAATTTATATAGAACATTTTGTTCACTTAAATAAAACGATTTTCCTTTTCTCGAGGAAAGTGGCATCCCTACTTAATGGGAAAATATCTATGGCACTCGCCATACCTATACGGGAGCAACCGACTGCAACATTCTTACTTGTTATACCCTTTTTTTAATTTTTTTGAAAAAAAAAAAGAGAAAAAAGTGTTAATTTGGTTTGTGCAATATCCGTCTGTCTGTCCGTCTGACCGTCCGTCTGTATGAGCACTGTTTTTTTCCACAGATTTGAAGCTAGAGCAACCAAACATGTTGGTGTATACCACAGGCAGGCAAAGTGTCAAGATCTCCCCTTCCCCCACAAACAGCAAAAACATATATCTTATACAGTTTTACAGCTAGACTAACCAAATTTACCACAAGGGTTACTAATCACTTCCTTGATTGATCTCACTAAAAAAAATTATCCACGCCCACCCCCGCCCCTACAAATGAGCAAAGTCTGTATCGCCCACACCGCTTGAGCTAGAATCACCAAATTTTGCAGTTTGAATTCTGTTGCCCAATAATTAGATTGGACAAAAATCATTTTGCCACGCCCACCACCGCCATTGCAATCGAGCAAGGTTTGTTTCTCACAAACCTGTAGAACTGGCCCAACCAAATTTAAGTTGATTTAAAAAAAAGAGTATATCGCAGTCGGGTGCATCCGACTGCAACGTTCTTACATTTTGTTTTTTTTTTTTTTGCATTGTTTATATTGGCACTTTATTTGTTGTTTATTATAATTGTAATTGGTTTATTAAGCAAATTATTATTAAGTAAATTATGTTTCTGTTTTGTCATTTATGTGTTTTCCATTTAAATTGTACACGTTAATTAGATTGTATAAGTACATATTAGGGTGTCGTAGGTAGGGTAATTAATTAATTAATTAAGTAATTAATTAGTTAGTAGTTCTCATCAAATTAAACGTTAACTATGCTACAACAAAAGTTACAATTTAACTGTTACAATTAGTAAAAAAAAAAGGTCAAGGCATAAAAAAAAAATGTATTTAAATGTAAGAGTAAAAATAGAATATGGTGGAAGTGGCAGGTGGCATGTGGCATGTTGCAGGGTCCAAAAAGTATTTGAGAACTAGCCGACTCCAATCCAATTCCATTTGGGGCTTTTCATATTTATTTGCTGCTTGTCAAATGAAACTAAAGCCGAGCCGATAAACGAGAGTTGGGAAGGTTGTTGAAGAGAAATAAAGAGAGAAATAGAGAGTCAGAGAGTGTGAGAGACAGAGACATCACTTGCGATTGCGCAGTTCGATAATTGTGGCGCCAGAACCACGACGCAGTTGCTGCTGCTGCTGAACATGATGATGATGATGCTGATGAGGATAATGATGTTGTTGGACCTGATGCATAGGAGCAGACTGATGATGATCCTCGGCATAGATTAGTCGCTTATTGTTATCGTTGTGGCTATCGTTGCTGGCGCTGCTCCGTCTTACAATGCTAGCCGTATCCTTGTTGAGCTCAACGGGCGGCGGGGAGCGAGAATCGAGCGAGTATTTTGGCTGCAATGGATACTTGTTGTTGTTGTTGTTGTTGCTGCTGCTTGTTGTTATTGATCGGCCATAATCCTCATCGCCATGGATGGCACGATAGAGGTCGGGTGCCTGCTGGTGCAAGCCACGCAGATAGATTTGCTTTTTGTCCTCCTGCTGGTAGAGATCGTCCTCGTTGTCAGCTATTTTGGTTAGATCCTTTTGACTGCGACTAATTAGATTCACAATTGATGGACTTTTCAGACCACTCTTTAGCGAATTATCCTTGCCACTAGAAAAGAGATGCGGATTGGATTTGTATGCCTGTGCCTGAGCCAAAGATGACTGTTCCTGCCTGGCCGTATAGCCATTGCTATAGTTGTTTCTGGTCAGTTTCTCAATATAAATGGGACTAGGATCATTGCTGCCATTCATGCCATGCACATTGAAGCTCTTGCTGCGGTTCAATACTTTGGCATAAGTGCGAGCTGGCTTTGCAGGACCCTGGCCAATAACAGATGAAAGTTGTGCCTGCTCGGGCGCCACCAAAGTCTGGCTAACCTGACGTGGCTTCAGTACCTGCTGTGACTTCATGGTCAGCTGTTGTTGTTGCTGCTGCTGCTGTTGTTGCTGCTGCTGCTGCTGCTGACTGAGCACTGAAGCTGGCGGCGTGTTATACATGGGCCTGCTTGTCGTCCTTTCTAGCGTCTGGCCATAACGATGCCCGCGGTACTGAACTGCAGCTGGCGCATGCTCATGCAGCTTGCGCGGCAGCGTTTGTGCCGATCGATAGTCCTGATGCACATTGAGATTGGGCGTGGAGCCGCTAAAGCGCTGTCCATGCTTCTGATAGCGTCCCAGCGTATGCGTCGATTGTAGCGTTGGCGCTGTTGGCGCTCTTGACTCGTAATAGTCATCCTCATCCTCATCCTTAGCAGCTCGCTGCTGCTGTTCATATCGCTGACGTGGACGTGCTGCTTGCACATGACGCTCATAGATATTCTCCTTGCCATAGAGCGTGCTGGAATAGGGATCCTCGCCCAGATAATAACGCTGACGCGGACTCATTGACTGTTCCAGCTGCAGCTGCGGATCCGCTGACTCTGCACGCTTAAAGCTGCGCACAGGTTGCGCTGCTACCGTTGCTGCTGCTGCTGCTGAACTCGGCTGTGTTTCTGGCTTCAAGGGTTGCCGCTGACGCTGCTGCTGCTGCTGTTGCTGCTGCTGACGACGCTGTCCATCGCTAATGGAGTCATCCGATTCGTTGCTGCTGTGTCGCACACCATTGCCATTGGCTGCAGTTGCAGCTCCACCATTGCCATTGCCGCCAATGTGTCCATCAATCACATTGTACTGCTGATAGGTGGTCACTGCGGTTGCGGCTCCTTGGGCCTGACTGGGTGACTGCTCCCTTGATTTATTAGCGGCCGATTTCATGCGAAACTTACGCTCCGCACTGGCTGAGCGTATCTTGCTGACCAACTTGCGCAGCGAGTTGCCAATCACCTGACCCATCTTGCTTGGCTTGCTGGCGCTTACCGTGGACAGATTGGAGGTGGAGGCGGACGTGTTGCCCGGACGCAGTGTGAAGCTGGCGGCACTGCCTGTGCCTGTGGCGGGCGGATAGCTGGAGGTGGGCGCAAAACGTGTGCGCTGCTGCTGCTTCCGGTTGAGCGTCATGGTGGTGTTGCCTGTTGGCTCGGCAGGCACAGCGACGCCAGCGGCTGGCACATGCCGTGCACGTGTCACCATGTAATCCACCTGCGGCGACGAGGAGCGACTTCGACTACGTGGCGGTGGCGAGTAATCTGGCGGCGGCTCCAACTGTGATACAGCAGTGGTAGACGCTACCTTCGACGTGCTTAACTGGCCATGAGCGTGAACTGGTGCATGGGCAAGGCCATGAACGTGTACGTGACTGTGAGTGTGAGTGTGCTCGCCGAGCTTCTTCTCAATGGCACGTCGTCGCTGCGGCACTGTGGGCCGCCCCAGATTACTGCTGCTGCTGCTCGCAAACTCCATGGGCGTCTCCAGCGAGCTGCGCTCGTAGCTCTTGCCACGACCAGAGGCATCATTGATGGGATTGCTACTGCTGCGTCCATGGCCATGGGCATGGCCATATGCCACACGCTTATGCGACGGCTCCTCCGGGCGCAGCTGCGACGGCGCTGCATTTGTCAGCTGATAGCCAGCGCCGGCACGCATTGGTGCTGACGTCGGGCCGGGTATGGCATCCAGATCATCGAGTGCATCGCGGGAGCCACGTGTCGATCTGGCCAGAAATTGTGAGCTTAGGCTTTGACGCTTCTGCTGCAAAATGTCCTCGCGAGTGACATAGCTATCATTGGCGGCCAACTGTGCATCCTGCGAGCCGCTTAGCTGCTGCTTCAGCCCATTCCGTCGGATGGTCTCCTGCAGATCCTCGCGAAACGCCTGCGATGAGAAATGATTAACAGGTGCCTCCTGGCGCTCAGCCCAATTCGATATGCCCTGGAAGAACTTGGCTCTGTTCGTGTCCTTGACATATTTGTTATCCAGCGTATGGGCTAGACGCTCCCGTTCCCTGTCCCGCTCCCGTTCTCGCTCCCTTTCACGCTCTCGCTCCCGTTCCCTCTCAGCGCTGCGCGGAAGCGTCTGTGGATGATGCTGCGCTTGAGTTACAACTGCATTGCCAGCTGGAGCAGCTGCTGTTTGCTGGCTCTGCGATTTGATGGTCACATTGAAGTAGCTCTTTTTGGTGGGCTCCACGTCCACATCGTTGGCCTCGTCATCTCGGGAATCATTCGAGGCAGTCGATTCGCTGCCAAAGTGCGATTCCAGCCACTTCATGGTCTCGCCCTTGCGGGTCTCCTCCTCGCGATCAAAGTCGAGCGGACGCTTGGTCAGCGCATCCTTGCGATCCGCCAACAGCGCCACCTCTGTCAAGGATTCAAATCAATGTAAACTAGCTGATGGGGCATAGAAATACCATAAACGCTTACCCTTCTGCTGCTGCTGTTGCTGTGAGCGACGCAGCTTGCGCATACGATCGGAGAGGCTATCCCAGTCGCCGGGCCTCTCCAGGGAGCCGTCCTTATCCATTTGGGTCGTCTCAGCAGCGTAGCGCATCTCGGTGGCCAGCAGCTTGCCGTTGGCTATCAGATCCACATGCTGTTCGTCCCGCTGTTTAAAGTAACGTTGACTCGCCGCCGTTGTGGTCAACTGCTCGCCCAACAGCTCCTGCCCTGCCTTAGCCTCCTCCTCGTCGCCGTCAAGGATCAGCTCGTGCTCAGTCGTCCGCTTGCTCTCCGTGACAAGTGTGCCGTCCTCCTGTGCCAGACAACGCTTCTGCGTATCCTCCGAATCGATAGTCTTTCGCGATCTGCTTGTATTTGCCACCAGCTGTGGTCCAAGTGCCACCAATTGCTTTTGACTCTCTGGTGAGCAGAGCACTGCCTGAAGATCCTCAGTTCCTTCCCGCACGGCCCTGACGTAGGTCTATTGTAAATAAAACAAAATCAAATATCTATAGTTGGAAAGATTGACAATATCTAATACAATTCTTGATAGACAACAAATTAAGGGAAAAAACCAGATTGAATCAAGATAAAGATTAGATGTGAATTAGATAACAAAAGATTATAAGATTAGATATAGATTTCACGAAGATCAAATAAAGATCAGATGAAGATCATGGGAATATACGGTTTAAAAGAGGATCAAATAATGAATATAAAGACCATTCAAATATCTAATAAGGATCATATGTAAATTAAGATTAGATAAAGATTAGATAGAGATCAGATAAAGATGAAGACCATAGAAAAATAAATTAAAAGTTAGGATCAGATAATAGTAAGAAGATGAAAATCAGAATAATATCTAATGAAGACCATATGATGATCAAATAAAGATCAGATAACAAACAGCAGCATAAGAACACATAAAGAACAGAAAAAAATTAGATCAAAATCAGATGAATTGAACAAGATAAGATCAATATTGCTCCTATGTCAGCTAACTAAAGTAAACTGGTCTGAAATCTTAACCAAAATCAAAGAAATCTTATTTTGTATAGTTATCCATTGAGCACTGACTCATAAGTCTTGGGGTTCGAAATCTCACTCAAGAAAAAGCTGTTATAACATACATACATCTTTCAATGTCAATGTTGTCACCGTTGAAAGTAAATGCATTTGGCATACAACAAAATAAAACAATTATTTGTTGAATAAAAACAAGACTTTCTTTTTTCTTCAACAAAAAACTTGATTTTCAATCGTTTATTTCTATGGCAGCTATTTGATATGATGCGATATGAGACAGTAGTTCATTTTCGACTTATTCTCTGTCAGCATTTAATAATGCTTCATCAAAAATTTGTTATGTTTATATACTCTGTATAGGATAAATAAGTCTTCTTCAGTGCGGTACGTAACAATGTTACATAACAAATGTTTAAAAGGTATTCTATCTACTGAGATATATTTAGTTGGAGAACAAATTATTAAAATCCAACAAACGATAGCAGCTAAAGCTGTATTCTTAAATATTTTTAGCTATTGTCTTGATATAAATACATAAATGAATCCCTCTTTTCATCTTTTCGCCTAAGTGCTCAAACGTTTTGAACTCAAAAACTATTAAAGCTTATATTTCAGAATTTGAGATCTATAAAGCTATTCACACTAGTTGGATGAAAACTGAAATATTAAGTTAAGTTAAAACTAAGATGTTCGGAACAATACACTCAGAAAATAAAGTCAATTAAACTTACTTTTTTAATACGCATGATAAGCAAACACTTTCAAAAATATTGAAACAAATTTTAAAATACTAATTTTTAATTGAAATTTATATTTTATATAATAATTATATTTAAATATCGAATTTTTAGATGCAAGTTTGAAAACAATAATTTGTGTGCCAAGTTTGGTTACTCAAGCTTCAAAACAGTGGAACAAATTGTGTTCATACGAACGAACTGGCGGACAGAAAAACGTACAATTCACATTTTGTCCTCCCTGTTCCCATTAAAAATGGGAAAAAGGGAGTTATAAAGTACTGCAAATGTGTGTCACAGACAGAAGGAGGCATTTCCGACCATATAAACTATATATATTCTTGATCAGGATCAACAGCCGAGACAAACTAGCCATGTCCGTCTGTCTGTCCGTCTGTCCAATAAATTTCAACACGATCGGATAAATAGCACCAAAGTTATGGAAGAATCTATTACGCCCGTCTCAGCTGGCAGAAACAACAGTTTGACATTCACTTTACAAGTTATGTGCGCTGCTTGCTTGTGTTGCCGCTGAACTGCTTGAAATGCAAAGTGGGAGCAGGGAGTCTCGTAGTCGGGCACACTCGACTAGAGCATTCTTACTTGTTATTTATACCATTTTTATAAAAAGAGTATAAAGCAGATTTACATGTTCAGAATCATACTCGAAACATTTTGAAACTTAAAACGGATTAAAAATGTGGTTTTTTTATGTTATTTTAGATAGATATCTATCTATGATAATATTATTAGTTTTTAAGTTTAAACTATATAACAGAACTTCAGATTTATTTGATGATGATCAAGTTGCATCATCGACATAATGGATGCGTCGGCTACGTCGCTACAACTCGTTGCAGTTGCAACACACACACACACACACACACACATACACTGCACAAAGAGAGGGAGAAGCTTTTGGCATGGTATTCAGAGCAAGACAACAACCACAATGCAACACAGTTGAGTTTTGCAAGTGGAGCTTGAGCTGGGCGTTAATCAAAAGGCATTTGGAATGCTTTGAAATGTTAGCGTACGAGTTGAAGATATAACGGTAAGAATGTGACACCAGCAAAACTAAACAGTAAAAGCAACAACGCCTCAAGGTCAGTTGGGTGCCTCTTCTTCAGCGACTTTTGTGTGGCATGATGACAAGCAACAATGCACGCATCGCTGGAGTGGCTCAAGCTAAACAGCCAATGGTTGAGCACTTGACCACTTGGAAGATTCGTCGCCGAATGTGGCTCCGTTTATAAATATATATACATTCATACAAATAAATATATATATATATATATATATATATATATGCATGTACATAACTCGTTGTTGTTGTCGGCGACCTTGTTTAACGGTAACGCGCGTAGAAAGTGTTTTGTGTTTTTTTAGCCAAAAGCTGAAAAACTTGAATGCCAGCTAACAACAACAATGACGGCCTCAGGCTCTGCTATGAATTTGACTGATCATTCAACGATCGAAAAAATTAAGAAAAATCAAATCAAACAATAACAACCAAAGTTTAAAACGTTTGCATTTGAGATCCCCTGTTTTCTACACGCAACTTTGCAAATGTACACTCAGAAAAAAATCAAGAATTCTGTACTCAAATCACAAACAAAATAACTACTTCTGAATTACGAAATACTTATATTGAGGACGTTATTTTTTTTTTAAGTTTGAAACTATTTTGAACGTAATCAAATTAATTTTATTCTTATTTTAAGACAATTACAGGTGAAGATCAATTTGTTCTGAGTTTTAGAATCTATAAGAACTTCGAATTTGAAGAATAAAATTATGACAATTCTAGAATTAACTTATTCCCATTTTTTTTTTTTTGAGTGCATGTACACAGCAAAAAGCATGTTATATGTTTAATATTGTTTGAATATTGTAGAAATATCAACTTGATACATATGAATTTAATCTTATTTATAAAAATAGTATTGATATTTTATTTAATAACAACTAATCCCATAAAATAAATGTTTAAACTCTTTTTTCAAAAATTTGGCTTGCAAAATGTCCATGTTTCCAATCGCCAGTCTCTACTCCGTCTGTATGAGAGCAAATGTTAACCACAGTTTACAAGCTAAAGCAACAAAGCTGCCGGGACCAACCGACTACAAATTTCCTTCTCTTTTTTTTTAATATGCAAGCCGATTCTACTCAATATAAACTGTATAGTTATAATCGGGTCTCTTCCGAATTCCGTACGTTTTCGAAAAGTTAAAATGAATGAGTTCCGCCCGATTTACGAATAACTGTTTTGGTTTCCGAACAGTCTCGTTTTCTCTTTTTCAAAACCGAGTTTGAAAATAAGTTTTGATAGCAATACTAGTTATCATCTAGCAGGATCTGGAACAGTGAAGTTTCGTTTCAATTTTTTAATTTAAAATTATAAATGTAATTTGTCTTTAATCAAATAAATCAAAAAATCAACATTTAGTTTAAAAATTATTTGCATTTCCTGTTGAATCAGACAATTAATTTATATTTGGGAGACTAAAGAGCAAATTTTTAAGGTGTTGACGTTTCGAGGAATTCAGAACAGCAAACAATTCCGACAAATGTTATGAAAAGTATACCATTATATTAATTACTTCTTAAGTAGATACTTTTATTTTATTTAACTTAAAGTTTTTAATTTCGGGCTTTCACAAGCATATCTCTTCAATATTGAGCTTTTTTCGAACTTTAAAAAAATGTACTTAATATATTATTTTGTACTTCAAAAAGTTATTGTACTTTGTACTTGATTTGAGTACAGAATCCTTGAATTTTTTTTTCAAAGTGACGTAATTATAACACATATTACGAAATTTGAATAGATTTTGGTCACAACAAAAATACATGCGAAAAAAAGTTTTGGAAGATTCGTTTTTTAGTTAATAAGACTGCTTTTATTAATTCCAATTCCAAGTGTACTGAGCTGTCTATGAAATAATCTATACATAAATAAGTTAATGACTATAATATCAACTTTGATAGCTCTTTGGCTTGCAAGTCTTATAATTAGCTCACAGATGAACATGTTTTTAAGAATTCATAAAATTACAGATACTTATTTTGACTTAAGAATTGTTTTAATTTCAATGCGGAAGTGATATACATTTTAATAATAATAATAATAATAATTTTAAGTTGTAAGTAGAGTGCGCATACAAAATTGAATAAATTTTGCTTATAAAGTCTCTTAAGTCAAAAGCCTATATATAGGATGCACATGCCAAAATAAATGTATAGACACTCGGATAACTTCGTCTATCGAAGATGGCTTTTAGAATTGATGGTTGATGTTAGTGCAACTTGTAAGTGTGTTGTACACGTTTTAATTATGATTACAGGGTATACAACATATACATACTTATATTATAGATTGATCAGTGAGAAGGCGAAGGCAGAGGCGGTAACCAAGACTAAGACTAACACCAAGAGCAAAACTGATGCAGCTTTTGTGTTGGCGCCAATTAAGATCATGATAAATGTTTATGGCTTATAAGTATTATGTCGTGATGACGTTGTCGATGGATGACGCAGAGTACGATCTGAACATTGGCTGGGATATTGTCAAGAGATTTATCATTGGCCAAAAATGCAAAAAAAAAACAAAACAAAACAAAACCAAAATACAAAAAACCGTTTGAAATTTAATGTCGAGTGAAGTGAAGTTAAGATTGAGCGCACACACACACACACAGTGGGCATAATTTCAATTCGAGAAACCATTTGGCCCGCTTGAAGGTATTCAAATGAATTGCTGGTTGTTGGCATGCCAAGTGGCCAAAAAGAGAAATGAACCAAGCTGCTGATTTGTGTTTTATGTTTTGTGCTTGTCTTTTTTTTTTTTTGTTATGTATTTTGTATGCTCTATGTGCTGAGTATTTGAATGTTGTCACAAATTGTGTAAGCTATTGTATATATATATTTCAATTTTATTAATCAATTGGTTCTAGTATCAAAGTTTTCTTATAATAATATTAGATCATTTAAAAATGTTGTGGTTATTGTATCAAAATCAAATCTTTTTGTTTTGACAGCGAACTCAAAATATATCAACTATACTCAAGAATTTCGAGTTTTATTTAAACGTTTTTTTATAAAACTTAATCAAGTTTTAAATATTCATGTTATAGAAACAGTTAATCTCTACAAGAGTATTCAAAATTCGGTGGCCCGCAGTTAGCATTGCTGGCTGCTTATTTTCTGTTGTTGTTTTTATAATTTTATAGTGAAGTTGGTTGCATGGCTGCTGGGCTGGCCAACTGACTTGGCTAACTTGGCAGAGTTTTTGTGCGTTACAAATACATACGTAAATACATATAAACATAACGCAGACCAGTTTGCCTTGGCGATTGTTCAACTTCCATCCAGCATGCTATAGGCGCTGTAGAGCCCAATCGTTCGATTATTTATATTATTATTATAATTCAGTTGGTGTGCGTTTGACGCCAACGCAGCTGGACACAGTGTCCACTTGGCCACTGGTCGCCTTTTGGCCAACAAGCCCAAAAATCACAACAACAACAACGAACAGCAGCACTGACGTTCCAGAGTCAGCGGCCGGCGTTGAGTTTGGGCGCTGGCGCAGATTGGCATTTGCTGATTAGAGCTGTGGCCTGGCCTCAAGTCAATGTAGGCACATGGGGCACAAATGAAAAACAAGTTTTTCCAAGGCATTAAGTACACACACACACACACACACAACTGGCTGGCTGTAAGACAAGAAGTATACAAAATTTCAACTGAAATTCAAATTTCAAATTCCAGCATATATATTTTGTGGTCTGAACATAGACAAAAACTAAGCTAAGTGTGTGTGTGTGTGTATGTGTGTTGTGTATGTATGTGTGTAGTTAGGTTCATGGACCTGCTGCAGACACGCCTAGAATCGCAGGCCAAGCCAACTCAAGTCAAGCAGGAGTCTGCCCAAGCACTTTGGCTATTGATTAAACTGGGCTCAGAACAGGTCTGCCGCTGTGTATAGGTGTGTGTGTATGTGTGTATTGGTTTGTTTGTGTGTGTGTGTGTATAACCATTATCTGCTGTGCGGTACACACAACCTTTACTGGCTGGGTAATTGCCAACTACCGGTTTAAAGACATGCTCCTAAGTAATTCCAGTAACGCGCTCTCTACAGCTGAGGCTGCAAGGGTTAAGGTGGTGGGGGCACGTTGCTCCAGGGGAGGGATTCTAAGATATTGCATGGATTTCAAATGAAGTTGAAGTTAGCAATTGGAAGCACTAAGCTGTTAACTACTACACACACACAACACACAGACATAACTAATAAGTTAGTTCGTTGCCTAAGTCTTTTGTTTAACAAGCAAAAAAAAATATATTAAATTTAAAATTAAAATACAAACTTTTGCTTTTTTGCAACTTTGAAAACTTATATAACGAAAATCACATAATATTCACATACTCGCACCTGGTTAATTAACGCAAATTAAGCGTTGCCGTTATCCAAACGTTTAGTTTTTGAAAACCCACGCACGAAATCTTTTGTTATTGTGATTGTTGTTGTTGTTGTTTGTGTTGCTGGTGTTGTTGTTTTGCGCGTTAAACTTTTAGTTGTTGCTTAAATGAATTTAGTTAATTACTAGCTTAAAACCGATTTAGGACTTAAACAATGCGTGGCGAAAGAGCGCGAGTCTTAACTAAATCACAGGCGTAGAAACACAAAATATAATATAAATAACAACAAAATAACAAATTTGAGAAAATAATCAATGTATAATTAAATAAGACACAGCCACAAAATGTTGTACAAGTTGAAAGAAACAAGAACAAGAACGCGAACGCCAACAAGCGAAAGAGACAGACAGAAAGAGAGTAAGAGAGAGAGATAGAGAGAGCGCGAGTGCGAGTGCGAGAGTACGTTAAAAGCAAGTTAAGCCAAACAAAAATATCAAGTTTTCAAAAGTTTATAAATTGTTTGCTTTTGTTTTTTGTGAGCTTCTTCGTCTTCAAACAATACAACAAAATTTTAAATGCAGCGCGAATTGAACAACGAACGCAGCGTTTTTCTGAACGAATATCGAGTAACGAGTTGTTGTCTGCTCTCGGCGCTCGCTCGGCGGCGACTGAACTAGCGGCTGAAACAGCTTAGGATGCAGCCACTCTTTTGCTGTGGCTTCTAACAAACAGCAACAACAACAACAACAATGATAACAACAACTTTCGAATAAGCTTTAAAGCAGCAGCAGCAGCAACAACTCGTTTTGTTCGTTTTGCTTCTGCTGTGTTACCTTTTTTTTTTTATATATTTTTCACGCCAAATTGATTTTCAGTTATTTGCCTAGCAATTTATTGTTGCCTGTTTCTCAAATTACCACAGCGTCGGCTGTGTTAGCTCACCTCATCGGTAAAATCGCCCAAATGCTTCACATCCTGCGTCTCCTGATAGTCCTTAATCTCCTCGTGCGATATTATCCGCTTATCATCGATCTGACGCACCAGACCATCGGCTGGACGTGCCACCATTCGTTTAACCAGCTTGCCATCTGTTGCTCCTCCTACTCCTCTAGCAGCTCCAACTCCAACTCCACCGCCCACTCCAAATGCCTCCTGCAGCTGTGCTAGCTGCCTCTCATTAACGGCGCCCGCCTGCAGCGCCGCTGCATCAATCAGCTGTGCATTGCCATCCAGTTCGTCGGGCAGGCCCAGGTCGCGTTTCTGGAATAGTTCTTGTTGGTTAATCACATCCATTTACCACAGATCTTAACTTAAGCTAGTTATATATGTTCATTTTGTTATTTATTTGCAGTTATATGTAAATATGCACAAGTTTTCTTTAACAATTATTTAATTAAGAAAAAATCCACAATCGAGATCTTGTGTATAATATTATCAAAATTGTATGACTTATATTTATTACTATGTAGTTTTTCAGTTCTGGCTTAAAGTTTAAACATTTTAGATTCAATTATAGCACAGAAAAATTGAATTTGAAAATGTATCTAAAGAATTGTTTGATTCTTGGTCATTTGTAATAAAAAGTAGGTTCTTTAGATAAATCTGTCAATATTTTTTTTTTCTGTGACACAAAAATAATTACAATATTAGGTAAGATTAAAGAAATTAGTTACCTATCAATATAATATGTATATAATTCAATTAGAATCGAGAAAAAACATTGAATGTAATCGATACGAAACAATCGATTTATGAATATTTCTCAACTGAGAAAAGTTCATTTTTGAATGGGCCATTAAAGTTTATTGTTGCATGTCTTGTGAAAATAAGGATACGCCTACAATTGTAAACAATCAAGGATACAATAAGCCGAACCATGTTTTGTCTTTATAAACATTTGGTTCAAGAAAATCTAGCTTTCTTGAAAATTTCATCAATGTGAACATCTAAAAAATGTGCTGGTAACAAAATTCTAAGAAGATACATACTTTTGCAGAAAAGATTTGCATAAGAAAACTTATTTTCAACCGATCGTTCATATGGCAGCTATAAGGTATAGAAGTCCGATTTCGATAAAATTTTGTCTTCATCTATAAACTGTCTTTAGGTTTAGTGAGTTTGGTTGAGTTATCTTGAAAAACAAAAAACGTTTTTCATACAAAAAATAATTTTTCAACCGATCATTCCTATGGCAGTTATAGTGGTCCGATCTGGCCGATTCTGACATACATATATACTGCTTGCAGGAAGAAGAATCATCTGTGCCAAGTTTCATAACTTTAGCTCTAAAACTGAGGGACTAGTTCACATATGAACAGACGGACAGACAGTTGATGCTGATCACGAATATACAAATTTTTGTTTTCTGAAACGTCTCCTTCAATGCGTTACACATTTCGTGGCAAAATTATAATACGCTCTGCAAGCGTATAAAAATAAGACAAGCCGATGCTTGAAAGAAATCCTGGTTTTATGGGTTCCACAGAAACCCGGTTCACAAACCGAACCTAGAATACAGGATATGGTTCGAACCGTAATCCGAACCACAGGCTAAACATTTTCAAATTTACAATCTTCGTCAACATTAAATAAAATATTTAATTTTGTATTCAACAGATTACAATTTTTCATATCACTATTCTTAGTTATTTGTCGATATCATAATATAAATAAAACTCAAAAACACAAAATGAAATTAATATTACTCAAAATGGCAGTGTGTTTGTTTTTTAAAAAAATTAAAGCTTCGAACTTCTACATTTTTACGAATGATGCTTTTTTTAAACCTTATGCTCAATTGCATATTTTTTTTCGACTTTTCCTCGAATTTTCAATTTGAATGCCAACTACAAATTTTCCAAAATAAAAATATTTCCGTAAGTTGAAGTCAATATCTCCAAAACTATTTAATATACGTATACAATGTAAGAGACTTATTTGCAGGCCTATTTCTTTTGTGTGAGTTTTTTTTCTTTCTCGGTAATGCTATGCACAAGTAATGGTCAAATATTTGAACTCAGAACTTCAGAAAAATTACAGTTGAAAAAAAAACTTTGAAAATTAATAGATTTCATCCCTTGCATGGACAAAAACAAATATATGTGATTATAAAGCTTACTCTTACACTTTGAATAAAATATATAAAAGTTAATGAGAGGTAGCTCATAAGCTATGCATAAGAGAGCAGAAATGATGAGTAGTAAAGCATAAAGCGTACAATTAACTAAGCTAGTAATTTCCTTTGAATGTGAATTTAAACGCTTTAATACACAACAGTCGATATTATCGATAGTTTTATCGATTGCTTTTCAGCTCTGTCTTGAAGCCAGTCTCACCTCAGTGGTCTCCGTTTCTTGTTTGTCCGTGTCCTCGGTCGTATTAGTGGACACTATGGGGCCAGAGTCTGCGATCACCTTGCCATCCTGTAGCTTTACCTGCCGCTTCACCCGTGTCTCAATTTGTCTCGTTGTCGTTAGCTCTGTTTTTCGCTTCGTCACCCATTCCTCTGCAATCAGAAAAGAAAAGAAATCATTTAATTGTACTTAGTATTGCATACTTTTAGACTAACGCTCTTAGTTTTTCACAGCTCATATTTACGATTTTATAGCATGCTCAAAATTATGCTGTGGAAATGTAACGCTTTCAAATAGGCTAAAAAGCTCAGCCAAAGAGAGCGAGAGAGCCATAAAGAGACAGATGAAGAGAGAAGAGAATAATGAAAAAGCAATGCAGTTACGCTGAGAGCACCTCCCCTCCCCCCTTTGGTTTGTCCCTGCACGCTTTTGGAACTTCTTTTATGCCAGTTGCCACTTAAGCCTTTGTATTTTGGGCAATATTTCAAGGTCGTTTAAAGATAAATAGCTAAGATCAAAGTTCAGAGCATTTTAAAGAGATGTTCATAAATAAGAATTAAGCAATAGTATTGGTAAGACTCATATATAGATATTAGTTAATGTGCCTAATTTTGTATTTATTTAATAGTGTACTTCAATTAAAATAAGTGAGTGATGAAAAGTGAATGATTTATAGTCCTAAACTATATTTGTTTTTTGAAAAAAAAAATGTTTTTATTAAAAAATACAATACAATTAAGTAGAAAAACAATTTTTAAATACCATAGAAGAATGCTCATATTAATGTCTCAAATAAAAACATATATCTCATGAACTAGGTGAGTTACCAAAAGTTTTAGTATGCACTTTTCTTAGTTAAAGTACTACCATTCGATCAATATAGCCCTCGATCTGATCGGACTCTCACAGTAAATCTTTCCTTCTTACTGTATATAATGCTAGTCGCCGTTTGCGCACTTCGTTCTGCTTCGTCCCTAGCGTGGACTACCTTTCACAGAGATATTAGTAAGTATCATAAATCTATATATACATAGGTATATGTAAAAGAGTTCAACCTTACTGACTGCTCAAACCAAAAGAGATGGGAAGCTAAAAGCCTGAACTTTTCTGTTTTTCATCCGATCGGGATCAAATTCACTTTCAAAGATCAGTATGAAAATTCATTGAAACTGCATACAAATTCAAATAATTCGATACGTGTCTGACATAAATTGGAAAAATTCACACCCATGAAAAAATTGGTGGAAAACTGTGACTTCGATTGGCTTCAAATTCAATTTTAAAGCTCTGCCTTAAAAATCGTTGAGGTTCTGGGACAGACTTAGTTAAACTCTTCGAACACATGCGTAAAATCGTGGTGAGGGTCAAGAATTTAGCCGGGTAAGTTTACCAACATTTAAGTTTTAAATCCAGGCTATTTGTTATTGTTTTAATTTGTTATATTTTTAAGAAATGCTGAAAACATTTCAGATATTAAGGCCAAGTTCTTAAGAGTAGTTCTTAAAATGGAACAACTTTGAAGTTAATGTAAAAATATCATTAAATAAATAAAGAATATTTCATAAATATTTCAGTGTCATCTTTGTTTTAGTTGCCGTTTAGATGTGAATATCATTTGATCTATGAGATTTTATATATTATAGGTATATGTGTCAACTTTTGATAAATAAGTTATAAATAATATAATTAAATCAAACTGTATATATAAAGATGCCGTAAAATAGCCAAGAGAAAAAAAAAAACGAAAAACAATTAAGTTAACAATCAATTGAACTAGTTCACAATGAATAACCGTAAGTGCATTGGCAACATGTTGCTTTGGTGCTTGCCACTTGCCAGTTGCCACTTGCTGCTTGCCACTTGAGCATGTTGCAGTTCTGATATTGCAACACCTCAAGAGCTGTGGAGCACATAAAAACTTATGCATCGCGTTTGCAATTGAATTTGCATGCAGATAAAGTGCATTTTGTATTTTTGCATTTTGCATTTCCACTTGTCCCGCTTCTAACAAAAAGCACAAACAGCTAAAGCAAAAGAAGTTGAACAAAAAAAAGAAAGAAATAAATAACGAAGCGCTTCAGCGATTCGCCGAGTGGCTGCCGCATTTGGTTGCCTTAGCTTAGCTGGTCGCCCAATTACGTAACCCAAGTCCAAGTTGGTCTCTGTCTGCCGCTGACTAACTGTACTGTGTGTGTATGTCTCGGTGTGTGTATATGTGTGTGTGTGTGTGTGGCAACCTGTGACGCCAAAAACCACAGAGCAAAGCTATGAAGCACGGACATCCGACGACGTAGACGACGAAGACACTGTCCAAGACTGACTTGCTGCAAATTTACTGAATGAAAATTGAGTTTCTGTACACTTGCAAAGTCACGTCACGTCATGTGTATCGCTTAGTATATGGCATTTCCGAAACTATAGAGTATATTCGTACATTGTACATACATGTTCTTGATCAGTAAAGATAATTTATTGCATATAGCAACAATGTCAATGATCATTCGTAAAGTGTTTGTTTCTCAAGATATCACAAACAAATAAACCAATACTAAGTTTTATGCTTTATTTATAGCTATTATAGCTATCATAGGAACGATCGGTAGACAAATTAAGTTGCATGTACATATATTTTAATCAAACTCAACAGCTCCAAGTCTTTTCATACTTTCTATAGTTAAGTCAAGTTAAAAATATGAACAAAATTTTAGAAAAGAATGAAAAATTATCCAAAATTAACATTGTTATATACATGTATTTTTTTTAATATATTTATTGACTTATACATTATTATTATGTATATAATGAATGGGGATCATTGTCCCATGGTTTGGCTATTAGACATTGACGATGATACGTTTTTAAATATAAAACGATTTGCTTGACTGGGAATCGAACCCGAAACAGAGCAGAATGCCTTCCCACTAGGTTACAGTCGTTCACAACATTGTTATAAAATACCAGTTAGTAAAAATAAAAATTAAATTGTAATATCACAAAAATCTATTAGTTCTACGTTGTAGTTATCTTTAGGTATTTATAATAAAACAAATATTATTTAATATCAAATTGTCAAATTAAATTAAAAAAAAAAATAATAATAACCAGGTGCGTTCCGGATTTCATTTTCGTCAATATTTCGCCGAATTGGGTTTTCCTAAAAAGCTAATTTAGTTAAGTTAAGTAATTTATTCTTAATTTCAAGATCGTTTATTTCGTTTATTTCAAGATCAATGGAAAGTGAACTCAAATCGCAAAATCTTTTAAAAAGTAGTTATTGATATATTTAAGAGAAATCAACTTTTTCGATAGCTTTTTATGTATTTTGTTTAAGAACAAATAAATAAAAAATTATTAAACATTATGTTTTTGTATGAAATACATTTCTACAAAATAACGGTTCATTCTTGATTTATATAAACATATTTACAAATGATATTTATAATTTGTCATGCAGAAAGTGATACAAGATACAAGTATATTAAAAAAAAACAACGATTCTATGTGAATTTGCCTTTCTTATATTTGATATTGAACAATTTAATGACTATAACATTTAATTATGATGTGTGTGTTTAAGTCTGTAATAAAAACAATTTTAAATTTAATCAATTTATAAAATAATGAATATTGTATTAAAATGTATCTTAAGCAAAAACTAATCAATAAATAATTCGTTACAGAAAAGTTGAAGACAAAGTTTCGAATATTGTAAGGGTATATACATAGTCGATACATTTAGTTACTTAAGAAATAGAAAAAAAAAAGAAACGTTAGAGCAATATTATTATAATTTCTAAGTACGTAAATGTTGCTTATATGGTTTTTAGGAGTATTTAGTGTTCGGCATAACGTAGCAACAATAGTTCTTTCTTGATTTTATTGTGTTGCTTTTGGAGTGTCAGTCGGATGTCTGCTGGTCTGCTGGTCTGTCGGTTTGCTGGTTTGGCTGGCTGCATAGAAATCACTGGAGCATTAAAGGTCGCTTATATAATTTATCTGCAGTCCGAGTTGATGCAGAAAAGAAACCGAAACAAGATCTCGTTGCTGGGCTGGTACTACAAGTACGAGTGGTAGCTTTAACTGAAGCTGCAGCTACATTTGTTGTTGCAGTTGCAGTTTCAGTTGCAGTTGTTGTAGTTAAAGATAGCCGAGTGGAAGATGGAGGTGGTTGGCAATACAGCAATACAGCAATACAGCAATTTGCAATTGGCTCGGTCAGTTGCTTTTGATCGAAACGAAACTATTTTAATCGACCATCGTCTGTGTGTGTGTGTGGCGAGAAAGAGAGCGAGAGAGTTTGAGTCTCTTCCCCCTTGATTTGTATGCCGTTCTCCGTTTATCTTTAGCACATATCCGCATTGCATCAGCCAACTGCCAGACAGTCAGCCAAGCACTTCATAAATAACAACAACAACAACAGTTGTAACAAATGCAACAACAACAGCCACAATTAAACAAACAAACGACTCGAGACATTAGGTGGGTGGTTGGGCGCAGTGTTGCCAATTTTAGCAGCAATTCAAGCCAAAAAAAAGCTAAATTTGTATCATAAATTAAAGAGTTTCCAACACAAAAACTATTTTTTTTTACATAGTTAAAAAAAACTTTTGAAATGGCAGCTTAGAATTCTTGATTTATTCGAAATCGTAAAAAAAAAACATTTTTGAAGTATGTTTTCAGAATATTCAGGCCTGTTGCGAATTCGTATTCCGTTTGAAATTTGCGAAAACAGAATTGAATTGTTCTTAAGCACTCAAAACTTCAATCGATTACGTTTTTAAAAGTTTTACTTTTTTGCCAGCGGAATGAAAAGTTATTGTCAGATTACACAAAGAATTCAAAAAACCAAGTTCTTAAACTCAACTTTCTTATATTCTTCGTCTTATTTGGAAAAGAATTAGTTTATTTATTTATTAGATTAAAATCAAATAAAAATTTATAGTATTAAATTTAAAAATTGTCTGTTGAACAGAAACGAAAACTTGCAAGCAAACGCAGCTGTTCTCGATTCAGCATATGCCTACTAGATGTCGACTAAATTTTCTTCTTACTATGAAAACTCGTTTTCGAAATCTGTTTCTAAAAAGAGAAAACGAAACCATTCCCAATGGAAATCAGAACAGTTTGGAATTCATTCGTCTTTATTAGGGTTCGAATCTCATCGACACCAAATAATGATTGACGCTTTACTTTTATTAGTACAATGAATTATATACAAATAATGTTAATACTTAAATGTTAACGTATACGTCCGTTAAAAGATATAGTAATCTAAGTTTAGTTTTGATTTTGTTCAAACTATATTAACTATAAAGTACAATAAAACTTGCAATTACTGAGTTTGTTTTGTATATCTGTGAAAAACAAACAAAGACTTTCATTCAACAACTCAGATGATTTCTATGGCAGCTATAAGACATAATGATCCTATAATATCGTTAGTGACATCAATATTTCATATTTAACAAGTAAGAACGTTGCAGTCGGATGGACCCGACTGCGATATACTCTTTTTTTCGTCTCTTTGCGGAGTCAGAAGTGGGCGTGGCAATTATATTTTTGCTCAAATCTTTCAAGTTTTGCCATCAATTTAAGTTTGGTTGGGCCCGTTCTACATCTTTGGGAGAAACAAACTTTGGTCGATTGCAAGGGCGGAGGTGGGCGTGGCAAAATTATTTTTATCCAATCCATTTAATAAGGCAACAGAATTCAACCTTCAAAATTTGGTGATTCTAGCTAAAGGGGTGTGGGAGATACAGACTTTGCTCATTTGTGGGGGCGGAGGTGGGCGTGGCCAAATTTTACCAGATCGATCAAGGAAGTGATTAGTAGCCCTTGTGCAAAATTTGGTTACTCTAGCTCTAAAACTGTGGAAGATATAGTTTTTTGCGGTTTGTGGGGGAAGGGGTGGGGGTGGGGGGGAGATCTTGACACTTTGTCTGCCTATGGTATATACCAACATGTATACCAAGTTTGGTTGCTCTAGCTTCAAAACTGTGGAAAAAACCTGCGTTCATACAGACGGACAGACAGACGGACAGACGGACAGACGGACGGACGGACATTTCACAAACCCAATATACTCTTTTTTCCTTTTTTTTCAAAAAAGTAAAGAAAAGAGTATAAAAATATATTTTCTAAAAACTAAAAAAAAAGGCTAGATTTGACGGGAAATTAGATCAATTGGCCAACACTTTGGCTTGGGTGGTTGGATTGAAGCATTTTATTTACATTGTTTCGTTCATCGGGTACAATCGATTGCGTAGCCCGATGACATGTAATCGTTACTCATGCTTATGTCCCCCCTTCCCACCACCTTCTCACAACAGTCGCAAGATTCATTACATTTGCTGCACATTTGTTGCCGCTCAATGGGCTAATTGTGGTGTCAATTATGACCACGTTAAGTGGCTAAAAGCTTCGTTGCTAACCGCTACTGTCAACTAACTCAACTGCAAAATAACTACCCCGCCCATTGCAACATCTCTCTACCACTCTACCCCTACCACCCTGAAATTTCGACCTCTTTTTGCCTACTCAGGCTAAAGTTAATATTAGCTACAAAATATTGAATATACATTATAAACACTGTTTACCATCTTGCATAACTTTCATACCTGAAGCACTATCTTAAAGATTGTTATTCAGAGCCCCAAGTATACTTAATTAAGATTTCCATACAACTTTTCGTTAATTGAAGTTTTTTACTCCCTGTTCCCATTAAAAATGGGAAAAAGGGTGTTATACAGTACTGCCAATGTATGTAACAGGCATATATATTCTTGCATATATATATTATTGATCAGCATCAACAGCCGAGACCAACTAGCCATGTCCGTCTGTATGTCCGTCTGTCCGTCCGTCCGTATGAACACAAAGATCTCGGAGACTATAAGAGCTAGAGACACAAAACTTGGCATGCAGGTTCATGTATACCATACGCAGATCAAGTTAACTTCAAATTTCGGGTGCACCCCCTCGCACCCTCGCAAATCGAAAAAAACGCCCACAGTTACAAATTTAAAGATAAAGCTCTGATTTTTGGTACACATATATGTTTCATCAATGTTGATCAGTTACGATCGGGTAAATAGCACCAGAGTTATGGAAGAATTTATTATCCCCGTCTGAGCAGGCAGAAACAACAGTTTGACATGCACTGGACAAGTTAAGTGCGATGCTTGCTTGTGTTGCCGCTGAACTGCTTGAAATGCCAGTTGGGAGCAAGGAATCTCGTAGTTTTTTTTTCAATTCAATTCAAAACCATAAATAATGTTCTTCAAAACTTGTTTATTGTTCGTGTCATCATTAAATGCATTTTGAAATTTATAATTTGTTTTTCTCGTTCTCTAAAATGTTATCTACATACTACTGATGATCATAATGCTCGCATCTTTGGTCATAGCTTATTCTCTTGTTTCATTTGGCTTTTGAATTTCATTAATTTTCAAAAAAGAATATTTCTTTTTTTATTTTAATACTTTTGAAAATCAATATCTTCAAATTTTGATGCAACAAAAGTTTTATTTAAAATTTAATTCAGGAAAAAATAAAACTATGTACAGTTGTTTATGGAGAGCTGTGTAGAGTTGTGTGTGTATGTGTGTGTGTGTGTGTGTGTGTGGAGAGAGGTGTGTAGAGTTATGAGTGTGTGTGGCATAACAAGCTGTGGCTCCAATTATTAAATATCTGCATATGCAAAAAAGACGAAACAACAGCAACAAAATTGTTGCAGTTGTTGTTGTTGTTGCTGTTGTTGTTGTTGTCGTTGCTGCCGTTGATTTTTAATGATTTGCTAACGTGGGAAATTTGTTTGAAACATTTTCTTTTGCATTACCATTTTACCATTGTTGTTGTTGTAGTTGTTGTTGCTTGTAGCTGCTTGTTATTTCTAATTTTTACACTTTTTCACAATGTTACAAGTTATCCGCCGTTTGTTGCTCTTGTTGTTATTGCCGTTGTTGTTATCGCTGTATTTGTTGTTGTTGTTGCTGTGGCCAAAGGTGCCTTTGTGCTATGTTAATCACATAATTAAATCAAACTTTCTATGATTTCCGCAACAGGCACGATAAAGAAAAGGGGGCAGTCAGTCAGGCGGGGAGGGAAGGCAAGGAGCTAAGTATGCAGCTCGCATATTATATAGCGAAAGGGATCTATTCACAATATGGCAACAAATAAGGCTAATAACAGTGAGTGCGAGTGAGTGAGAGGGAGTGTGTGAGGGAGACAGGAACGAAAAATCATTGCATATTTTTTCCGGTATATCTGAATTTTGAATTAGAAACCGATCAAGTCGTGAGTAATACGTAATACGTAATATTCATGAGTCAGGGCATTCAAAGGCACAACCTTGCATGTCAATACGAATACAATACCAGGTTCTGATACAATCGCATTCAATACAAATATATATAAATATATATACCTGTGTGAAAAATAATATCACTGCTTTTAAAAATCATGGTAACTCTATTTTCGAATTGTTTTTAATGGTGATAACCCTAAATTCTACAAGATTTGGCAATTGGTTCAACAACTTCAATAATTTGACAAGCCAAATGAGGAAAAAAATCATTGTGTTTGTTATATCTTAGATCTGGAACGCAATTCGTAAGAGTCAACAATTTTTTTTATTCAAAAAAATTTAAAAAAGAGTATAAATATGTTGAATTTGCTGAAATGGCTGTAGCTTGAAAGTTCTGCCATAGATTTTGACGATTGATGACTTTTTCAAAAGTCTATGAATTAATCTCTATGTTAAATGAAAATTGAAGGCTATTGCTTTTTTTTTCTTATCTCCATATTAATCTAGCTTAAAAAAGAATGATAAGTAGTCCCGTTAAAAAAAATCTTAATGTTTTGTCTGTTGCGGACGTTTCGTATTTATAGTAAAGCTAGGTTAAATTGATCTTTTTATATTTCTATAAGTATTGAAGTCTTATAAAATAACTTTCATTAAGTATCATCTTATTTGACAACGTAAATATTAAAGAGAAAATGGTCTAAAAATTAACAAAATAAGGGTAAAAAGCCATTTTTGCAGATGCCAGTCGGTTCGCTCAGGATAATTATTGAACTGGATTGCAAATTGTTAGATTTTATCAATTTCTAACAATTTATATCTTTTAAATGACTTTGAAATTTTCGAGGCTGGTTTATATGATCTGTTTTAATAGCTTTTCATTGATATTAAACATGTCCTTGAAGGATCAATAACAATATATTTTCCTAGGCAATGAAGTTGACTTTACGTTCAATCTAAACTTATTTTGAATCTTTCTTTTGACATTTAATATTGTAAAGAACTCACCTTCTTTGGTTATAGCTTCTGTATCGCAATCGGTTGGTGTTGTCTCATTGTCTTCATCGTCATCTTTGGGCTCGAATTCGACCTGCGAAGTATCAACGTCGTAGAAATTAACGCGGGTCACGTGACGCACGTACTCGGCACTTGTTGTGCCGTGTATTTTGTTATTGTTAGTGTAGCTGGCAGGTGGCTGTGGCTGTGGCTGTGGCTGTGGCAGTGGCAGTGGCAGTGGCTGTGGCTGCAACTGTGGCAGCGGCAGGCTCGTTGCTGACGCTGGCAGAGCCTGCGCATAAATGCGAAAGACAATCGGTGCGGGGGCGTAGCTGCGCGGCGGCTTTGGTACGGCATTTGCGCTGCTTGATGGTGGCAAGCTGGGACGCCATCTAGCGGACAGTGGCTGGTAGCTATGACTATGACTAGGCCAATGGTGCGGGGGGGCAGTTGCTGGCGCCGGATGGCGATAGAACCTAGCTGGTATGGCCGTATCACCCGTCGATGCCGAGGAGGAGACATTCCCATTGCTGCTGCTGTTGTTGCTATTGCTGCTGTTGTTGCTGTTGTTGCTGTTGTTGCTGCCGGGGGAGTAGCTCGCGTTGCAGCAACCCTGACTGGGCTCATGTTGGTATTGGTGGTGCTGTTGGTGTTGTTGGTGTTGGTGTTGCTGGTGCTGGTGCTGGTGCTGTTGGTGTTGGTGTTCTTGATGGTGCTGTTGGTGTTGGGCGTGGCGGCTGCTGCTGCTTCGGCTGCATGTGCATGGCGACAGTAGAAGGATCACCACCATTCGATCATCTGGCGGCGGCGACGGGGCGCTGGGCGTTGACTACATCGGTGCCTGGCCTGCGTTATTGCTGTTGCTATGCTTCTAACGCTGCCGCTGCAGCTCAGCTGCTTGTTGTTGTTGCTGCTGCTGCTGCCTAATTAATGTTGCACTTTCGCTGCAAGCGTTTGGAATTTTCATCATGTGCCGCACAAAACATTTCAGCGCGACACGCGACGTGCCACCCGCCGGCTGCTGCTGCTGCTGCTGCTCTATTCAAGAGACTTTCAAGTGAAATTTTGTAGCAACTTCGACTTTGACTTGAATAATAATAATCAAACGCGATTTCTTCAGACAAAGCCGTACAAACCTAACAAAGCAAGGAACACGTCAAGCGTTAAACACTAAGAACAAAACGGGTCTTCCCGTTTATCGTACCCATGCACTCATACACCCCCACCAGCCCACAACTAACCCCAACCATTCTCAAAGCGATCAACAAAAGAGAGACTTATAATATGAAGGCCCATAAAGTGGGAAGAAGCTGAGGAAATTCGCTGGAATTGGTAGACTAGCTGGATTGTCTGGTCTTTGGCCACTTGGTTTATTACACAACTTGCGATCCAAATGCAGCACAAAATGTTTGTGTTGTGTTGTGTTGTTGGCTTAAAGGGCAGTGTGCTTAGTTCAAGGCGCAGAGCGGTGAAATGGAAAACAACAACCAAAAAATAACCACATTAAAATGCGGTCAAAGGTCGCCATAGCAAACAAGAAAGCGTTCACAAATGTTGCCCATTGCCCATTGCCCATTCGGGCTGATTAAACGAATTACCCAAAAAGAAGTTGGGAAAAGAGTGCTGTTTTGGCAACTGAAATCTCTCTCCGAAATTTTTTTTTCAGCAGAAGAGTCGAAAGCACATTTGAAATTGTAATTTGTTCGAAATATGTAAACACTTACTGATCATATTTTTATTAAACCTTGTCTAAACTTCTGTGGAAGAAAGTTTTTCAAGTTTCGGATGCACCCCCCCCCCCCTTGATTTCAGGTAGATTTCAATTTTTTAATTGAAGTTCAATGATGAAAATCGGAGCATTCACAATCCACTAAAGCATTTAATACACTCTAATAAGGTCAAATAATTAGCTCGGTTCCCATTTCCGATTCTATCAAAACATTCGGAATTGGACTTGTTCGCAGTTCAGAATTCAGCTTTAAAGGTTGTGATGTTGAAACAGTGGAATGAGAAGTACTCAAACTTTCTTTAAAAGGTCATAACGATTGACATTTATTTCAAAAGAAGGATCAAAAAATTCAAAACGATTCGGAATGAAAAATTGTCGGAATAGGAACTGTTTCAGTCTCTCAACCAGCGCTTTTCCCACAAGCATCACTTTCAAAGTTTTTGATCTAATATCGCTTGCTCTTTTCCTTAAAGCTCTTCTCTTGAAGCTTATCTCACAAAGTTCTGACTTTGCTCTTGCTGTTCTCCTTTCCATTTCCCTTATTGCCCCTCCCTCATTAAGCACTTTCTACTGGGAGCCAAACATCAAAGTTCTCAGTCTCTCAGTAAAGCTCTCACTTGATTATCGCCCGTCTTCTTCCTTTATCTCACCCCCGCTTTAAAGCGCTTTCTGTTCTCACTGTTGTTTATGCTATTGTTGTTTGTTGCTGTTGTAGTTTGATTGTTTAGGTTATTTGGCATTTGTTTTATGTGCGAGACGATTCTTGAATCGATAAATACGCTTGAACAATCAATTTGTTAGCTTTTGGCATTGTTGTGGTTGTTGCTGTTGTTGTTGTTGTTGCTGCTGCCATTGTTGCTGTTGTTGTTATTGTTGTTGCCGGTTGCCGGTTGACTGTTGTGCTTTTTTTTTTGTATTCATTCGCACTGATCGATCAATTTGGACTTCGAATTGTTGGCCGATTGATCATGTATGTATGTATATGCGCATGACGTCAGGTCGTCACAGCAACAACAACAACAGCAATAACAACAACAATTAAATTGTGATTGCAATTTGGCCATTTATGTAATTACTTCCGTCGACAGGCATAGGACAAATATAGAACCTTTTGGCTTTCGCTTTGACTGCTGATTCCGATTCGAATTTCAGTTCGAATTCGAATTTGTTTTGTAAGGCGGCTCTCTGTGGGCATGACTCACCACAAAATGCAAATTTCGATACAAAGCCCCTCCCCAAAAACCAAATGTTACTTTAAAAATTCCCCTCCCCAAAAACAAAAAGGCAAAGACAAAAAAAATTCAAATGCAATCGCAAATGCCTTTTACTTGACCCAAAAGCAGCAGCAACAACAACAACAGCAGCAGCAACAGTTGCAACTGCAACAAGGCGTCGAGTTAGACATACAAATGTGTTGTGGCCAAAACGATTTTTTGGTTTTGGGCGACAGCCGAGCCCACAAGTCACGCACTGGTCAACAAATACCCACACACACATACTTACATACACCCCCCCCCCTCCTCCACTCACCCTATGGCCACTTTGATTGCTAATTTGCGCATTTTGCCATACAAAGACATTGAATTGTTGTTGCCCATTTAAAGTTTAAAAAAAAAAACACAAAACAAAATATAAAAAATAAATATTTCAAGACGCACAAAACTGCCAGAATCTTAAATAACAGTTAAGCATTGTTGTTGTTTTTGTTGCAACAACAATAACAAATTGCATAAAGCAAAACTCTTCACAGCAGCAACATGCTCAAAAAAGCAACAATAACAAGAACAAAAACTGCAAATGCTGCTTGTGGGTGCACACACCCCCTCCGCCCAACCTCTCTCTTGACGCTCACCTATCTACTCGCACTCCCTCTCTCCCCCCCCCCCCCCCCCCCCCCCTCCCAACACTCTGCTGGCGCTGCCCTGCTGCAAGCATTTGACCATTTTGTGAACGAATAATGCGCGTGATTTTGTATATGTATGTATGTATGTATGTGTGTGTGTTTGTGTGTGCTGCTGTTGTTATAGTTGTTGTTATTGTTGTTGTTGTGTGCGCTTTAATGGTGGGAAAATTATTTTTGCTGTGCTTTTGTTGGATTTTTGGTTTTTGGTTTTAGTCTTTTTTGTTTTCTTTGATTTTCAGTTTTGGGCACCACGCTTTGCTATCGATAAATTGCGAGTGTGTCGATTGCCGCAGGATCTGAAGTTGAGGTTACGTATACGCAACGATTATGCAACAAGTAGAAGCTGCCCAAAGAAACAACAACAACAAATACAACATCAGCAACAAAAAGTGGTGCAAAAAACACACACACACACACAAAAACAGCAACAACAAATGTCACGACGACAACACAAATGACTAGAAAAAGGCTGCAGTTAACGACAGCAACAACAGCGACAACGTCGGCGGTTTTAATCATTCATTTTTTGCACGTACTATGCCATGTAAAGCCCGCCACTTTAAGCTGGAGCGTAGCGGAGAGTGGAGATTGGCAGCGGAGAGTTTCAGCTTGAGTTTGAATTAGAGTGAGAGAGATAAAGATAGAGATAGAGAGTGGGAGAGTGCTTGCACAAGTGCAACAGGGCATATGGGCATTTGTCTACACGGCAGCGCTGCCTTAGCCCCTCGCTTACTTTTAGTTCTTTACCGTGTGTGGTCACACTTTGCACTTTACCATTAAGGCCACCAAATAAACAACAAATATCCAAATTAAAAAAAAGAAAATAAAACACAAATCTTTGTTGCTGCGATTGTTTTATGAGAGTTCAAATGTTAATAGAGCACTCTATGTACATATACATTTATATTTAGTTAATAATCTTATTTTTTAGCGACTTTTAATTTCAAAGGGCGCGTGCGCGCGTAAAATAAAAAAATTAATAAAAATAACAACAACAAAAGTGCAAGTCAAAGTCGAAGAAAAAATAAGTTGAAAAATAAAAAAAAATGGAAATAAACTCGCGGCGTGTTCGATACGATGGCGCGGCGACGACTGCGGCGCTCCATGAGCTGCACCGTTAGTTTGTTACACCTGAACTGACTGAGTGTGGCGCGCGCGGCGTTGAGCCAAGTGCGGCTGCGCTGCTTGCGCTCCATTGTTTTGTCGCTGCGCCAGAGCTTTGCCTAAGCCAGTGCCACATACACACGCACAGACATATTGTACACACACACAAACACACAAGCTTACGAGCACTGCTATGTGTGCATGTGTGTGTGTGCCTTAATTCGTTTTGTTATTGTTAATGTTTTCGTTCTTTTTATGCCTTACTTACCAGTTCGTTTCGCTCATCTTTGGCGCCAGCTTTCGATTTGCTCGTCTTGCTCAGTGCCATGGCGCCTCCAAGCGGCCTCCCAGCTGTTGCTGCTGCTCCAACTTTACACGCGCTTGGCAGTGTGTGTGTGTATGTGCAAACTTTTGTATTCTGCTTTGACTGCAAATTTGAAAAATGTTTGTCAATATTCGTGCTGCCTACTTTTAGTCGGCGTGCGCAAAAGCTTTGCAGTCGCTACGATCTGTTTGCTGCTTGTGGTTGTTGTCTTCGCTAAGTTGGCGCACGTGATGCAATTTAACGTTTTTTGCGTGAGAATCGATAGTTTTAACATATTTATTAGCAACATCAGTTTGCATGAATGTGCAAAGTAGTGCTGGAAGCAACATCGATGCTATATTGAAACTATCCCAGTGGTTAGTTCAGGCCTGAATCAATACATTGTTTCAGGCCTGAAAAGTAATGCTCAGGCCTGAGCGCATACAATACTGCTTGCTTTCCTTTTTGTATGAGATGTGCTACTTACAGAAACTATCGTAAGGTCTATTCTCTTGCCTGAATATCCCAAGAAATTTTTCTCCAAAAACTCAGGCCTGCATCCTCAGGTCAAAATTATGGTGTGAATATTTAAAAATTTGAAGAAAAAAGCTATAGACAAGAATAAGTATGGTCAGAAGTCTTACATGAAGGATAAAACTCATGGGTGAAATTACTAATTGGTCAAAATACAATTATTATTTTTAAAATTGTTTTTACATTTCTTGAAAAAACAAGTAAGAATGCTCTAGTCTAGTGTGCCCGACTTAGTCCCACTTTGCATTTCAAGCGGCAACTCAAGCAAGCAGTGCACTTAACTCGTAAACTGCTTGTCAAACTGTTGTTGCTGCCAGCTGAGACGGGCGTAATAGATTCTTCTATTGCTTTGGTGCTATTTATCCAATCGTGTTAAAATTTCCTCAGCTGATCAACATTAATACAACATATATGTGTACCAAAAATCAAAGCTTTATCTTTAAAATTGTGGCTCTGGGAGTCTTTTGCGATTTGCGGTGGTGCGGGGGGGTGCATCCGAAATTTGAAATAAACTTGATCTGCGTATGGTACCCAGGAACCTGCATGCCAAGTTTGGTGTCTCTAGCTCTTGTAGTCTCTGAGATCGACGCGTTCATACAGACAGACAGAGGGACAGACAGACGGACATGGCTAGTTCGTCTCGGCTGTTGATCCTGATCAAGAATATATATATTTTATATGGTCGGAAATGCCTCCTTCTGCCTGTTACACACATTTGCAGTACTTTATAACTCCCTTTTTCCCACTATTAATGGGAACAGGGAGTTAAAAAAAAAAAAAGAGTATATTGGGTTTGTGAAATGTCCGTCTGTCCGTCCGTCAATATACGGGCCTGCAAATAAGTCCCTTACATTTTAGACATATGTACATATATCTTATAGTTTTGGAGATATTGAGTCCAAAACTACAAAAATATTTTATTTTGCAAAAATTTTTAATTGGAATTCAATTTGAAAATTCGAGGAGAAGTCGAAAATAAGATTTTGAAAAAGTCATCACTCGTCAAAATCTATGGAAAAACTTCCAAGCTACAGCCATTTCAGCAAGTTCAAAATTTTGTATTTTTATTCCGGTTTCTTCCGGTTTTCCAATTGCCGCGCCACAGTCCAATTGGTTTTGGTTGGGAAAATTTAGTTTTTGTATGAAAAACTTTTTTGTTTTTAAAGATATCTCAACCAAACTTGGCAAATACCAGTTTTATTATACTTTACATATTTTAAAGAAATTACAACAAAATCGGATAACTATATACTATAGCTGTAATAGGAACGATCGGTTAATAAATAAGTTTCTATACGGCAGCTATATAATTATTGATCCGATGTTGATCAAACTTTGTGAACATGTTTAAAGCACGATAAGAAACGGAATTGGTAAGTTTGGTTGAAATATTTTCATAAAAAAGATATTTTTTCATATAACCCATTTTCAACCGATTGTTGCTATTTCAGCTTTAGAATATAGTGGTCCGATTCTTATAAAATTTATACCAAAATGCATATATAATGCTTAAACTCAGAATTGGTAAGATACGTCGAGTGATCTTGAAAAAACAAAATATGCGACCAATTGTCCAACTAAGTTTTTTTAAATTTTCCAACCAAAACCTTTTGGACTATGGCTCAGCAACTGGAAAACCAAACAAAAATTTGCCGTCTATTTTTACTCCCTGTTCCCATTAAAAATGGGAAAAAGGGAGTTATAAAGTACTGCAAATGTGTGTAACAGACAGAAGGAGGCATTTCCGACTATATAAACTATATATATTCTTGATCAGGATCAACAGCCGAGACGAACTAGCGATGTCAGTCTGTCTTTCCGTCTGTCTGTATGAACGCGTCGATCTCAGAGACTACAAGAGCTAGAGACACCAAACTTGGCATGCAGGTTCCTGTATACCATACGATCAAGTTTATTTCAAATTTCGGATGCCACGCCCACAGACAGACGGACATGGCTAGATCGTCTCGGCTGTTGATCCTGATCAAGAATATAAATAGTTTATATAGTCGGAAATGCCTTCTTCTGTCTGTTACACACATTTGCAGTACTTTACAACTCCGTTTTTCCCATTGTTATTGGGAACAGGGAGTAAATATCTCTAGTGGAAAACAACCACTATTGTGGCTCAATAAAAAAAACATCGATACTATTGATAGATTCATCGATTAATATTCAGCTCAACCAATTAGAGTAGCTTAAAGCTCCAGATACTAAAATGAACATATCAACTGCATCCCCTAATTAACAAAATTGAGTGCAAACAAATATCGATTCTCATTTGATGTTGTTTTCGGGCAATGTAAGTGCTCAGCTGGTTTGTTCGCCCACTCTTAACTTGGCGCAAATACTGTCAAACGCATTTGGTCAAAATGAGTTAACGTATTTGGCTTTGTCTGCTGACCGCCCACCAACACCCGCAACAACCACGCAATTTTTTGTGTAAAAAGCGTTCTCGGCTCAAGTTTGTCTTAAAAACAAATTTTGAAAAACAAATCAAAAAGAAGAAAAAATACAATTTGGAGGATTTTTACGATACACAATTTGAAGGCGATGTGTATATGGATTTACATAAGAGTATGTACATACATATCTACAAATATAACAAATATTTATTGAATGCTGCGCGAAATGACGAAGTGAACGAGTTATTTGCGCGACTTTAGTTAGTTTCAACGTCCCACACAGTATACATACTATGTATACTACAAGTAAATATTATAGAAAATGTTTTGTCTCTTATGTGTGGCGAGATGGCAAATACATACATATACTATACATATATATATATATATATACATATGGCATCCAACTGACAGTTTGTCATACTATATGCAAATTACATGCGATGAACGCAACGTAAATTTAACGCCGGATGAAAACTGTTCTACAAAGGTAGTTTAGTTAACTAAAGTTTAGTTTCCAAAGTTCATGCAAACATAAGCAAGGTCACACTGGACAAAGGGATGGAAGCTAAGTATGTATTTTGACATATGTACATCCTTCTGGCAGTATATGTACATATGTAATACATATATATGAATGTATATTTAAATTACATTGTATGTAAATTAAACTTCGAATGAAAACTGCTACTTTTGTTGCCAACACAAGCAAGGTCACACTGAACAAATCATTTCAAGAAATATTGGTATACACATGCTATGGCATCCAACTGACAGTTTATCATAATTGTTTTATTTGTGGTCATAAATCTATATACATAACAAATAACTGTTCTACAAAAAGTATAATAAACTTAAATGTAGTGCCAGTTGTTGCACATTGGAGCAAGGTCACACTGGACAAATCGAAACAGAGAAGAGAATTCTGCGATTTGAAACACTTTTTGGGATCCACTTAACAATTTGGCTTAAACGCTCAACTGAGCAAACAGATGTTGCGAAAATGGCAAATAAAACAGATGAGAGCACATTTAACTGTTGCATGCCACGCGCTGTTGCATTGCCAGCCATTTAAATAATCGAATGTGCCCGGCACGCGTCTTCCTGCTTAACCCTTTTTTTTGTTTTGCTGGAGGTGGAGGGGATGAGGGGGGAATCGATCGATCGATTGATTTTATCGGCCATCGATTGCCATGCGATAGCCAATATTGTATGTATGTGTGTATAGATGGTTATAAACAGGGCGTGTTTTGATGTTTCTTTATTTGATTTGCCGCGCCACCACAAAAACAACAACAAAAAACAAGCGAAAAACAGTAATAACAACAACAATAAACGTTGCAACTGGGCAACACACACACATACACACACCTTTTCGTAACCGAACCGCACTGTTTTGGAGGAGGCGAGCAAAACGTTGTTGCTGTTGATTTTTTTTTTTTTTTTTTTATTGTTTTTGTTTTTTGGCCGTCGCGTTTGCGAGTGCGAGAGCTCGAGCCAAGCTAAATGCTTTGTTGTAGTCCGTCCGTGCCAGATTCACAACTGATCTACCTGCTGCTGCTGCCTGTTGCTGCTGCTGCTAGCGGCTGTTGCTGGCTGTCGCGCGCAGCCAAATTGGAATTGGCGATCGAGCGCGCGCGCTTGCCTTTCCACAAACCCCCCAACCCCGTTCCCCACCACGCTGCTACGAACATTCGAACACATACACCCCGCCCCCTTCAACTCCCGGCAATCACATTCACAACAAGCTTAGCTTTTGCGGTCCATCTGCTAGTCAACTATAGCTGGTAACAATAACAACATCAATAACAGCAACAACAATACAGGCACGGCCATGATACAATTAACAAGGTAGCGCACTCGCTCTCTCGGTTCCTTATGCTTCTTCTTCCTTTTTGCTGCCTGTCAAAATGCCATCTCTCGCTCTCTGCGTTTTGAATACGTGTAAGCTGCTGCATGATAGTATGTGTGAATGTGTGTTTATTAATTTACGAAATAGATTAATAAAACTAAAAATATTTACAAATTTGATATTTATATTTAATATTTTCAGAAAAACATGCATAAGCACATTTAAAAAGCATAAAAACATGCTCTCATACTATCATACATTGAAATAATCTGAAAAAAATTCATCAAGCGACTAAGAGCTAAGGAACCGAAAAGAGCACAGGCACGCTAAGTCCGCTACCTTGTTAATTGCATCATGGGCACGGCCAATTCATTCAAGCCACATGCCTACGCTCTTAGCAGGAGCCACAGCGAGAGTGAGAGCAATAACTAAAGCTCGAGAGACACACTGCACGTCTTGTAATGTCCAACACTGGCCAGATCAGGGTGTAATTATAATTGGGTGGTCTAATGTCCACATGGCAACGGGCAAGTAAATCTGTAAATTTGCTCTGTCCCACCCGTTCCAATAATTTGCAAATTTATACCTTGACTCCCAAATCTCGTCCGATTTTCTTGTAAGTGTCATTACAAATTTAAATAATTTTTGGTTTTTTCATTTTCCTATTACTGACATTTCTGTTATTATTATTTTTATACCCTTGCAGAGGGTATTATAATTTTGTCACGAAATGTGTAAAGCATTAAAGGAGACGTCTCAGAAAAAAATTTGTATATTCGTGATCAGCATCAACAGCCGAATCATGTTCGTTTTGTCCGTCTGTCTGTCTGTTTATATGCGAACTAGTCCCTCAGATTTATTTTTTTTTTTTTCTTGATGAAACTTGGCACAGATATGATTTCTTTCTTGTTTATTTATTTTAAAGTATAACTGTCAATCCGAATTTGAAAAAAAAATAAAAAGAGTATATTGGGTTTGTGAAATGTCCGTCCGTCCGTTCGTCCGTATGAACGCAGGTCTGTATCTCCTCCACCTCTTTACCTAGAGTCCCCAAATTTTGCAGGTTGAATTCTGTTGTCCTATTAAATAGATTGCATAAAATAATTTTGCCACGCCCACCCCCGCCCTTGCAATCGAGCAATGTTTGTTTCTTCTAAGCCTGTAGAACAGGCCCAACCAAATTGAAATTGATGGCAAAACTTGAAAATTTTGAGCAAAAATACAATTGCCACGCCCACTTCTGACTCCACAAAGAGTCGAAAAAAGAGTATATCGCAGTCGGGTGCATTTGACTGCAACGTTCTTACTTGTTGAACTCGATAATGCGAAGCAGGCCTGAATGTTTATTTTTGTCGGAACCTGCTGAAGCTTTTGGAAACATGCAGTAATCCCACCTTTCCCGCAATCTTTTAAATCCTTTCCCGTGCCACAAATACCTGCAGGAGCCATCTGTACTCTCATATGAAATGCCAGTCAGGAGCTTATAGTTATTTTTTTTTTTTTTTGAAAATATGAGCCTTTGATCAGAATCAAAAGTTAAGTATATATAGCCATCTTCATCTCCTGTCTGTTTCTTTCTATGCAAATATACTCTCAGTTTGTAAGTACGTATGTCTGAATGTATAACACAAAGATGCCATTGAAACGATTGGTTGAAAATTTGCTTTCAAAACAACTCGAGCAAACATATCAATAATTATTTTTTATATGCTTCATAAACGGATTTGATCAAAATCTGAACACAGTATGTTAATAAAAATTAATTAGAAATTTATAGTCGCGTACCGCCCGTCCTGAGAATCAAGTACCCATATCATACTCGAATTTCTTATAAAATGAGCAATTTGTTTGAAAAAGAAATGCTATTTATATACTAATTTAAGCAAACTAGGCGAGAATTTCGAAATGATTAGTAAATTCCACTAGTCCCGCACTTTTTAAAATTCTTTTCCCGTCCCAGTTTTTCGTGGGACCCACAGGTCTGTCTCGAGTTTCCCGTCCCGATCTCATATCTAATCTCAATGAAACTTAGCAGTTCTATGCAAGTTTGAAAATACTTGTTATGGCTTGGTAAAATTCAATGAAAAAAAACAGCTACTTTTTTATATAATTGACAAAAAAACAATCCGTCCACATAAATATTATTAATTACCAATTATCAATCAATGTTGATCAGCTGTGTAAATTTCATTACGATCGAATAACAAACACCAAAGCTATTGAAGAATCTATTTCCCCGTCTCAGCAGGCAGAAGCAACAGTTTTACAGGCACTGGACAAGTTAAGTGCGATGCTTACTTGTGATGCCGCTGAACTGCTTCAAATGCAAGTTGGGAGCAGGGGGTCTCGTAGTCGGCACACTCGACTAGAGCATTCTCACTTGTTTTAATATTACTTTGCAGATTTCAACTTCTAAAATCCGTATTCTTGTTTGCATTTGGATTTGATTGGCAACACTTGTTCTCTCCCCTTAGGTACCAGTTGCCAGTTACCAGTCGACCGGACACCACCTAATAATAGAGAACCTTGAGCCAGGCAATAATGTGAGCTGAGCTTAAACTGTTGTCGTTTGTACTTGTTGTTGCTGCGATGAAACGCATCATCAGGTTTTTCGTAGAAAGAGCGACGGCAAGTGAGAGCGAGAGAAAAAATGCTAAAAGCATTCTTGAGCTGGCTCTCATTTTGTTATTGTTGCCGTTGATGTGGAGCTGCGACAATTTTGGAGCTGGGCTGAAGGTTACCTGCTTGGAATGTTGGCCGGCGTTGGCGTAAGCGTTGGCGCAAAGTGTCAGTGCCAATGAGAGAGTAAAAGAGAGAGACAGCGAGAGAGAGGGTAAAAGAGAGAGAGAGAGAGTAAAATAGAGAGCGAGATACACCCACAAACAAACACATACTAACACACCTGTGTTGCTACCTTTTAGTTAAATATTGTATATAAAATAATATGTACATATAAGCATGTGTCTCATTGGAATTTCGTAGAATCGATTATCGAGAATACTTTTCCGGTCTTAAAACTTCTGAAAACTCGGAAATGCCTTCGGAGTGGCACGTGCGTTGCCTAGACAAGTTTTTAACTCATATATTAATAATAATATATATCCTCTGTATAGAGATATGAACTACATTTTTTTTACTTCCAAATGTTTAATTTATTTATCATTAAATTTTTGTTTTGTTTCTTTTTTTTGTAATTTTTGTGGTCGAAAATGGGTTTCTCCACTTTTGTTGTCTGACAAATTCAACGCAAAATTTTGTTTTTTTTTCCTTTTTTTTGGTTTTTTGATATTTTTTGTTGAACTACTACGATAATTGAATTGAGAGATTGCATTTCGAAAATCGTCTAGCAGTTAAGCAATAAGAAATGTTTCTTTTATAAGTATTATCATCAGAAGGGCACATACATATTTTTTTAATTTTTTTTTTTCAATATTTACTCTGATATTTGTTTTGTTCTTTTTTTAAAATTATTTTCCGGATTCTTTATAAGTACATAATCTAAACTATAAACACAGAAAATGTAACTACGTCTGTGCGAAGCACCCGAAACGTCATTATAAACATCTATATATTTAAATGAGCCTGGTGGTAGGACCAGTAGCTAAGTTAAATTACTGGAATCATTATATAGATCAAATATTATAATCACGTTTAAGGGCCCATGTAGAAATATAGCATGTGCAAAAAAAATTCATTCAATATATTGAATTATATGCATTTCTTCTTCATATTGCAATTGTGTATGTGTGTGTGTGTGTGTGCGTGTGTGTGTTTGTATGTTTGTATGCTTGTATGTATGTATAAATATGTGTGAATTTGAATGTGCATATTGCATATTTGTTGTTTCGTTTTGTTTTGTTTATTCTTATTCTAGGGACATTTTTTTAATTGAAACGCACGAATGTTAAAGAGAACAATTCAAAAAATGTTATTAAATTAATGTTCGTAATTAAAAGCTCACAATTATGATGATCTACCTCATTACGGTACATTGGTGATGTTTTTGCATGGTGATAAGGGGGAAGATGGTTGGGAGGTATGCCGCTGCGGGTGTAAATTATAAAGAGATGGGTGAGTGAAAGGGGCTAAAATGACAAATGTTTTAAACTAATTACATACACATAAATTATGCTAAGATAGCGTTAAAATTAAAAAAAAGGGAAAAGTGGTGGAGGTTATGGGAAGTTGAGGAGAACATGATTTCTTTTTAGTTTTTTTTTTTTTTCTTTTTGCCTACAATCTAATATCGGTCAATTTGTTTGACATCTGATTTTGTTTGTTTTTGTTTTGTTTCTTCTTATTTTTGTAAAATAATATAATAGGTATATTTTGTATATGTAACTGGATGCACTTTTCTTTGGAGTTGTTTTTTTTTTTTAAATCTTACTAATTTTTTGTTCTTCGTTATGATTATAATTATGATGATATTTTGCCAAGTTGATTGATTTCCTTTTACATTTACGTTTTTTGATTCATCAGCTGATTTATGCTTTTTGTATTTTTTTTCTTCCTTTTTTCAATTTAACGGATCACGGTAGAATTGTTCATCGCCTGCTTTCGGCTTATTAGATAAAATAGAATCTGGTTGTTGTTGTTGCTGCTGTTGTTGGTGCTTTTCTACGTCCAATCCTATTTACTACAATCGCTTCATGCATGCTTCTCCCTACATTGTTGGTCGCTCTGGCGGCTGATGTTTAGTTTATGCCTCTCATAATCTCTTGAGCATGCGCTTTTTCTCCTTAAGCAACTTCTCTTTTTTCTTATCCTGCAGCTTTTTATCAAGTCCCGCATGTTTCTTTGTTGAGGGTCCATCATCGTCTTTGGCATCGCTGGCAGCAGCACCACATTTGGCCGGCTAAACGGAGTGAGAAAAATAAAATTCAAATTGAGTTTCAAGTTTAATTCTCACTAAAGTCTTGAAAATGTGCTAGTTTTATATTAAATTGAATAATACAACTATCTTCTCAACTTCACTTCGGCAAAATTTGATCAAAAGTGGAATTGCTGGTGTTCTGAAATTGAAAAACTGACAACAATGTCAATTTTCTATAAATTTGTAACATGCTTAGTTCTAATTCTGATTACAATTGATCAGGATTTACAGTATTAGGCGATTATCTTGTGCACTTCTTATCTGATTTAATACATGTTCTGAATTCCTTATTTCGAAAGTTTAGACAAGTTGATTAAGAAAAGGCTTTCTGTCTTTAATAGCTTTTTTTTTCTAGGTTTTATTTCTAGTTTTTTTTTTGTTAATCATTATTAGGGCTGTGATAACAATCGATTATTCGATTTTTTGTTTGAGTACTCGAAATCGTTGACTTTTTTGGGTTGATACGCTTATCGATCATCGATATTTTTACAAAACAGCACGCAAAAAATTCGATGTTTAATTTTGATGTTTATCTAAATAAATACATTTTGAATTCTTTAAATATTTTGAACTGAATGGTGGTCAAAGAAATCCTGTTTTGCTTTTAATAAAACTATGTAAAACTCAATTTTTTATTTTTAACTTATGTGATTGGTATTTGTTGTTGACTTGTTTTCGACTAATCGTTTAATCGATTTATTTAATACGATTGTCATGTTGTCAGATCGATCATCGAGTTAATCGATTACTACATGATTATTTACATGGCTAATCGGTATTGACACGTGAAATTCCGAGCATTGAAATGAAAACGTTTCAAAATGAATGCGCAATTACATTTGACAAGTGGAATGGAAAACAAGGCCGTATCATATAATTTTGTCCAACGGACTTGTGAACATTGTGTTCGCTCACGGTTCACTCGCAAAATGGCACCACTCAATTCTCACCTGTGCATGTATCTCCGTCATCATGCGCGCACGCTGAGAGTAATCATCATAGCGCTCGAGAAGCATTTTGCCGGCCTCTTCATTGAGTGCTGATTCTGGATTGGGGACAATAAGCAGGCATTTGATAGTGAGAAGTATATGTTTAATGCCCAGATCCGGTTTCCAATCCTTTTTTAGTGTGTTGACGCATATCTCGCCATTGGATGCAACATTTGGATGGAAAATTTTGGTTAGGAAATATGCCTTTGGTGGCGTTTGTGGAAAATCTTTGCTCAGCGTCAATTTGACGCGAAAAATGCCAACAGCATATGGTGTGCCGGCTGGACCATCGATTAATGCTTGTATATCGGTCACATCGCTCTCATTGATTAACACCTTAATGCCTTCCGGTGGCGTTGTTTCCATATCCTGCAGCTCCTTCATAACCTGCCGGATCGTCTGCGGCGACAAATTCTCCACATTTGAATACTGCTACAAAATGTGCGCGCAACGTTTTTGCAATTTTGCATTAATAATAAATGTAATGTACATAAATGAAATAAAAGTAAAAGATACAAATTAGTTTTGGACTCTTCGTTTTAACGCTATTTGTTTACATTACCGAACTCATCGCTTTTCGCCTGGATGCTCCGCTTGTGTGTATGTGAATGTGCGTGTGTATGTGAATGTGCGTGTGCCTGTCTGTGTGTTCCTGCCTGCCTGTGGCTTTGTGTGTTGCCTATGTTTATGCGGGTGTGCGTGTAAGGCTATCTGTGTGCTTCTGTTTGTATGTGTGTAGTCGTATTCGTTTCAAGGTTTCTTATTAGTTGCTCCAGTGTCCTAAACACATTGGCTAATTTGAAAACTGTATTTTCACTGGCGTCTTCGCGTTCAGCCGTCAACCGTCTCGTGCACTCTGGGGGGAGGGGAAAGCGTTTGATCCGTTTTCGTGTTCGCACTCGTACTCGTATTTGCTATTGTTTTTTTTTCTAGTTGCGACCGTTTTATAATTGCTGCCTCATGTTGTTATTCTTGCGGATTAGCTGAATATGTTCAAAACCGTAATCGATTTGTTTTCCTTTTTTGTTATTGGCTTTTCGACACATTTAAAAAAAAATAACAATTTCCATTCAATTGCACACTTCACGCTCAACAACAAAACACAAAACAGTCTCCATTTACAGAAACCCTCGTCGTATGGCATACGCTACACATTGGGGTACTTGGCTTTTCGATTTTCTTTGATTCACATTCTTTTTGGCATCAGTTGACAATTAGCAAACAAATTGCAATTCACTTTTAGGCAATTGGCATTCTTTTGATTATTACAATTTTGTCACATTTGTTGCTCTTATATATGATTTATTAATGTTTTTATCTTCTTTTTTATTAAGCAGCGTATGCACAAGTGTCCTTCGTTGTAATAGCAAGCAGCTGTCTATACTCTTTTCATGCGCATGCACTAGTGTTGTCTCACTCGTGCTCATTAAATTGGACAGTCTTAAGAAAGTGTTTTTAAAAAATATATCAATTTTTTGTTACAAAATAAAATGAAGCTATTTCCAAAATTTTTGCTTGCTTTAAAAAATAGAGCTCCAATAAACAGTTAACATTTTATTTATTTATGCTTGTGGTTGTTTTAATGCAATTATGCATTTAGCGTTGCCACATAGTTGCGATAACTAGGGACGGTGCTGACATTGACATGAGAATTATCGATGAATACAAGACTTAAAAACAATAATTACATATTTATTAAGCCGCATGCTGAGTATAGGCAAAAGAATTGAATTGAAATCATTATTGCAATATATTTTGTGTTTCGCCTTTAGCTGCTGTTAAGCATTTAGGACAGTCGATCAATGTTTTGCAATATATCGATATACATGCATGCAACAGCAATCGGTGCATGTCGCTACGAGCAGAATTGCGATGTCTCGATGTTTTTTTTTTAACACAAACGCCAACACATAATTTAGATTAAGTTATCATTTTTTATTCGAATTCTAATTTATTTTGAACAATATTCATTTCGATTTGGCAACATTTCGTTTTGGCTGGTGTTGGTGGTTTGGCGCCGCGACGGCATTTGAATGAACGCACTGCATCACTTGTGTGTTGGTGTTGCTGTGAAATTGTTGTTGCAAGGGAAAGAGGAAGTGGCAGTGGAACTAAAAGTGCAAAAAGTGGGCAAATATGTCAAAGAATAAAATAAGCACAACTGCGGCGACAGCGGCTAACGCTGAAACGAATCTAATTGAAGTGAAATCAAAGGTGAGCATCCATAACAATAATAATGAGGTAGGCAGCATCAGCGGCTGCGACTGCGACTGAGGCACTGCTGATTCATTCGTTTAGAAATTGTAGACGATTAAGTGGAAGTTGGAAGTTGAAACGACTTGGTTGGCATCAATTGTCGTGTATTTGATACCCTTAAGCTCAAATTCGGTAATTTACCGTTTATTTGTACATTATTACAGTTTGATGCGGAATTCCGACGCTGGAGCTTTAAGCGGCATGAGGCCGAGCAAAGTTTTGATAAGTTTGCGACACTTATCGAGCAGCTGCACAAATTGGCCAACATACAGTTTTTAATACTCTACATCGATCCACGCGACAACGACCTACTGCCCATCAACAACGATGATAACTTTGGGCGTGCGCTCAAAACGGCACGCCCACTGCTGCGCATCATAGTGCAACGCAAAGGTAAGCTAATCAGTACATAATTATTAATTATGATTGTTTAACACTTTGCTGCATAGACGATCTGAACGAGTACTCGGGTTTTGGCACAATGAAGCCACGCAACCTTATTGGCAGCATACTGGGCCATACGCCGGTTAAGACCAAAGCACCATCGATATCCATACCACATGACTTTCGACAGGTGTCGGCCATTATCGATGTGGACATTGTGCCGGAGACGCATAGACGCGTCCGCCTCCTCAAGCATGGCAGTGACAAGCCACTTGGTTTCTACATACGTGACGGTACATCAGTGCGTGTGACAGCCAGCGGATTGGAGAAGCAGCCGGGCATATTCATATCACGTCTCGTGCCCGGCGGTTTGGCCGAAAGCACTGGCCTCCTCGCTGTCAACGATGAGGTTATCGAGGTCAATGGCATTGAGGTGGCTGGCAAAACACTGGATCAGGTATGAACACTAGATTTTGAAATGGAACGAACCGACTGTGTCCCTTGTTTGAGTTTATTTAGTTGGTTTCGATTTTCGTTTGTTGTGTTTATAGAGTCCTTATTTGAGCTGTTCTTTTAACAAGCTTCTGTTGCTGGAGTTTAAATAAAACGCACAAAACTGTGTTGTAAAACGAGCTGTAAAAAAATGATACTTTTTTTTGGTTTTGAAATCCAAAAGAATTTAAGATTTTTGAATTCTTTTGGTTATGTTAAAGAATTGACTTGAAATTTAATTAAATTCTTTGACATCACAGCTCTGTCAAATTAGAACTTATTCTTCGAGCATTAGGTATTTCGGGAATCATTACTTTGCTATTGATAAAGAAAGATATGTGGGTCCCAGCCTACTTTATTAACTTTGTAGCCGTCCAGCTAGAAAATGTTTAAGCCACAGCCCACTTTATGAGAATTACAAATTTTAATTCCTAATTTTCAAAGAATTAATTCTCAGGCCTGTTCTACAAATCGATTCCGATCAAATTTGTCGAAGCTGAAATGGATTGGTGTTCAACATATCGATTCCAATCAAAATTTTTCGTTTTTATACTCTTTTTTTTTAATTTTTTGAAATAAAAAGGAAAATGAGTATATTGGGTTTGTAAAATGTCCGTCTGTCTGTCCGTCTGTATGAACTCAGTTTTTTTTCCACAGTTTTTAAGCTAGAGCAACCAAACTTGGTATACATGTTCGTATATACCAAAGTCAGACAAAGTGTCAAGCAAAAGATCGATTCCCGAAATTCCTTGTTCTCAAAGAATTAATTCTATTTCAGTTCAATTCTTTATTATTAGCAAAAGAATGATTCCCGAACTACCTAATTCTTAAAAAAAATAATTAAATTTAATTCTTTATCATAAGAAAATGAATGATTCACTAATCTTAAAGTCATTGGTAATTAAATATAAGAATTATTCAGTCTCATATACATAATATGAATGCATTCAATATTAATTCAATTCTTTTTTTTTTTGTCTAAATCTGAATTAATTCAATTTTTCCAATTCATTGCCTAAATGATTCGCTGATTCATTCGTAAAAAGAATCATTCTCTACAGCTCTAGTTTTAAATAAGCCAAAAACGAATGCACGATTCGTAAGCACATTTAAAATTGAACAGTTTATTCAGTCAAATGATAATAATTCATCCACTCACAACTTTTCAATAGGTAACCGATATGATGGTCGCAAATAGCTCCAATTTGATAATTACCGTTAAGCCGGCTAATCAGCGTACGCTCACGTCCACGCATCGTGGCTCTTTCTCGCGCAACAGTCAATTGTCGAGTGGCTCGCATCACACGAATCACACAAACACATCCGATGAGCTGGAGCATGAGGATCAGGATGATATTGTCGATCTGACTGGTGTCACGCTAGACGAGAGCCCCACCGGCACGGGAGCGGGCACGGTAACAGTGACCGGTAGCCACAGTCAGCAATCGTCAGGAGCGTCACCATCCACGCATCACAAACAGGCCGCCTCCAATGCTTCCACGATCATGGCCAGTGATGTTAAAGATGGTGTGCTCCATTTGTAATCAAACTAACAACCTACTCAAAACAAAGCAACAAAATATGGACAACAAAAGGTCAAAAACACACCCACATACACACACACACACAAACACATTCATTCACACATATGCACAAAAAAAAAATATACATAATCGATTGGGTTGTTCACGTTCACTGGTTTAACCAGTTAATGGCTTAATTGAATTTGTTGAGCAGTTAGTACCGTGAACGTAAACGCATATAATCCAATATAATATATATAATATTGGGATTATATATGAAGCTAGCGACCAGACATTCCACATTTCAAAACTTTTCCATTTCCAGTTTTATGCACGAGCCCAGCCTTGTTTTAATTATTATTTTCTCCCACAATATGTATTTTAATTGTAAGCATTAATGTCCTTTGTTAATATCATATATTCCTTGATGTGTTACATTAGTTAGACAGAGTGAGCAAGAGCTGTACAGTGTGTGAGCAAAAGAGATGGGCAGCTTTGACATGTAAAACAAATTGTATAATTGCATTATGCACTAGAAACACTTGCAAATGCTCCTTAAAATATGTTCAAACTTAATTATTGCATTCCATTTATTTAGTTTGCGGCACACACACCCACAAAACTAACATACACACACACACACAATACACAACAAGAAACTAAACATTTGTGTGTACTTAAAACTTAAGAAAAATGTTTGTTTTCTTATCTTTTAAATTTTATATATTTTTTTTTAAATATGTTTGTAACGTGTGCGAGCTTCAAATGTGTTACTTAATATTCTTAATATATATTTTATTTTCTTTTAAATTGTTTTCATCTATCATGTGTCTAATACTCGTTCAAACTTTGTTGTACTATTTCTATTTTGTTTTTCTTATGTGTAAGGATGCGAAAGAAAGAACAAAACACCAACAGCGCCTTTAAAAAAAATAACAACGCAAACGTTTTTATACACCTATACTATACAATATATGCGATCTATTATACTATATATATGATATATCTAATAGAGTTTTATACACAGATCTATTATTGTAGTCAAATTGAGCAAAGACATTGAAGCAAACAAAAACTGCGACTTGAAGTTAACAAAAATAAATAAAAAACATATACACACACATATGAGACATTCATATTTTAGATAATAATATAAATAAATATATAGTTAGAGTATAAACGATAAAAAGACAGCAGCTAATACTAATACTAAACCGAATACACAATACCCTATCTCTAAATAAATAGCAGCTTAATTTTGTGTCGAAGTTCAACTGGCGCAAGTTAAATCAGTAAATATACTTACGAGTAAATAATATAAAACTAACTTAATATGAATCGAACAACAATTATAACTATAAACAATATGTATACATAACACACACACACACACACACACATACACGCAGATCAAATATAATCAACAACCAGCAACATATAAGAGCAATTAATACTATTTTGATGCATGTACTTTTAATAAATCTAAATGAACTTGTAAGTGCATTGAAAACTTAAATATTATCAACAGCATTTGGGGCTTACAATAGTTATTTTAAAACTCCGGTGTTCTGAATGAAATAGTTTCTTTTTAGCCTTGCCCTTATCTATTTTGAAACCGTTTTGATAGCATCGGGTGGTTTTAGGAGATTAAAACTGAAATCGTAATAACAACGTTGCTTATTAATGCTTGATAATTGATTTTACAGGTTTTTTTTTATTGAAAATATAAAATAATTAGGTCTATTCTACAAATCAAAAATTTTCGTTTTTAAGTAAGTTTTGTTTTTGAGTCATCGAAATGAAAAGTAATTTCAGCTAAATATTTTTTTTTTTTTTGTAAGTTTTCAATATATTATCTTTCAATATTTTAATTTTATTGATTAATCTTTACTACAAAATTTCTGTTCAAAAAATTATACAACCAAAACGAAAACTATCGAAATGAAAGCGAGCTGTTCCACATTCCGCTACAGCACATGTGTAATTCATTGTTGCCTTGTTGCACAAATATATTTAGAAAACAGATTACTTTGTTCGCAACTATGTATATATTTAAAATAATGTTTGATAACTAAAACAAAAAAGTTTTTGGTTTAAATAATGGGAGAATAGCTTGGAATAAATATATATACATGGAACATTTTTATTTTTATCAACTGTCAACATTTGAAACCGAGTAGGAATGAAAACGTTTCGAAAGATTCGAAATCGGTACGAACTCAGTCGAAATTACGAACTCCAACTCCAAAAACGACTCGGAATGGAATCGTTTTTACTTATCAAAACGAATCGAAATGTAGAACAGGCCTGAATGCCCACGCACGTAACCATTTTTAAGGAAGAGCTTAAAAACTGAATGCAAAGCCAATCAAAATATACCAGACTAGTTTTTAAATCCTGTTGTTCACAAGTTTTTCGCCAAGAGGTTTAATCTTCCAAAATCTGTGAGACACGTATCGAATTCTTTTGTCAAGAGCTTTGAAAATCATACTAAAATTACGCTTCTCCCCTACATTTCCCGCCCAGATATATAAATATTCAAAAATCAAATTTTGTCGAATTGTTTCTGTTATAAATCATTGCAAATGAGTTTAAGCCCGAATGAATGATAAAAATAAAAAGTTTAATTTAACAGTTTTCCTTGCGAATTTTCCACACTTGCACTTGGATTTCCTGAGAAATGCCTGACTAACATGTTTATAATTGTTTATGTTTAAAACCAATTGCACGAAAAACGAAAGAGTTATGCGTCAGACTTTTCCGCCTACTGGTGTGAATTTTCCGAAATCGGTAAATGCTGTCTCAAATGATTTTTTGTAAAGATCTTTGAAAAAAATACAATATCAAACCAAAGTGTTTTTCTTTTCTATTTGGTTTATTTGCAAATTATGGACAATAAAAAACTGAACAAACGCTTGATTTTTATTTAACATTATGGAATACATTTAATATTTGTCATATAAATAACAGTTATCAAAAAAGGTGTTTTATAAACAGTCTTACCCATTATTTTTTTCATTATACTACAAGGATATGGAAATTGATTTGATTTTCATTTGAATATTTCGGTCATTTTGTTTATTTTGCGAATATTGAACAAAAGGATCAGAACAACTTCATATGAGATACATGTACATATGGAAATTGCCAAATATATATCGTTCAACTAAGTCAAATGATTGAATATCGATTTCAGATTTGAAGGAGCTTTCGTTCAATTATGCAAAAGCATTATTTTTACAGCGAAGGATAATTATACATTGTTGTAGGCATATAGAGAGAGAGAAATGGAGCTGGAGACTGCAAGATATACGAAAAAAAGGATAAACATATCCAACTTACATAGCTTAGTTTATAATTAAATGTATGCGAAAAGTTTAGTCACTGACGGAATCAGCCGATGCGGCAATATTAGCTGCATTGTTCTCAAAGCACTGCCAAATGGTACGGGCAGAGGGGCGATCCTCACTGAGGGCATTGGTGCACAGATAGAAAAGCTCCACAATGCAGTTATAATCATCGCTGAGCTGAAAGGCCACCGGCAATGGTGGTCGTGTGCCGTATGCCTGCTCAATGTGATCAAAAATATCATTCTCTTTGGTGTCATCCTCATCTAGATCAGATGCAACTGTTTTGGCCTCGGCGTCATCGGTGTTATCGATATTGTTATCTGAAAAACTGAGCTGTTTACGTTGAATGGAAGATTGCTGCGGCTGCTCCTGCTCCTGGGAGCTGTCCATATCCATGCCAGAGACAGAGCTGCTATTAAACGCCGCGTCCAGCTCAATCGTGTGCGGCGGCACCAGGGCCAGTGTCTCATATATGATTAGGCCAAAGCTGAAGATGTCTGCTTTGCTGTCAATTATCTGCACCTCGTCAATGATCTCTGGCGGTGACCAGAGTGGAGTACCTTTCAAATAATTGAGGAATTCACTGAATTTGCAAACACACAGAATTGTTATAGTTTTTTAAACTTACCCACATAATGCAGCTGTGGATGCTTTTGAAAGTTGATCTCACCATTCTCGTCCAGCGGCAGTGCTACCCCAAAGTCACACAATTTACATATTTCGAATTCACCCTTGACAAGCACATTAAAGGACTTCAGATCTCCGTGCAGCAGACGTGCCTCCGTGTGCAAAAAGTCCAATGCATGGGCAATATTCATGATCATTTTAAATGTATGCTTGGCCGGCAGCGGGCCAAGATCCTCATCGTGTCGCTCCTCCAGTATCGAGCCAAGCGAAGTGCTGCACATTTCCAAGGCCAGTGTATCACAGCCCTCTGCTGACTTGATCACGCCACGGAAGCCAACAATATTGGGATGATTAAGTTTGCTGCATGCAGCAGTAAAAGAAGCAGAAAAAGAACATACATAAGTAACTGTAACTGTAGTTGTAGGTAGATATGAAAACGGGATTGGGTTCGATTCGATACCGATTCCGTAAGCCTAAAAAAAATCTATCTTAGCCCAACAATTGCAAGTTTTGCTACACTTTGTTTAAAAAGAAGAGAATTGAAAGCTTTTCATTAAATCATACAGACGGACGGACGTACCAACATTTCACAAACGCAATATACTCTTTTTTCCATTTTGGAGAGATATCTGTATAAACAAAAAGTTTTTTATATTTCCACAGATTCTTGTTATTTTATTATATAACCTGCATTGACATGCCTTTTACAAAATTTTAAAAACATTGAAAATTTGAACTCATATAGATTTATAAAGTATAAAAATGTTCGAGAAACAAGAGGAATCTCGAAACAGGCAGAATGCAAGACATTTTTGAACTAGTTCCAATTCCACCCAACCCGGTCTCTTGTTTTAGTTGGAAGTTATAGTTGTGCTTGTATTTGTATTGTGTGTATAACAAACGGCAGGATTACAGTTCTGTATACCAAATGCAAAGGCACACACATGTGAATGTGAGTGCGAATGTGACGCACCCAGTAGTCTTTTGTGGAATATGGTTCTAAAAAGCATGCTTCTGTCTGGTATACTTTTCATGCACTTTGGAAAGATACTGCATTTTAATAGTGACAGAATGGGAAATAATTGCAGAAAACAGGAATCACATGAATTTGAGAAGGCAAAATGTTTCATATCATTCATCCTTCCCTTCTTTTTTCCTCAATTTGCCATGAGTTGGGTTCGTTAAACGAGAGCGCAACGATTGTTCGTGTACAGACAATATAAATATTCTAAAAGGGAAGGCTGGTGCAGGAAAAAAAGAAACTTAAAAACGTTTTGCATATCATGCATATCTCTGCTGCACTTTTCACAACTTTGTCATGTCTTTAACGAAAGTTGACATGTCAAAATAGAAAACAAAAGTAACAGACGAAAAGAAATTCAAAAAATCTACGCGTCTGTTTCGTCATCTCTTTTATTGTTCGTTGTCCGCGCTTTAGTTACTCATTGACTTGCAATTCACACGCACGCGTCTAAGTAAATTTATTTTTGAAGTGAATGATGTCTCGAGAATAACAATGTAAGTTTCAGTTTAAGTGTAATAATGTGTATTATCCCAATGCATATTCGGAAAATATTAACAAATTAACTCTTTTTATGTTGACAGCACAACTTAAAGGCAACGTCAGAAGAAAAAAAGGAAACATGGACGAGAAGAGCGATACGAACAGCATCACAAAAATGTAAAAAACAAACATTTATAAATATAATAACAAAAAAAATAAAAATATTAAAATAAACATTATGATATTACTGAATAAGGGAAATGTAGGAATCAAAAATATATTTTGAATGTATTTTTTAGCAGGAAATTTAGCCTTCACTATAAATGCTTCTATCATGTGGAAATGGGAAGCTTAAACTAGAAAGAAAACACAATCGTGTCACGAAGCTAATGCAGACACTTTCGTTTGGCAGCGACCGCTGCATGTAATGCAAAAATGCCTTCACGAATCCAGCCTATTTCCTAATGATTTCGGAAATGGTTTCTAGAAGCGATACCCGAGCGTTTCACGAAGTTGACTACCACATGCCAAAGGGTCTTCTCGAAACCACATGAATTTATTGTTTAGTCCCTGTAAAAAAGGGCCTTCTCGAAACCACATGAATTCATTGTTTAGTCCCTGTATAAAAGCGAATTAAAGATGTCACATTTTGGAACTACTTCCGTCTGCCGAAAGCCTGATGACAGAATGCATTCTGTCCTGCTTCCAAGTTCTACTGGGCGCACGCATATTGTAATGCATACACGCATGCAAGGCAAGCCAACACATGCAAAAACATGCACACACTCTTACACACACACAGCACAGAAGGAACATACACACACACACACCGAGTAAGAATCACAGGCTCGCCCACGTGTGTACACACTCATTAGGCATCCGTGTATAAGTGTACAAGCATACACGGATAACTGCAAAAATACATATGCATAATTTGAGGACGGAGAAAAAGTGAGGACTCACCGCAAGATGGCTGCTTCTTGCACAATGCGGTCATTAAAAAGTGGATCCTTATTGGCCCTGGTACGTTGTGTAATACGCTTAACGGCCCAGGGTGAGCGTATATGTCCATGCTTTGGTGACCTATCCAGGCGATATACACTGACGCCGGTCCCCTGTCCCAATCTTTGCAGCATTGGCGATGGCGGAATTCTAATGGGCGTGCTATTATTCTGTACATTCTCCAAATGCAGATTGCGCAGTTTACGACGCGGAGTATCCATATTTGCTTTCTTTTGCTATTGTTCTCGCTTTATATTTGTTGTTGTTGTGTAAAGTTAACTCAACCAAATTGTTGAATTCGAAAGCAACTTAATATTTAATGTGACGCGCACAAAAACGAAGTTCAATTGAAATGTAGGGATAGCTTGAAATAGTTATCGATAATGCATGTTGAACTTGCATCGATAGATGTACCATAAACTGTGGCATCAGTAACTACGTTTACACATGGGCATTCATGAATTCTTGGATTCACGAATTTTATAATTTTAAGAATTTTACCGCTAAAGATGCCACATGTAAAAAGAAAATGTGGCAGCAAAAATTAAAAATTACAGAATGCTGTTCAATATAACAATACTGAGTAGTTGCAATTTGCGTGTATATAAGCAACAGAATAAAATTAAAAAATACTTTTATTCTATTTGTTAATGTTTTAAAATTATTTTGCCACACTTAATGTTTGAAATGAGTGTATGTTGAGCTTTAAGTTGTAAATTTACTGACCGACCTACTTCATATTTAATTTTTGGAGAATATCTCACATCGATTGAAGTTTCCGATTTGGTTTAATGACTTCTACTGTTGGAAAGTGCATTCATAAAAAACTTGATTTTTCATGTTTCAAAATCTTGTTCATTAAGGCGTTTGTAGACTTCAAATGGAATGCTCGCAAAATGGAAAACTCCATATAAAAAAAAAAACGAAATGGAATTTCGATAACATTCCATTTCCTTTTTTTATATATGGAGTTTTTCATTTCGCGAGCATTCCATTTGAAGACTACAGACGCCTTTAGATTCAAATTCAGATGGACACAAGATAGTCGCTAGGTCTGCGACGCTCGTAGTAACCAAACGAACAGTGGGTAAACGTGTCAGCTCTTGCAAATCATCGATAAGTATCGGTAAAACAGCCAAAGAATAGCTGATTTTTGTAAACAAACAAATATGTGCGGGAAATCACGTAATGATTTAATTTAATTTTATTTATATTTTATTTTCAAAACAGAGGTAGGAGGTGGAAATTGGATATAAAAGTAGCATCAAATAAAAAAAAAAATATATATATATATAAAAAAAAATGACTAATACATTTTTAAAGAAAATGTAATGTTTTTCTTCTAGAATAATAGAAATTTTAGCAGTACTAATTACTTAACTTTATTAGATAAATACAACTACTATAAATTAATGAGGTTGGCATGTTTTGAACCTAAAGTACTTACATCCATTCTATTCCCTAATTATTTTTTTTGTAACCTGTCTGAACATTTTTCTACCTTGGCATTCGACCGTGTCAATTATAAAATCATGGTGGCATTATCCACAATCTTACTAATTACACCATGCAATAATCTGACACTTTTCGCGTGCAGTAGAGCTCATATTGAAAATTATGATACATAAGACACGAAAATATTCTGTATCAAAGTTTGTTCAACTAAAATTTTTTCGAAGTGAGTTCAAATAATTGACTATAGCTTATTATTACAGCACCGATTTCAAAAAAACCATACATCAAAAGAAAGTCAATATATATAGGCCTACAAATAATTCCCTTACATTTTAGACATACATATGTCTAATAGTTGGAGATATTGAGTCCAAAACTACGAAAGTATTTTTTTTTTAACAAAATTTTTAGTTGGAAATTAATTTAAAAAATATGAGGAAAAGTAGGTTTTCCAATTGCCGCGCTACAGTCCAATTGGTTTTGGTTGCGAAAATTAACTTTTTGTATGAAAAACTTTTTTGCACAGAGAGATTGCGCATGTGCATTCGCATATATCGATACTTGTTGCATTATATCGAATAGTAATTCATATATAAACATTTAAAATGCAATTACTTTAATTGACTTATAGAACAGCAGCATGCGTTGGAGAATACAATAATTTGGGCTTAGAAAATGATTTATTATAGCTTGTTACGTAAATTAACTGGCTGCGATAAGTAATCGATATTTAATGTTGTCGATATCGAATGCACTCGATTTTAAAGTGACAACTGTAGATTTTGCATTCCTACCGTTTTTTTTTTCTCCCATTTCATGTGATATTTGTGCGCGTTCATTTTGCCCGGGATAATGAGTTTCCTGCGTTTTGTGATGCAAATGCGGAGCACCCTGAGCCGCGTAAGTGATGGTGACACATGTGGCCATTGAAGTCATTGACAGCTGCCCTAATCCTGCACAATCCACCCACTTATACCACCCTCCCACACAATTTCAGTATCTACCCGAGAAAGTGGCTATCAGCGGTGCTGCTGGCATTCGAGGCGACGCAACTTCGCCACCGCGTCAGACGGAAGAGGAGCTGCAGCAGGATATGCGTAAGTTGCATCTTGTCATTGGAAATGAATCGTGCGATCTGGATTCGGCTGTGTCAGCATTGACACTTGCTTTCATCTGTGCCCAGCGTCAGCAGGAGCATGACTTTGTGCCGGTCTTGAATATACAACGCATCGATTATCCATTGAAGACCGAGGTACTCTACATGCTCAGCCGTTGTGAGATTACCGAGCAAATGCTCATCTTTCGCGATGATTTGCCGCTGCATTTGGCCAGCGATGTGCACGTCATACTGGTTGATCACCATGTTAGCAATTTGGCGCCCCATGTTCTTGAGATCTATGATCATCGGCCATTCGAACAGAATCCGACCATGCAGCTGCTGCCCCCGCACTGCGTGTATCACATTGAGCCCGAGTTGGGCTCCTGTGCAACGCTGGTTGGTGAACGCTATTTGGGATTGGAACAGCCGCGCTCATGCCGCGTGGCCCAGCTGTTGTATGCCACCATAGTATTGGACACGATTAACTTTGCTCCACAGGCAAAACGTTTTTGCGCACGAGATCTGTATATGGCCGAGCAGTTGGAGCTGCAACTTGAGCTACCACTTGGGGACAGAAGCATACGTCGCAAGCTCTTCGATGAACTTGTCGCCGCACGCGCCGACATCAGCAACTTGACCTTGACAGAGGTGCTGCGCAAGGATATGAAAATATTAGAAACTGAGCGTCACAAGGTGCCCATGGCCGGTTTACCCATGCTGGCGCGTGATTTCATCGAAAAGCCCGATGCAGAGCAGTCAATACGAGAGTTTGCCGAGGGTAGCAATCTGCTAGTCATTTTGGGCATGCATGTGCCACCTGGTTCCGATGGTCAATTGCAGCGCGATGTGGCACTCATCTCGCTGAGTGGCCAAACGCAGCTGGTGGAGCGTGTACGCGTTGCATTGGTGGAATGCCTAACACCACCGCTCCAACTAATGCCACACTATATGGAAAGCAATTTCATGGGCGGTTGCTTCTTGCGCCAGCTGAATGTTGGTGCCACACGGAAGCATATATTGCCAGTCATTCGAAGTGTCCTGCTGGATGTGGAGGCGTCAATGCACTGTGACTGCGATGATGTATACTTTTTCAAGGAGAAGCCCAAGCTGGGTCTCTCCTAAATACGCTAAATGTGGAGGCTCAACAACAACAAAATAATGTACAAGTAAAAGCAAGGGACAGTAACACACACACACACACACACACAAACAGTAACACACACACACACACACACACACATTTAAAGCAGCGCAATCATGAAATGTTTTAGCGCAAGCTGTATATTATGTATTATTATTAAGCAATCTGATATTGTGCGAATCCAAACGTTAACGTTTTATGTCGTCTGTGCAATGATCAGCACCTGAGATCTAATCAATGCTATTGACAAATCAAAGGTCAACCCCACTGATCCGTTCCACTGCAATTTTTTTAAAACAACAACAACAAATATTAACGATTATACACACACACACACACACACACACACAAACATATACATAGTTGTATGTGTTGTACCTTACTTGATATACATACATACAATAACAAATAATCGCCAGTTTTTAAGCAGCATTGCGTATTCCAAAACACTCGGCAAGTGCCACAAAAATCTATCAAAGAGAAACTATCGATCTTAACCAAACTATAGATTCAAAAACTTCTAAATGTAATTGTTGCGTTAGTTGAATTTCTTCAAAAAAAAAAAAAAAAAAAAAAATCAAAAAACAAATAAGACTATATATGTATACACATATATACACTTATATACATATAATATATTTGTGTTATATATACATACATACAAAACGTATTAAGGACCGCTTGCTTGTTCGGCTTCCTAAAATCCTAAAATCAGTCAGATAAATAGTTTGATTAAGTTATAGTTAGCGTTAGTTATTGTGCGGATAAATTGTATTGCGTGTTCTCATCTCCATAGTAACAATATAGACATATCGTTGGCAGCATCATATCGATAAGTTGACAGGCCAGCTTGAATTCAGATTTAACTGTCAATTGGCTAAACAACTCGTAACGAGTTGGTAGCACTGCAATTTTGAGCTCAAGAAAACATTTTCAATGTGCCCTTTGCAACTTTTCAAGGCATATTAACTTACCATGAATATAGAAAAATAGAAATTGACTTCTATAAGCACCTGAAAACAAAGTTGATTGCTCTGCCTGAAAGAAAAAGAAAACAGCCTCAGATACATTAAAAGAATATATTCAGGCCTGTTATGAATCCGATTCCGTACGAACTTTATGGAAACGGAAACTATTGCTGTTCTGAATTTCTCAAAACGTCAAAACTTTTTCAACTAAATGGACTTGCTGTTTTCAAAACTCGGTTTCAAAAAAAAAAAAAACACATTCCGATCAGAAATCAGAACAACAATTCGTATATCGTTCGGAATTCATAAATTTTTTCATTTCAAAAATGTACGAATTTCGGTACAGACCTGATTACCACTTTAAAGTTTAAAAAATGTCTCGAAATTTAGTAAATATCCTACTTATCGGTCACTAGTATATGTGAAACACAGAGCGATCGAATCATACATAGATCCTCGAAATTGATTAATTAGCATTTTGATAACGATTAGGATTGTCGATAGAGATGGGATCGGGATTAAAAAACTCAAATCCAAAACCGTTCCGTCCCGAAAAAATGTTTTTTTCCAGGGATTTTTTCAAACTATCCCGTCCAAAACACGAGCTATTCGAAAAACACGTTTTCTCTTCAATTTTTCCTACAATTTTTTGTTTAAAACAATATTTGAGAAGCTCCATTGTAATGTCTAGTTAAAATTGACCAAATTTTAAGACAGGAAAAATACTACAAGACTAAAGTACAATTTCAGAGTTGCATGTTTGTTTAATGCAAAAAAAAAGAAGAAAACTAGAAAAAATAACTATTTACATAATAATTTATATTTATTAATTATAAGTATTTTTGGGAACCCAAGAGTAATTCAGGGACCATCGGTATATTTGGTATAACCAATCCATCCCGCATGGGCCCACATTTTTATAAAGTTACCCTGATCTCGCCCAACCCGAAGATTTATTGTCGGGGCTGGCGGCATTTCCGTCCCGATCCCATCTTTGTTGACTATCAATTGACAGTTCCAGCTCAATTTGTGCCAACTGATTTATAAAATGTTGATGCTGATTTTGACAATTTGGTTGTCATGAAGATGACAAAATGCATTACAATGTATCTACCTAGATGTTATATATTTACAGATGGAAACTGTACTGAGAACTGGATCGAAAACATGAACGAACGGATAAGCAAACGGTTCTCTATTTAAATGTGGGAAGTGTAGAACAGATATTACGAGTTTATACTAGAAAGCTGCAAACCAAGTGGGAAAAATATTTTAAATGTTTACGATTTATTCTGCAAATATATATGTACACATACATAAATGATATATCAAATAAAAGATTAAAGATCTATAATTGTGGCTCCTCTGACTCTGTGTTCTCATCATCGCCCATTTCAGCGTCCGCACATTCGAGCGTTAGATCCTCAAGCATCTCCTCCAGCGTTATTTGTGGCACATCAGCGGCGGGTTGCGTTTCAAACGGCATCGTTTTCTTGCTATCACGATAAATGTTGATCTGTCCACGCATATCGACATTCTCCTCAATATCGTCAAGGAACTCATGATAATCATATTTGCTGCGCTCATCGGTTGCCTCATCAGCCAGATGCTTGATCTTCCAGAGACGTTGATTGAGACGCGTCTGTCGATCGTAATGTTTACGCACCAGCACAACATCGGGTATCAACTCCGGCGTTAGTTTGTCAAATTCTGCATCATTGATATTCGCCTCGCCGGTATTGTAGCCCATGGCAGAGTCACCAACCTTGAGCAGGTGACCCAAATGGGAGCGTGTGTGGATTGGATTATCGTTGATGCCCAGTTCAGAGGCGCGCACAACCCAAACATCGCATAGAGCATGCTTAAAAGATATTGTGCCCTGGCCGGGATACGTTTTACGATCCTTATCGTGTATGACCTCAATATCCATGACCACATACTCGACCAGCTGCTTGGGATTACATATGGCCTCAAATGGTGCACGAAAATATACCTGTGTGGTTAGCTCGGCAATTTGTGCCGTCAGTGGATCAATCAAATGTATGCTGCTGGAAACACGATTCACCAGACAAACGGGCGAAATGTTGCCCAGCTGCTGGCGCAGTTTCTTAGATAGGCAGACAGCACTATCCTTCGATACGGGCGCCAGTTCCACGGACCACGAGTACTTGTAATTATAGTTGTTGCTGTGTATATCGTGCGAGATGAGACGCTTTGATGTTGTCACCTTGGATGGGACCATTGTTTGCAAAAAATCAACCATGCGACGCGCATGATTCTCACTCACATAGTAGAAATCAAGTCCACCGTGTTCCGGTTTAATGCCCAGCGTATTCTCATGCGCCTTGTACTTCAGTATCAGCTGCTCCATGTAGTAGAAGGTCTTTTTATTTTCAGCACGCTGACGCACTTGCACCAGGCAGCGCCAAAAGTCCTTTGCCTCGGTACGATGGCAATCGGTGCACATTTGATTCTGCACTGTAAATTCCACAATGAACACCTGTTGTAGCACAGTGCCGCCAGAGATTTCACCATGCACGGTCAGCTTAACCTTGATGCGCTTTGAATGCTGTTCTGTCCAGATAAAACCCGCATCGACCAGCTTAACATCCTTCAAACCCTTCAGCTTCTTCAGGCAAACGGCGAGTAGCTCTCTGGACTCCAGCGATGCCTGCACCCATTCCATGGGCGGCTGTAAATATCGCTCGCAACTGCGACAAAAATGCAATACCGCCTGCTTCGGTATATTCTCCGTGATATCAACGTGATTCCGCAGACAAGTCACGCACATATTGGCCGGATTTGGTTGAATTGCGACGCCACATTCGCAGCAGAGTATGACACCATCATTTGCGCTTTTGCTGCTGGTGTCGGCGCCCAATGGGCTAATGCCGCTAAAAACGACGTCCTCCATCGGTTTCCAGTGGGTCGTCTACTTTTTTAGTTTGCTTTGGGAGTGCCAAAGTAAATCCAAATTCAAATTAGTAAATACTAACAAAACACGTGCAACGATTTCAATTACACAGAAGCATTAAATCAATGTTGTTCCATGCGACAAGCTCAAAAATACCATAAATTGCAATGTTACGAACAGTTTATACTAAAAAATACCACAAGTTAAGTGTAGAAAATACAATGTTTTTTTTTTGTATAGTTACGGTATTCCTGAAACTGATTTTGTTTAGTTTTAAGAACCTGAATATATTTAAGCCATTATATACTCTATATATCCATTCCGCTTAAGCTAGTACAAAAATTTAAATACTTTAAATGAACATTTAGAAAAATTCCATATTGGTATTTTGAACACTGTGTTTGTTACCTAAATTTATAATAATTTGCTTACACCAACCAATTAATAACTCTTTTGTTTCAATTTATTGCAATATAATTTAAAAACCAATGCAAAAAACTTTTGATGTTAATGCAAATCGCACACTAATTTTTATATATATAGTTAATTTTTTTTTGTATAAAATAAGGCCGTATTTCGAACGGCATCACTCATGTATTGGTACTTACCAGCACTGCAAAAGTATCGCATTCTCACTATCGGCTCGCATTACAAATTTTAGACCTATTTTTCACGAATACTTGAGGCGCGGTGTTTTTTATGCTCTTGCAGAAAGTATTATTATTTTATCACGAAATGTGATGTTGACAACATTTCATCAATAACTTATAGCTGCCATAAGAACAATCTGTTGAAAAATAAGTTTTTGTATGAAAAACTTTTCTGACAGGGTATATATAACTTTTCTTTCCTGTTTTTTTTTTTTCTTGACAAGTGGGTGGCGGAAAGGCTTGCCTGCTGTATCATTCAAATTACATGGCTGCAATTATAAACGATTATAGTTTTGCTGGACCATTTTGGCTGTAAATTGAATAGTACAAGCCTTAAAAATTAGTGTGAATCCTAGTCATATCTTTTATTTAAAATTGTATATTGAAAATTGACTAAAAGTATCGATTTATATAATCGAAAACAAACAAAAAATGCAACAAGCGCAGGACTTAAAAAAAAAACACCGAAATAAAGACGCGCACTAAAATCGTCGTGAAAAATAGGTCTAACTATTATCCAGCCCTGGCTTTTTGGTAACAAAAAAAAAACGTTGCCAGCACTATACTAGCACGTTGCTAACACTGTGCCAGATATCATTTCTGCTGCCATTGTCATTCTTTTAAATTTCTTTGTCGAATTTGCGAATTGAAACAATTGAAAACATCGTTGCAAAATGGAGGTTGATGAGGAAGAGTTCGAAGTGCCGTCTAGCAGCAATAGAGGCGAAAAGAAGCGTTTCGAAGTCAAGAAGGTAAGATAATTGAACATTTCTTTTATAATTGTGATACCGGCGTGTAAGGCCCAATGTAAAAGCAGCCGCATTTTGCATTCTGTAGCATCCGTGCAACATTTTGTGTGCAACATGACTAGGCAATAAAAAAAATAATACAGTTCACGCATGCATGCTGCGGAATGCTCACCCGGTTTGATTTACACGGGCGCACGTAGGGAATGTGTGAGAAACGGAGTCATTGTTTTTTGCTCAAAAAAGTTTCTGCACGGGTTGCAAAAAAGCAAACCGAAATGCTTGCAGAAACTTCAAACGGTAGAAATCTTAAAAGTCTGCTGTTTTTTTACATATTCAATTTTCCTCTGCTATGCCGCATTATGCTGTCTGAACATTAAACGGTACATTACTAATTTTCTATTTCTTCTACTTTCTACCTAATATTTGCAAAAATAGTGGAATGCTGTGGCTCTCTGGGCATGGGGTAAGTCTGTATGCAATATATTAAATGCCAACATACTAATATTATGTATTTGAAATCAAATTAGATATTGTTGTGGACAACTGTGCCATCTGCCGCAATCATATAATGGATCTATGCATTGAATGCCAGGCAAATCAGGCATCTGCCACAAGTGAGGAATGTACTGTGGCTTGGGGCGTTTGTAATCATGCCTTTCACTTCCATTGCATTTCCCGTTGGCTGAAGACCCGTCAGGTGTGTCCATTGGATAATCGCGAGTGGGATTTCCAGAAGTATGGCCACTAAATAATTAAACCTACCAAAACAGCAACAACAACCAACATATACACTACATATAATCACTTTTTTTGGAATGTTTGTTTCGCGGCCTCAGACTCTTAAATGCAAAAAAAAAAAAAAAAAAAAAAAAAAAAAAAAAAAAAAATTGCATTTATCATAGGTATATTACACGATATATGTTAAGCCTCCACAAATAAAAACGACGTGTTTTACACCAATTGGGAACTAAAGTT